>ONZH01011294.1:0-416326 GCA_900303285.1 Rhinella marina | reverse complement strand
CGGTCCTACGCATCCCTCAACATCCCACTGCTTTTACTGCTAGACATGACACGGCCAGGTCGGGTCACTGACATCTCAAGCGCCAACAAATTTGGGCATTTTAAGGCTTCTGCATGTGTTTGAGTTGTTTTTACATTTTAAAGAAGACATGTCTGACCACATCTCACACACACACACAATGACAATTAGGGGTGGGGTCTATTTGCTTTCCCCCTTGCCTATGCCATCTGTGGTTGTCATAGGCAACGTGATTTTAAGGGGTCAATTTCATCTTTTTTTTTGTCTAGTTTTGGCTTGGGGTCCATGGCAATGTAGAGGAAAGAAGTTTCCTTGTATGGTCTCACTTTACAGAGAGGTTAGATTGTGTTTGGAGTGTATTGTTGAGAGGCTGTGATAGTGGCGTAATAGTGCGACTTGGGCGCGTTATATGCACCCAGACATGATTCCCCTGCTGTCCCAGTTGCATTCCAGCAGTGTTGGCATCCTTTTCTGAGGTTCCAGGGTGGACTTGGTGACCTCCAAGTGGTCGAATTGAGATTTCCAAGTGGCGAGCATTTTTTTCCCATAGACTTTAATGGGATTCGATATCCGGTCGAATAGTCGAATTTCGCAGTCTATTCGAATCGAATTTCGAACTTTCGAATATTTCACTACTCGCTCATCTCTAGTAGCTACGTACAGAAATGTATTTCAACACATCATTGTGTTCCAGATTCTCTATGAAGATTGTTTCAGTGTTTATCCAATTTAATAAACCAGTTCATTATTGTAAATAAACTTTCTTATAATGCAGAAACTATTGATCGCTTAAGCCTGCAGCTTTTCAGTCTAACAGTAAAACAATGCTATTAGTTACTATTGTCTGGCTAAATTCTGAATTTAGTATGACTAGGAAGTTACAAAAAAATAAGAAAAAACGTCATGTTTATAAATCAATTTCCTATACAGTAATACCCTGACTTAAATCTGGCAGGTATCACATAAACTTTGGTCTCTGCTAATGGGAGATTCATTGAGTCTCTGGACTTCCAAACTGGCCAGGAAAATTGTTCTTCAACAAACAGATGTTTAATTTTGAATACAGCACACTTACAAGTTCCAAATGTATATGCTTGGTGAAATAAATACAAGACAATTTAGTGATTCTTTTCAGGGCAATGTACATCCTAGTCCTTTTTGAAATGCATAATGTCAACATGGATCATAGCATTAGCATTGAAGTGTAAATAAAAAAGCTTAAGCTTGTATTCAGGCTGTTCAGTCTATAAACCCTGGCTGTGAACAAGGAGACCTTCTATAAGGAATGATATACATATATCACTATGTGTACTGTATAACAATGCCCTAAACTCTAAAGATGAACCCACGTTTAGTTCCTGAGTGTTCAACTATGTTTCCATACCCCAGCTCCTGTGTCAATGCCCCAGTCCCTGTGTTTATGTCCCAGGTCATATGCATACACTACAGCACTTATGTCTATACCCCATTTTCCTGGTTCCAGTTCATGCCTGGGCATATTTGCCCTATTTTTGGAGTTCCACAGTCTTAGACTCAAATCTACTACTCCACAATTACAAACTTTGGCATCTTGAGCCTTCTCTCTGTGTTGCAACACTGCTGTTCCACAGTCCTGAACTTGACTCTTCTTTTGTATAGTTATAAACATTGGCCCTGCTAAACATCCCTGTTTATTTATAGGACTTCATGGGTACCCCACTGACTGTTTCTATTATTCCAGTTTTGTCATCATGGCTGCCTCCATCTAAGGATCCTCATTGCTTGTATTATTGAACTAAAATATGGACACTTGCCTGATGACTGTATGAGCTGTCAGCAATAAAGTAATGTTTAACTTAACAAATATGCAGTGTGTCAACTGAACAGATTTGACTTGGGTCTGCTTGTAAGGGCATTATCGTGGCAGTCCCCGGTCTTCACCATTTAACCTTTGTACAAGGATCTGGACTTTGTTGCAGGGGAACCACCAGCCTACTACCTCCTGAAATAGTCTCTGCGTGGTTGACATCTGGCCCACGGGTGTCAAGAGACACCGTGCTGAGCACCAAGGGATCAGGCAAAAGCATTGTCAGGGATAGGCTGAGCTCAGGGCAGGCAGAAAATGTGCAATGTACAGTCCAAGGTGAGAACAGTTTACGGTTAGTACAGAGATCAGGTAGAGGTCAGGTAAGGCAGAGAAGGGTCAAATCTAGAAAACAGACAGAAGTTGGTAAACGGGAAGACAAAATTATAACAGCACACCTTTGCAAGACACT
This sequence comes from Rhinella marina, assembly GCA_900303285.1. NCBI lineage: Eukaryota > Metazoa > Chordata > Amphibia > Anura > Bufonidae > Rhinella > Rhinella marina. Next base: position 414,053 of record ONZH01011294.1, on the reverse strand, counting down.
AGTGGACTAGAACCTACAGGGAAGGTGCCAAGATTACTAGCCCTTGGCTGGTGAAACTTAAGAGCTGAGGGAGAGTGTGTGCACATCCTATTGGGAAGGTAAGAGAGGATGAGCCGGCAAGCAGGCTGCAGCATGCATGGAAGGACAGAGCTACCCTGGCCCTCCGGGAAGAAAAGGAGAGCTAGGTGGTCCTCAATACCAGGACCCACAGCACAGGAGCAGGTGAGCTGTAACAAAATATTTAAAATAAAAAGTTAACTTGTTTTTGAAGTACAACCTTTTTCAGTAGTTCCAATTCTATAAGGAAAAACCAAACTTGTGCTGCTCTCCTCCAAAGAGCACTCAGAAATGACCATATATCCAGTGCTTGCTAGTTCGTAATAAGCTTGTATTGTTTTCCACTGCTTTAAAGAAAGCAAGAGAAGTGCGCCTCCAATAGTGAGACACGGGTGCAACAGGGTAAATACTCCACACAATGTTTTTACTGTACTTACAAAATAACAATCATTAAAAGCATGAAAATGCAGCTCACACTGACACCACCAACATGTGGCTGGACCCACCCAACTCGAGTTTCATAGCCCTGCTTCTTCATGGTCTGTACTACAACCTCATTCATTCCTATGACAGCCATCTACACTGCAATACTTGGACGCAACACGGGCATCCGACGTGTTGCGCCCAAAATTGCTGTGTAGTCATTCCCTTATGAACATTTTTTTGACTGCTCTTTTGGAGGAGGACAGCACAAGTTTGATTTTTGCCTTATGTATGTGTTGGAAAAACTGACCTACTTCTAACAAAATGTGCAGCGCTACTTTCACACTAGCGTTTTAAAATTCTGGTATTGAGTTCCGTCATAGGGGCTCAATACCGGAATAAAACGCTTCAGTTTTGTCCCCATTCATTGTCAATGGGGACAAAACTGAACTGAAGACAACGGAATGCTCCTGAAAGCATTCCGTTCCGTCTTCAGACCGGAGAACAAACCGCAGCATGCTGCGGTTTGCTCTCCGGTCCAGGCATCCGCACAAAGACGGATCCGGAATGACCCCCAATGCAAGTCAATGGGGGCGGATCCGTCTGGTGTGACCACAATGGTAACCGGATCTGCCCTCCATTGACTTTGAATGGAGTTCATGACGGATCCGGCTACACATACACACATACAGACATAGACATACACATAAACATACACACACATATAGACATACAAATACACATACATACTTACATGCTCCCCGACAGGTCGGCGCGCACAGATGACTATTCCACCAGGCGCCCAGCAGAGGGCGCTGTGGGGAATCGTCACCTGTGCGAGCCGTCCTGCTCCTCCGGCGCTCCGAAGACCTGCCGGGAGCATGTAAGTATGTAAGTGTGTTTGTTTGTCTATATGTGTGTGTGTGTGTGTATGTATGTACTGTGTGACATGTGTGGGGCTGGAGCACGGTTCCGGCTCCACACATGTCGCTGCGGCAGTCCTGATCCGGCAGCACCCTTCACCTGCCGGATCAGGCCTGCCGCTAATGTGAAAGTAGCCTTACTGAGATTATTGCCATAGATTGTTTACATGAGCCATTCATTTGATTTGTAGTTCCAGTTCATAGAATGCTTGATTGGTTTCAATTACTTTTCTTTAGTCAGTTTATATTGGTAGATCTTTTGTAACTAGAAATGACTAGGCCGCACAGCAGATATTTAAAAAGGGCCACCCCGTCCCACAACAAGTTCTTCGGAAAACCCTCCTCCTATGTAACACCCACTCCTGTGGCTAGTCAAGATCGCTCTGCTTTCCTACACATATATACTGTATATCATGTCACTATATATAGCGTCCCTGATAAAATCGTTTAGTCCTCCTCCTGGGTGGGCCACTTTTGAGTTTTTGCCCCAAAGCAGCCGCCTTCCCTGGTTCTACTATAGCTAAGCCCCTGGTTATGTAGGTTTGTTGAATGTAACTCTGCAAACAGTACAAAAAACTAATGAAAATGAAGATTTGCAGAATGGACCCCTGAAAGTGAAGGCGAGTGCACGGTGCATGTGTGGCATGCTCTCCTTTTACTTTTATAGGCGTTCCAAAAATAGCCATGTGAGCGCACTCAGCTATTTTTGGTAGTCCCATAGAAACTAATAGGGAGTGCGCCACACAAGCGTGGCCACTGCTCTATTCGCTTCTATGGGACTGCTGGAAATAGCCAAGCCAGCGGGCTATTTTCAGCAATCCCACAGAAATGAATGAAGGGCGGCCGCACGTGCACGGCTGCTCTAAACTCACTTTGGGGGTTCCATTCTGGAGATACATGTGAGACTCGCTCTTATCTGACTTGGTTTCCAGCACCAGCTCATAGCACCAAAGCTACTGAAAAACAGCTCATCGGCAAGGGTGCACCGTGTCAAATCCTTACTGATCAGATATTGATGGCACCGCTGCTATTGTGCCTCTTTTTTTATTTTCAAAAGTTGAGAAGTATAATATACTTTGAATGGAGTGGTGGTGCACATGCTTGACCAGCATTCCATTTAAAATAGAGAACAAGGGGCTTCCAAGAGGTCAGGCCCTCACTGATCTTACATTTATCCCCTATTCAACTGATAGGACATAACTTGTTATAACTACTGTTCTAATACTAAGCATAATGAGTCAGACTTTGTCCCATTATAGTCAATGGTTCAATTCACGCCTACGCTACTCAAAAAAAGTTAGAGATATTTGGCTTTTGGGTAAAATGTATGAAAAATGGAAAACGTTCACGCTACAGCGATATTATATCATGAAAGTAGGGCATTTAAGTAGAGGCATGCAATGGTGATTTCCTCATCTCAAACTATTTATTGAAACAAAAACCAGTAACAGTGGTGGGTATACCCAGGCATTGGATTCAGCCAGTTCCCTCAGGTTCTCCAGATCCAGTTGTTAAAATTACAGTGGCATCTGGAAATGAGCGCTTCCATTCCATAGTTTAGCTCCTTAGGCTTTTTAAAAGTTGGGTGGTATGTGTGTGTAGTGTATATGTGGCGTATTTATGTATGTGTACCATATATATGGTGTATTTATGTGTGTTGCACATATATGGCATATGTTTATGTAAACATGTGTTGTGACGCCGCCTGTCCGCTGTTTGATTAGGGAACCTGTTGTTAAAAATTTAAATCCCACCCCTGGGTATACACCCACAAAATGTATCAATGTCTCAATAACTTGTCATGTGGATCATCAATTACTGCTCATGCTGTTCACAAGTCGACTTATTGTCTGCTGAGGAATGGCATCCCACTCTTCTTGAAGGGCAGCCCTCAGGTCATTGAGGTTCTGGGGTACAGATTTATGAGCCTCTACACAGTGACTCAGGTGATCCCATAGGTTTTCAATTGGATTCAGGTCTGGGGAAGTACGGGCCACTCCATTTGAGGTACCCCAGTCAGCACCACCCGTTCTCTAATGATGCGACCTCGATGAACTGGTGCATTGTCGTCCATGAAGGTGAAATGGGCTTGTCACTGTACCATTCACAAAGTGTAGGGAAGTTCTGTATTGACTAGACACACCTGCCCACACTGTAACACCACCACCACCACCACCTGTGGCTGATGCATAGCGCTCTCCTTGGCGTGTCCAACATCATTTGCGGCCATCATTTCTGCTCAGCGTGAATCGAATGTCATCCGTGAACAGCACTGAGGCCCACTGGTCCCTCATCCAGCGTAGATGCTCCCTGGCCTATGCAATATGATTATGCCTGTGCCTGGTGGTGTGGTCAGGTACCCTTGCAGGTTGTCTCTCACGCAGACCACATTAATGTAAACACTTTTGAATGGTCTGAAGTTACACTTGGGTGCCTCTGAGCTCCCTTAAATGTGCCTGGAGTTGTGTGGCATTCATCAGGGCAATGTTCACAATGAAGCAGTCATCAGTGTGGGATGTGGCCAAAGGACATCCACCTCTATACATTTCTTTTACTCTTCCAGTCTCTCTGTATCTCTGTATCACCTGCTGATGACAAATCTGTGACACTCTAAGCTCAGTGGCCACTTCTGTCTGAGAACATCCGGATGAAACCTTGCAATGGCGAGGTACTGTTGATCAATTGTTAGGTGTCGTCTTTGTCTCATGATGTCAAAATGTGATCAGCATGATGAGGAGGACTGTTTAAATACCAATTCTAATTGAACCAGGAAATATATTGGACGATTCCTTGGTCAAACAACCTGTTGTGAATTTTGTTGTTAAGCTCCTTGTTAGAGAACAGCAAGTTGTGCAAAAAGTACTGAACCACTGAACAGCTGGACATGTGTATTCAAAAGTGTATTCAAGGTCACATTACGTGCATTTTAGGTTCATCCTGAAATCTCACCCACAAGCCAAATATCCCTAACGTTTTGTAAGTAGTGTATGTATGTCAGCATGGACCATTGTGTCTGTGTCTACGAACTCACAACATGCATATTTTTGTCCATATAATGTCCAAGACTCATTCATTAAAATGTGCATAGTTTTGTGCAGATAAACAAGAATGGCTGTCTGGATGAGGCCAGCTAACATTTGGAATACTTGTGCTTTGAACGTTTGCTGTTACATTATGGTTCCTACGTTTTAGCAGTTTACAGGCAGCCAGAATTTCATAATAACACACACACACAAATGAGCTCCAACCATTAAGCTACATTGACATATAAGTTAGAGTTCCTGTTCAGTCATACTGTTGGTGCAAAGAAGCAGAATTCAAACTGTGGTGGATTCTTTAGATGACAGACTCCAATGGTGCCCTGATGGATCCCTTTGATTTACAGTATAATTGGGTCTGTCAGGTTTCCGCCATGGTGTCCAATTATGCTGATACTGTCCTTTTTTCCCCATTTATGCCTTTGACGCAAATGTGAACTTAGCCTTAGAAAACATATTATAAAATAACAATTTTGGGTGCTAAAATATGTTCAATGAGGGGGTACAGGTTAAAACCGTTCCTATCCCCAGCCCTAATGTCACTCTTGGTGAGCTGAAAGCTAAAATCTAAAGAAATTAGTAAATAATAGAATAACTATGCTGTATATTACAAAAACTAAACCGTGAGAAATGACTTACAGTAAATGGGACAGTGATGGTATATCACTAGGATATGCCATCGATGTCAGATAAGTGTGGGACCTGCTCATATCTCCAGACTGGGACCTCCAAAGTGAGCATCCGTGGCCCCTCTCCATTCACCATTATCCAGAAATTGCCGACCACTGTATTGGGCTATTTCCGTTTGTCTCTTCTTGGTGAGTGGAGAGATGGTTGTGATTGTCCAATGCCGTCTCCATTCACGACTTTGGGACTTCTGAAAATAGCTAAGTGTGCTTACTTGGCTATTTTTGGAACTCCCATAATGATATACAGAGAGCATGCCACACACGTACGGTGTGCTCTTCTTCACCTCAGGGGCCCTGTTTTCTAGATAGGAGCAGGTCCCTGAGTGGAACCCACACCTGGGTAGCATATCTTCGCGATATGCTATCAATGTCCCAGATGAGCCAATAATACCCACATTAATAAATGATAGATTAAAAATAAGCTAATTGGAATTCTGTAGATAACAATCTTCTTGTTGTAAACCCACTATGATAAGTATATATGATAAATCCAATTGTTAACATTTGTGTTCTTGCTCATAGGTATAGCTGACACTGTACCAGGCCTTCATACAGTATAAATAAAACATGCCAGAAGGAAACAAACCAGGATACCAGTACTGGATAAATGTAATGCCATGGCTGATTAGTTCTGTAAACTATTTACCTTACCTTTATTATCTTAGTAACCTATATTGTACAGTACTGAATATGACTTAGAAAGGTTAGATATTTTTGCTAATGTAAATAGTTTACACTTTGGAGCACTGAGATACCCATCAGAGAAGAGGAGTCCACACTCATTACAGACAGTGACTAGAAAGGAAAGAAACCTTAAGTGAACTTTCTTTATGAGGACCAATACATATAAAATGGTTTATGAAATAAACGGCAGCTTCCTTTTTTTGCTGCAAGAGAAATTACTCTACAACCTTTAATGTTCTTCTCACGGAGAATATATATTTAGTAAATGCATGTGCATTAACACATGTTCTAACATCATACCTTTATTAATGAATGCCATATTACTAGTGTTGAGTGAATCAATGTCAAACAAAATTATTTTGAAAAGATTTTCAGGAAAAATTCGACTCACTGCAAAGCTGAATTTCCTTGCACTTCATGGTAACAAACCAATTTTCCCTGAAATGGCGGTAAAATGGTAGCAAACCAATTTTCCCTAAAATGGTGGTAAACGCAAAAAAAAAAAAACATACTCACCTCATCCATTTGCACGCGAAGAGGCTGTTGCAGCCATCTTGATTGCAGATGCTGCACAAAATATCATGTATGGTGAAAAAGTACAAAATAATTAGTCACAAAGCTAATTTCTTTGTGAAATTTTGCAAAGCAGCTGAATTGAATTTTCCATAACTTCAATAGTTTCTAGTTATTACTGATATTGTGATGGGACATATTTAGTCAGACTGAGTGTGATGTCTGCAATGCTATTCCAAGCAACATGAGACCTATTTGAACAGTGAATCCTCTGAGATGGAGGTCAGCACCTCTGGTTTGGGATCTGTGGGCAATGGTTGACGTGAGTAGAAGCAATTCATAGTGGTTCCTATAAAACCAGGATATGGAATTCATAGTCAAGCAGAAAGTCAGGGCTGGTAGAGTATATGCAATATGATAATGCAAGCAGATAGGGTCAGTAGAATTCATGCAAAATGATAATCCAAGCAGACAAGTCAATTCCAGCTAATCAATAATATACAACTAATAAGATAGAACAATTTTCCCCTGGACTTTTTAATGGCAAAAATCAAAGGGTTAAGTCTTCAAATTCTAATTTGCAGAGTGAAAATGAAGATAGAAGTCAGGAGTGGGAGAAAAATAAATAAGGACCAATGGGCTTAACAGGATTGACAATGTGTTGAATATAAATATGATAAATGTTTGTGGTCTCGATAGATGGTCACTGCGTGAAAAATCACCTTTAAGCAGGTGTCTCCATTCTTCCAAGGCCAACTTGATTGCTAGCAGTTCATTGTAATTCTTCTCTGCACCATATGCACCTTTTGTTATAGGACTACACCAAAATCTAGAGCAGACCTGTTCTGACATCTGCAGCAGAGACATCAACTTCCTGGATAAAGGCCTTAGTGGCATCAGGAAGATGAAGAACTGAGGAAAAGGCTTTCTTTTAACTTTCAAAGGCTGCTTCAGCTTGAGGAACCCAATTCTTGGAGTTCACCCGTTTCTTAGTTATAGCAGTCATAGATTTGACCAGAGTAGAGAAGTGAATGGCAATATAAATTATCAAATCCCAAGAGCTGGATTGCCCATTGACCCTAAGGAAGGGGCTATTTGAACACATCAGTAGTCAGAGTGACTATGCCCTCCTCAGTGGTTAATCTGATTGGAGTTCCAGTCTATGACTAAGGCATGCTTCTGTATCCATGGTCGACTCAAAAACAACAGACTGGACCTTTTTAAAACACAGAAAGAAATCTGGTCTTTGTGTAGGGCTCCCTAGGGTTGAAGGAATGGTGGTGAAGCACATTACCTCAGGTTGAAGTTGGTCTTAACAAAAGCAATGAAGAGAGGTCTTTCCAAATGACTTATTGGTATTTTTTACTTGGAGATCAGGAACAGATGCAGGAAGTTCCCAACAGACTCAGAATCCAAGATGACTTGTACGGTAAAGCTGAATCCAGAAACACCAGGGTGACAGGATTCGAGAATGTTTTAGAGGAAGAGTTTCCACCTAGGATAGCCTCTCCTACCTAGGTGCTATAGTTTCCTATTTTTTGGGAAATCCTGAAGAAATTAAGACTTACCTCCAAAGTACAAGGACAAATTGTTACTACACCTACACTAGTGCTCTACTACCATGTGCTTAATCCTTTCAACTTGCATTGGTTCTTCTTAAGAGTTGGAAGAAGACTTAAAAGGTCTTTGGAAATTTGAAGCTAGCGATCAGTTTTCCATGGTCTTTCCTGGAACCTGATGTTAATACATTTGGCTAAAATATTAGGTCATCCAGGGTGGCAGGCAAGTTTTGTCCAGCTAGCTCATATTTAATGTGACCAGACAATCCTTTCCAGAAGGTAGCTACCAGTAACTCATTATTTCAGTTAAACGTGTTTTACGCCAAAATGTAAAACTGAATAGCATACTATTAGAAGTACTTTGACAAAGCAAAGAAGATGCTGCAGATGATGCTCAACCAGGTTCTTCAAAGACTTCTGAAAGACTCAAAGTGCTGTAGATTGGACACAAATGGATTGTTTCACTTCCAAAGTGAAGTTGAGGCTAGTGCTTCTCCAGACATGCCACCTTTGCTCTAATAGAAACTGTAGGATTTAAAAATGCATGTTACTGTAGGACTTAATATTGCCATTATAGAAAAAAGTAAAGGCAGGTGTGTCCCACAACTGCAAGAAGATAGATTGATGGTAACAATTGGACAGGAGACAGAGGATGAGCCACATCAGCTGAAACAGGAAGTGTCAGCTCATCCAAACAAGATAAGATGTTCTGCAGAATCTAAATAGCTGATATTGACAGTTTTTGTGGTGTGACAATTTTTTGGCAATGTCATACACATCAGGCAAGTGAGTGTCAGTTGGATCAATGGCCTAAGTATACTGAAAAAAGGCCTAGCTTGATAGTGGTTTCTCTGGGTGGCTATGGGTGGAGGTCAGCACCTCAGATTTGGGGGCCCATGGACAACAACTGATGTGACTAGAACCAGTTCATAGTAGAAAAATCAACAGATGAAATTCTTAATTGATCAAGCAAGAGGTAACGGTTGGCAAAGTATGTGCAATGTGATAATCCAAGCAGAAAGTCAGTGCTGGCACAATTCATGCAAAACAATACTCCAAGCAGATATGTTCAAATGCAAGAGGTTGAGGTCAGGTTAATCCAAATCAGTCCACACCCTACAGCAATTACAGAACCTGTTTGGTCAGGCAGGAGGGAGAGGGGTCTTTTAATAGCAATAGAGACGCCACACTGAATACAATAGGCATGGGTTCTACTTAGATTTCAACAATTTCTACAGATCTAAGAGGAAGCACAAAAGGATTACATTTCACATTTCGTTATTTGTAGCAAGAAAACTACATCTCATGATCTACAGAAGTTTACATACACTATATAAAAAGACACATATGCATGTTTTTCTCAATATCTGACATGAAATCAGAATAAAACTTTCCTGTTTTTGGTCAATTAGGATTACCATAATTATTATTATTTGTCAAATGCCAGAATAATAAGAGAGAGAGAATGTTTTAAGGCATTTTTTATTACTTTCTGCAATGTCAACAGCTTACTTACACTAAGATTACTATGCCTTTAAACAATTCGGGACTGCCCATATGATGATATCATGTGTTTGGAAGCTTCTGTTTGGTTTGTTGGCAACATTTGAGTTAATTAGAGACACACCTGTGGATGTATTTAAATGCACACCTGAAACACACTGCTTCTTTGCGTAGAAACATGGGAAAGTCTAAAGCAGTGATGCCCAAGCTGTGTCATGCGGCCCACACAGTGACCCGAGGCGGGACACGCCTGGGCTGCTGCATTGACCGATTTACTGGTGGTATACCGCAATATTAAGAAACAGCGATATGGCGAAATCGCTGTTTTCTAATAACCACTGTATTTTGTGACTTCATAGAAGTGGTCCGCTGCGCTGACCACTTCAAAATCTGTGTCCGTCCGTCTGTCCCTGCATCCTCCCATAACAATTTGTCCCGGCTCCTCCTCGATCACCTCACTGAAGTCTCCACCCACCGAAAGCGAGGCAGAGCAGCACAGGAGCGGGAAAAGTCTTTCAGCTCCCATCCCCACAGAGTTCGCTTGCGAGTCCAAGAACAATGAAGAGGAGAGACGCGGCCTAAAAGATAGCTGGACTGTTTTCAATTAAAGGTCTGTCTATCAACATGTATGTCGGCCCTGTCTGACTGGCCTACTCCTGACTGGGGGGGCTTGTGGCTGACCCCATACAGTATAATGTCTCCTTGTGGCCCTCATACATTACAAAGTGTCCTTGTGGCCCCCATACAGTATAACGTCTCCTTGTGGCTGCCCCCATACAGTGACTGGCGAGTTGTGGTAGTGGTGGATAGTGCCTTTTACTAACAACAATATATAAATATAACACTCCAAAGTAATCCCACAATATCCTTTTTGCGTCGCAGGTTCCTTTAGTGGGGTGGGTTCTATTCACACCATATAGCAAACAGTTCAAATCACAAGGGACCACGCTGCTGTAGAGGAAGTTATACTTTCTCCAGGTCAGAATAAAAATCTATGGCACAGCTCAAACACCAGTTTTGGCAAGATTATCTCCTTCTTTCGTCCACAGAAATCTGTATAATGATCAGGGGGGACACCAATAGTGACGTACCTTCAGACGAGTGGTATAATTAATAATTTATTATACTCACAAGCATAAAATGTTTTAAAACATGTCAATAGTCTGAATGTCCATCCGGGCGAATATATCTCCCGTGTGTTCAACCCGACCCAGGTTTCGCCTTCGCTTCGTCAGGGGTTCTGGTTCCGCTTTCTTCCAGATATCCTTTTATACACGTCCTTATTTTTTCAAATCCATATTTTTCAAAATTATAACATTTTTTTTATTTTATAAAACCATTACATATCAATCTCATTATCCTAAAATAATTAGCAATATTCATAAATACATTCACCTTATTCATAAGTTCTACATTTCATATACGTAAAACATAGACCACATTTCTTCATGATTCTGCTGGGTTGTATTCACATGTCACACACCTTTAAACTTGCGTATTCCATATCCTTTGGCCATTAATAATGGTTACGATCTTAAATCACCTATACACGCTTATCATTGTTTAAAAATCACGGTTTCGAATGTAGCACCTAGAGTGGTAGAATTCAGACGAGGGAATCGTAACAATGATTTCAGAGCGGGGCGGTATTCACATGTTGCAGATTATTATGGAGGTAGTTCACATGCTGGAAATCACTACAGAGGGAATTTAGAACCCCAACACAAAAGAAACCAGTGGGGCTGTAATAGGTATGATGGTTATCGTAATTATGGAAGAAAGTATCCACACTCCGGAGGGTATTGTGGGAATTATAATAGGGAGAACCTTAAAAAAAAACAATATATCTTCCGGAGGGAAGAAATGGACCAGGTGGAGACATTGAAAAAACAAGGGAATCAACAATTAGAAGAATGGGATAATAAGAATGAAAAATGAGAAAGGGAGGAGATTCAAAAGGAATAAAATTTTCCACACCAAGGGATGAAGGGAGTATAATTGAACCCCCTGAAAAAACAAGTAGAAAAAGAAAAGGGACAAAAGACCCCACAAAAAAGAAATCTAGACGAGGAAAACGAGGTAGTGGAAAGTGCAGGTCCAAAGAACAAAAAAAGCAAGGAGAAATAAATGGTATTTACAATTTCAGTACTTATCAACTCACAGAAAAAGAAAAAGCGGTGCTAAATAAAGGTTTGCGGTATGTTCCTACGAAAAAAATCAACAAGTTTGCAACCTTTTTAGACATCCATTAATATGTTAGGAAACTGAACCTGGCAAAATACGCCTTGAGTAATCCATATAAACCGAAAATAGAAACAAAAACAAAAGAGGAATTTATACACACCGAGTTACAGGAGAAATATAGTTTCTATCCTCTAAATAAAGATAATGATTGCATTGAAGCATTTAAAAGAGGATTATTAAGAGAATCGGAGAATATGGATGATAAACCAAAATATTATAATCTAACCAGGGAGGAAAAACAGGTGTTAATGGATCTGGGAAATAACCCCCAAATTGTGATAAAGCCAGCAGATAAAGGGGGAGGGGTTGCAGTCTTAGATAAAACTGACTATGAAAAAGAAATGTTAAGACTCTTATCGGATAATGTTACATATTCTGTGTTAAAAGAAGATCCAACGGCAGAATATAAAATAGAAATGGACCTACTGTTGAAGGAAGGTTACAATCGAGGAATCTTAAGGAAGAAAGAATATGAATATCTAAGAGTTAAACACCCAATAATCCCCGTAATATACCAACTCCCGAAGATCCATAAAAGCATAACCAACCCCCCTGGAAGGCCCATTGTGTCAGGGATTAATTCCCTAACAAGTAGATTAACGGAATACATAGACTTTTTTCTCCAAAAATACGTAGTTAAATCGCCATCATATTCAAAGGATACGAGTAGTGTAATTGAATTGATAACTCAGATGGAAAATACCGATGATGACACATGGCTGGCTACAGTCGATGTCACATCGCTATATACCATCATCCCAAAAAATCTAGGACTAAAAGCAGTGAAATCGGAGTTGGAGAATGATCCATCAATGACAAAAGAACAAGGGAGACTTTCTTATAAAATGTTTGGAATTTTGCCTATGCCATAACTATTTTTGGTTCAAAGAAATTTTTTATCTTCAACAGACTGGGATGGCGATGGGGGCTAAATTCGCCCCCAGTTTCGCAAATATTTTTATGTCGATATGGAAAAGGAGACTATCCAACCTATACTGGGAAAACAACAAGAAGGAGGAAAGCTGACTCTCTGGAAGCGTTATATAGATGATTGTCTATTAATGTGGAAGGGGAGCCGGCAAGGTCTGGAGAATTTCATAATCATGATAAATAATAATACTTGGAACCTGCACTTTACTAGCACGATGAGTCAAAATTCAATACATTTTTTAGATTTGACCCTTTATGTAGAAGATAATATGGTAAAAACTAAGACTTTAAAAAAAAAAAAAACAGACGTTAATGCTTACATAGATATAACCAGCTGTCATTATAACCCATGGCTTAGGAATGTGCCGAAGGGACAACTACGGAGGATCTTGCGTAACTGCTCAGATATAGAAAAATATAAGGAACAGAGTAAAATAATACAGGGATGATTTGTAGAAAAGGGGTATGATATCAAAAAACTAGAAAAAATTAGTGAAGAGGTGGTTAGGATCGGGAATGATATAGATAGAACTAAGGGAGAGATAGAAAATATAGAGGATAATAAAAGATTTGGATTTTCGTTTCTGACAGAATATAATATCTGTGCGGGGAAAATAAAAAATGCTCTCTGAAAAAACTGGTCGATATTAAAAAATGATCCAGTTTTAGGGACGGTAATCCCAGAAAAACCGGGAGTTGTTTTCAAGAGGGCCCCTAATTTAAAAAGTTAACTAGTCCATAGCTACATTCAAGGAAAAGGGGAGGTGACAAAAAAGAATAAGTTCTCTTGGTGCGGCTTCTGTATGCCGTGTAGAAACCACAACAGAGAGGACAAAAAACCTTTATTCAAGAAATCACTTCTAAAAATAAGAAAATCTTCAAAGTAAAAGGAGAGATTACATGTGAACATGTGGGTGTGGTCTACATGTTGGAGTGCCCATGTGGCCTCCAAAATGTGGGCCGCACCCTACGAAAACTAAAGACAAGGATACAAGAACATATGAGAAATATAAAAAAGGGATTAAAGACGCACAGTGTTTCAGCACATTTTCTAGGAAAACATAACAAAGATTCGGGTGGTCTTAAATTTGCTGGAATAGAAAAGGTTAAACAGAACTGGAGAGGGGAAGATCCAGTAGCTAGGATAAATAAATGTGAAATAGAGTGGATATATATGCTTGAGACCCTACGACCAGAAGGTTTAAATATTGAATTTAGTTTAAAACCATGTTTAGTCAAATGAATTTATAGGATCTGTTTTTGTTTGTATTTTGTTTCGATGGTAATAGATATATCTTTCCACCTCGAGGAGTAAAAGGAAGGAGGAGGATTAGATGTAGAGTATATATTGTTTACCAATATCATGCAGTTATGTATATAAACAATTTTACATCAGCTGTGAATATAATAATATTGTAAGTAATATGTAATATGAATGAAACGTAAAGTAGTTGTCTATTGGATGCTCTTGGTCATGGGATCATAATGAGAATATGTTGTTAATGAATCCCCGAAGTAAGGATAAATAGCAGACGTCGATTGTCCGATGAAGTAGTATTTGTTGTTGAGAACATACCTTGAGCCTGTTTTGCAAACTACTATGTCCCCCGCTGGAATGCATAAAGTAGTTTGCTCTTTTTTGTGATGCATTAGATAGATTCTCTGGTAGTGAGATCAAAAGAAAAAAGATATGCATTATAGGGAGGAGCGAATCGCTGATTAGATAGACTGGGTCAAGTGACTGGGAAAACTTTATGAATGGACCAGTCTAGAAGAATGGTGATTGGTTCCTTTGTACCACGTGATCGGGAGACATTCGAAACCGGGATTTTTAAACAATAATAAGCGTGTATAGGTGATTTAAAATCGTAACCATTATTAATGGCCAAAGGATATGGAATACCCAAGATTAAAGGTGTGTGACATGTGAATACAACCCAGCAGAATCATGAAGAAATATGGTCTATGTTTTACATATATGAAATGTAGAACTTATTAATAAGGTGTATGTTTTTATGAATATTGCAAATTATTTTAGGATAATGAGTTATATGTAATGGTTTTATAAAAAAAGAAAAAATGTTATAATTTTGAAAAATATGGATTTGAAAAAATAAGGACGTGTATAAAAGGATATCTGGAAGAAAGCGGAACCAGAACCCCTGACGAAGCGAAGGCGAAACCTGGGTCGGGTTGAACACGCGGGAGATATATTCGCCCGGGGGACATTCAGACTATTGACATGTTTTAAAACATTTTATGTTTGTGAGCATAATAAATTATTAATTATACCACTCGTCTGAAGGTACGTCACTATTGGTGTCCCCTCTGATCATTATACAGGTTTCTGTGGACGAAAAAAGGAGGGGATAATCTTGCCAAAACTGGTGTTTGAACTGTGCCAAAGATTTTCATTCTGACCTGGAGAAAGTATAACTGTCACGCTCTGGTGTGGAGGGTATAGCCACACCAAGCGTAAGAGGGAAGGGAAAAGACCAAACAAGGGAAACGGTCAACTCCTGCAGGAAACCCTGAAACTAGGTCCTGACTGACTACCAGTATGAACAGGCCTTAGTGGTAGGATAGTTCATACACAGGTTCTAATAACAAACTGACCCTATAGAACCCTGCAACTAGTGACAGGGGAAGGAGTCCGTCCTTCCTCCAAAAGGACGGACAAACAGGAGACTCTAGAAGGCAAAACCACAACAGGGAAAAGTATGATAAACACAATAGGGAAAGTGACACTTATCTTAATGCAGATATTGCCTTAACCGGCAATATCTGCATTAACCACACCACACACAATAATGTCAGCAGAAAGTATAAACCGCAAGGGATACTGGGAGAGGAAGGGATAAATAGGAGAAAGACAATCACCACACCCGCCACAGCTGAGGGGAAGGGGTGTGGTAAACAGCAACTAAACCAAGAGGAAAACATGTCAAATTATGTCACTTTTGAAAGTCTAGCCGATCGCCTGCAACCTGATGCAGGCACGTTCGTGACAATAACTTCCTCTATAGCAGCGCGGTCCCTTGTGATTTGAAGTGGCTTTTACTAAGTTTGGTGCCCATTTGTGGAGAGATTTTCTTGCATTCCACTCCACTAGTCTTGCTATGTGCAGATATTTGCCCCTTCACAGTAGTATTGACCAGATGTTCTCCCCTCACTGTCATGAAGCGCAGATGTGTCCCCTTCACAGTGTCTGTGCCCCCTTCACAGTGGTAATGCTCACATGCCCGCTACACAGTGGTAATGCCCAGATGTGCCCCCTTTACAGTAAAAATGCCCAGATATTTGCCCCTTCACAGTTGTAATGCTCACACGTGCCCCGCACAGTGTTTGCATTTCTTTCTGGCAAAGCTACCTGGTTCTGGCCCACGAAATTTATACCATGTCTAGTGCGGCCCTCAGGCGAAAAATGGTTGGGCACCTCCTGCCAATTTATTAGCTCCTGCTCGTGTCTGGGGTGCAGACCCTAGTTTGACAACATTAATATTTGTGCATACAAAAAAAAACTAAATCTTACAGGACGTCAATCTAGTTTAAAAAATCATTAGAGCACATTCATCATTACATTCTATATTACAGATGTATTCTCCCTAAAAGCATTGTTTCTGGAGAGAACATAGTGTGTTATGAAAGCACATGTGTCTGTGGTTCCACGTGTGTCTGTGGCTCCACATACAAATATACAGGGCCTTGCACCCATCTTTACTGTGTGGATGAGCCCTTCAAGGCTTAACATTCTATCAAGTTAAGCATATTCCTTCCTAATCAAGTGCAGATGTAAGTCTGGGTAGCTAAAAAGATGCCTGCAGCCAATTAGCATTTTTCCCTTGGCTCCAAAATATACATCAGCACATGTGCAAAGCTTATAGAAGAACAATGGAGTGTGTCATGTTTAAGCGTTCAGCCATGCTGATGATCAGCACACTATTGGCCTTCTTCACTAATGTAATGATGTGTAAAAACAATGGTAATGCAGTCCATAAGTGTTGAGGTAATGTTACATTACTTTCAGGGTGAATGGTGAGTAACATGATAAAACAAGATTTTAACACATCATTGGAGTAGACACAAAGCCAAGGCTTATACTGATGATTTGTGTGCTGTACTATGAAGAATAATCAATTCATTGAAGGCAACTTTAACAATATCATTAATATACTTATAAACTTGTACATAATAAACTTGTACTGTATTTATAGCAAATGTGTATGTATAGTAGTAAAGTAAAACCCATGCATTAAAGGGGATGATACGTTTGGATAATTACATTTTATGGTGTAAGCCCTTCTGGAAGCTGGTGGAGGGCTCTTGTGATATGAAGTGTAGGTTGTGGTAGAGCCCTTGGCAGAAATATTACAACACAAAAGGATGGTGAAACAGCAATAAGTTCTATTTTGATAGTCACAGGGAGGGACACATCTTAATGGTTACAGTTAAACAGAGCCATAGTCTTGGCGGTTAATGTCCAAATGAGGCATAGCCTTTCCAAACCACAAAAGCCATTTTGAGTCTTATATTCCAAGCAGGGGAGCATTGACAAATATAAACATGGACAAATGTGTTGGTAACCTACAGTTTAAGATATAAAAACCCACAATGGTCACTGAAATAACTTGAAAACTGACAAAAGTAATAATACATTAAAAATTTACTGAAAATCAGAAAATGAAAATCAGACATTGCTTTTGAATTGTGGTCCAACAGAATAATTTATAAAACAAACTAATGAAACTGGCCTGGACAGAAATGATGGTATCTTTAACTCCTGCTAGTTTTAACCTTCCTGACCATGCCTATTTTTGCAAATCTGACATGTGTCACTTTATGTGGTAATAACTGTGGAATGGTTTTACTTATCTAACCGATTCTGAGATTGTTTTTTGTGACACATTGTACTTCATGTTAGCAGTAAATTTGGGTCAATATCTTTTTCCTTTATGTATAAAAAAAAATAAAAATTTACAGAAAATTTGGAAAAAATCACAATTTTTTAAATTTGAATTTCTCTACTTTTAAGACAAATATACAAAAGTAAAAGAAAAGGCCAGACCGCAATATGTTATAACAAAATATCTTTATTAACAATAATGCTAAAAACACAAAGAAAAGAAAACAGGTGCAGGGAAAAAAGGCGACATCACATAAGGGGGCACAGAAATAGGCAATAAGTGATCACAGGTAGAAATACCAATAATAAAGTGCATAGAAAGAAATAAAAAACACATTTAATTCCCCATCTGTGCCTCCTCAGTGTTGACGCCAACCCCGATGCGCATTTCTGCGAACCTTCGTCCCCCAACGCATAGCACCCGCACTGAATCCTGACCCATTCATTTTAATGGTTCTGTGTACATGAGTGTTTTTTTCACACATCAGTTCTGCGTTGTGTGAAAAACACAGGATGTTGGATATTCTGGGTTTTCCATGTAGCCCTGGCCCATAGAAGTGAATGGGGCTTCAGTAAAAAACGCATTGCATCCGGAAGCTAAGAGATGTTTTTTGTAAACCTTAAGTTTTTTATAGCACTCATGAAAAATGCATGAAAATGCATTGGATATAAGAGGAAGAAAAATGAACAACTGAACGCAATCGCAGACAAAACTCACTGAATTTGCTTGCAAACTGAACGCATCTGGAGCCAATCCGTATTGTTCGTGTGAAACTGGCCTAAGAGAACTGCTATCTCAAGACGGCCTGCAGCTAAGGAACGTTAATGTCAGCAGCTTGAGGTGCTGCTTTTTAGGTTTCCCCATTCTGGACTCCCATCCATGACATCCTAAGAGGGCATGTGGGATTTACCGTTGTGAAAAATAAACCTTAACCCTTAGAGTACCAGCGCCGTACATGTACGGCGCTGGGACGATGCGGACACATGGCGCCCGCTCGCACGTGCGGCGGGCGTCATGGCCGGCAAGTCTCTGCTGTTAAAAAATGTTAAAAAATATATAAAAAATAAAAAATATATAAAAGTTCAAATCACCCCCCTTTCCGTATAATTAAAAAATAAATACCTAAATAACAATAAATATAGACATCATGGGTATCACCGTGACCGAAAACACCAGTACTTTGAATATATTTTTAAAAATTCCAATACGGCGAATTGTGTGGCGGAAAAAAGCGTCCAAATGGCGATTCGCTGTTTTTTGTCTCTTTTTTTTCTAAAAAAAAAATTAAATAAAAAGTGATCAAAAAGTCATACACACCCCAGAATGGTATCAATAAAAACTTCAGATCGCCCCGCAAAAAATGAGCCCCATACAGCTCCATACACATAAATACCAAAAAGTTATAGGGGTCAAGATATGACAAAAAAAAAAAAAGGCCAACTTTATAATTATTTTAACGCAGGAAAAACTATACATATTAGGTATTACGCATATTACGCATAACCGAAAAAACCTCCGGTACTGAAAGGGTTAAAACACACTAAAAAGGCCACTTTTATATGGTCAGTATTTAGTCAGTATATTGTGTCAATGTTTGCTGGCCTAAAACCAGGAGTGGAACCTGCAGAGAAAAGTATAGTTTATCTTCCACATTCTGGACTCCTGGTTTTGGCTTAAAAACACTGATGAAAAATACTGACCACATACTGACCGTATGAAAGTGGCCAAATTAGCTGATGATATTATGACCTACAGATGGTGTTGCTGGTGTTCAAATAACACCAAATAATAATTCACCCAAAAACTTTATTACCTACTGTATTAACATCTTCAAACGGGACAATGTATGACACACAAGAGTCATATACATCAACACAATATATTTTTATAGTATATATTTGCATTGTATGGTTACACCAGTATATAATGCATGGCCACACTGAGACTCCCAAGAAGAACTTGTCTTTCCATGTGCTTTAGGGCATCATGTGCATTCACGGAAGTTATACCGCCAAAAAAATGAAACATGTCCTATACTTGTCCGCAACAGCGGACAAGTATAGGCATTTTCAATGGGGCGCCCGGCCATGTGTTCAGCAACGTTGCGGAACACACGCCGGGCAGCACCCGTAGTATTGCAGGTCCGCAAACATACGGTCATGTGAATGGGTCTCTAATTCTTTGATGTCCATATACATTGACAGGGAATATAAAACAAAGTTGTTCTCATGGAGTAGTTTAAAGAATTTTGGTAAACCACAGCAGGTATTGTAGTACTGGTGCTGCTCCCTCCTGCACTACTGCTACAAGTAAACTTTGCATTGAAGACTTAGGGAGAAATTCATTATTCTCCCTTTGACTGTTCTTGCCACTGGATTTACAACTTTTCAATGTATTTCAGACTTTTCTAGATTTTACAACGCCCTCGCCAAGTCTACGAAAAGAGGGCATGGCGAGGATGGAGTGAGGGCGTTGCAAAGGTGAGGCCATGAACCCCAGCTAATTCATCATTATTTACACCAGAAACTGGCACAAATAATGACTGAAATCCACAGCAGCTCTTGGCTGCCACAGATTTCATTCTGGCACCCAGAGAGCCAGAGGAGGCACTGTGCCTCATCATTAATTACATGCCTCCTCCGGCAGCCCTATCAAGGTTTGAGTAGCACACGCTGTTCTTGATTAATGAGGGACTATATAATTATATGTTGGTTGTTTTTTTACGGCACAATTTATTTACCTGTCAAAAGGTACAAGGCGTAGCTGGCATTGGCTGCCATGGGTGGGCATGGCTTTGCTAAACGCAACCTGATATGATGTCTGGCTTAAGAGAAAGGCCTCTGGGAACAACCACATTGTGCATCTGGCTGCATACAGACAAGTCACTCAAATCCACGGTTCCCAATGACCATCTGTGGCCAGCAGTGCCGTGTGACCACTCCAATACACTTAGGAGGTATTTCTTAATGCTGTATGCCAGTTTTCAGGTGTATAAAAGTGACACATGAGTGGGGTGTAGCAAAAGGGGAAGGGACTCTTCAGCCCGGAGAACTTATAATTGATGTCAGAAAATTGGAGTAAATTATATCTAAAATTTACACCAGTCCATTGCTGGAGTAGATTTCGGTTTAAGGTGCACAAGATACTCCAACAAAATTCTGACAGAACAACCAGTCTTAGTAAATCTGCCCCCTTGGATGCCCATAAAGATAGATATTTTTGTCACACTGACAAAACCCTAGCAGAATAAAATGCACAAGGTTTAACCATAAGTTTTGTCATTCAGCTTTCAGCCACACAGCTTGGACAGGTGAAGCATATAGTTTTTATGCAGCATGATTCTTGGCCAAACCACAAAACTTGCATTGTGTACAGGGTATGGAAACACAAGGTGTAAATGCTGCCAATTATCTGTAGCAGAATTGCATGTGGAAAATCTGTAGCATTTACGGTTGCATTATGCCCCTTTCACACGAGCGGGAGACTCGCATGTCTCCCGCAACGCATCTACAGGGCTGGACTCGGCACTGACAGGGATCGCATATAATGCTCTGCGATCCCTGTCCGTGCAGAGTCCAGCCCTGTAGATGCGTTGCGGGAGACATGCGAGTCTCCCGCTCGTGTGAAAGGGGCATTAAAGGTTTCATCCTGCAACTGCCTCCTGAGCTGTGATAGGAAGAGCTGAGATACGCCCCCTTAGCTGCAGTGGAAAAGACACTCCCTTAAGCTGTCAGCTTGATATAAATCTAGCAAAGCAATGAATGTGGAGATCTCTGGATCCATGTGAGGTACAGACCTGGATCTAGCTTTGTTAGAAAGAGATTGTCATGTACTATTTGATGTCTGATTTTAATTTTTTACGTTAGTCATGGGATAACCCCTTTAAGGCTGCAAGCTGTGACCCATGCAGAACCCATACCTATACAGATAACCAGAGATTTATTTTACCTTGAAATCCATTTGTCTAGCTCATGTGTGAACCTGCAACAGACTGAGAGTATCATGGCTCCTGATCTTCCCTCACAAAACTACAATCCCCACAATGCTTAGTTTTCCTGTTGTGAGTTTCTGCTTGTTCATGAGAGTTGATGATTACTGATTAGCTGCCTGATATCACAGTCCAGTCACGCCCCCTCTTCTCAGTAATCAGCAGCACCTTAACATGTAGCTAGAAAACTGATAGAAACACACTGAACATGCTCGACCTAACAAAGGCTCAGAACTACAGGTCGTTGCCATGGTAACTGATTAGAGAAAACAGTGGGTACCAGAGGAAGAAACTTCTTTTATAACTACTGAACGGTAAATATGTGAAACTGACATTATATTAGGTAATGATTGATGATGAATTTGTCTAAAACATAAGTTATATTTATGGTAACCGGAATACCCTTTTAAAGGAGTTGTCCAAGATAATGAAAAATTCTAGTAAATCTAGACAGTGATTGGCTGCAGTGGTCATGTGCTATACACGTCACTGCTGAAGTCTAAATGGACAGCAGAAGAAGGACTGGTCCAGCAGCGCAGAGAAAAGAAGAGAAAGAGGTAAATATGTGATCTTTTTTATCTTTATATAATATGGCGACATTACTAGAATGTTTAATTTTTTTAGACAATGCCTTCAAGGCCAAGCCAAGGATATACAGTAAATTTTGAATACCTGTTCTTATTACTACAGAGATATGCCCATGGCCTTCTAAAAACAGATGTAGATCATTAGTTTAAAAGTTTACGAAATCAGAGGTGATGTGTTTCCTTTGTAGGTTAATTGCTTCCATCAGAGCATTAAGATTGGTTTATTCTTAGGGGACAGAATGATCTTTACATTGCACAGCTTCTATAAACAGAAATGATATATTACGACATAAAATGTGGAAATAATACCCTGGCCGCTTCTACACACCTCCCTCAAAATACAACCTGCTGTTTCTCTTCCAAATAAACCTGAATATATCTAAACTTCATAGATATGCTTACTGCATGTACTAAGCAGTGAACTCAAACCTTGTATGGAAATATGCTCACGTCTACAAGTGAAATGCCAATCTGATTTAACTATTACCTGAATGAATCTTTTGGAGCTTACAATTATTTATGTCATCATAGTGTACACTCACTGACCAAAAAACAACATTCTCTTGCGCAAAAAATGCCCTACCATGAGAGGCAACACATGTTGCTGCAGGATGTCCTGCACATATCACTGAGCTGTTAGCGTCCCCTGTATCACTACTAGGGGTGATCGACTGTCATATGCGATGTATTTCCAGATTATCCGAGCAGCAGTTGGGGCAGTGTGTCACTCCACAGCGAAGGCATGATTGAAGCACTAACCACAATGGTGGTTTAAAAGATCCTCTCTACTGTTGATTTGTCTGGGGCATCCAGTGCCTGTTTGCCATTTGTGTAGGCCTCACGTAACCACTGCTCCCAAAACCTCAGGCCAGATGGGCTTAGATAACAGGCAGGTCATCAAAACAACCAACCTGTTTCTTTCAGTCCAGTGATGCAAACCCCCTCTCAAAGTCTGTTAACTGGTCAAAATGTCTTTGTAGACTAGAGGCACGTCTAGCAGTCAAAGATCTCTCACCAAGAGGTACTCTACCCAAAAGTAGCCTTTTATATATACACATACACACAGAGGACCCAAAAAATGTATATACACTTCTATTACTAGATATAGACAACAAATGGTACTGTAGCTGTAAGTCACGTCTGTCGTTTGCAATCACATTAGGAGCTCAAAGTGGTCACCATTAACATACACTTCTGATTTTGGTGAGCAATTGCATTAGCAACTTTAGTAACAGTGTCCACAAGGTTTGCTCTGCATGACATTTCAACCAGCCAATGTAGCTGGTTTTCTACAGTATACCACATACTTAAAGGGGTTGTCTCACCTCCTGATTCACAGGCTCCCGCGCAGCTCCTGGGGCCTCGGTTCCTATCTTGCTGGGGGCTGAGCTGAAGACACAGCAGGGCAGGGAGGATGCAACCCCGCCCCTTGCTTCTGCGTGCGCGCGCGCACGTTGTAAATCCTATGAGCTTATAGTAAAGCTCCGACAAGGTGGCCCGGGCCGTGAGTGACTGCACATTCACAATAATATGTGCGCGCTCGCTCCCGTGAAACCCGGCCACCAGAGCAGCGGGCCGATAGGGTTTCTTTGCACCTGCGTGGCCACCGCTGATAACATTACTGTACTATAAAGAGGAATAAAATGTGATAGAGGCAAATTGGAAAATCGATCCATATTACAGAAACCTTCTTAGGACTACAAGGAAGTGATTAAATGGTGATTACTAAGGTGAGACAACCCCTTTAAGGCTCTCCACAAGAAGAAGTGGAGAAGGTGTTAAGTCTGGTAAAACAGATGTGTGAAGCAACTGAGGTACACTTGGCCGGTGACTGTGCCTTCAAAAAAGAATGGTCCAATTAAACCCCTGGATGATCACACCAAACATTGAGCCCTGGTAAATAGACTGTTTTATCCACATGAATGTGAGGATTATCTGGAGCCCAATAAACATAATTATAATGATTTACTGTACCATTTAGTCTAAATTGTGCTTGATCAGACCAAATCATGTTCTCCACAGACTCCTCATTATCATGTATCATGTGTCAAAACTACACACAGTACTGCGTTTTTCGATCAGGGTCA
Source organism: Rhinella marina (assembly GCA_900303285.1). Classification (NCBI taxonomy): domain Eukaryota; kingdom Metazoa; phylum Chordata; class Amphibia; order Anura; family Bufonidae; genus Rhinella; species Rhinella marina. Next base: position 389,924 of record ONZH01011294.1, on the reverse strand, counting down.
TCTTCAATCATGACATCTAACAATCTTGGGATGTAAATTTTCTAATGTGCTCACTTAAAGGGGTATTCCAATTGTTTCCAAAATTCCCATAGAAAGGAATAGAGAGGCTGTCCACATTTGCCACCGGCCGCTCTGTTCATTTCAGGGGGGCTGTAGGGGGTATGGAGCCCTGTTCTTGTGATCAGTGGGGGTCCCAGTGGTAGGAGCACCACTGATATAATAGTTATCCCCTATCCTGTGGATATAGATCAGACCCCCAATCTTCATCAGACCACAGAACAGATCCCTAACCTTCATTAGATCCCCAATCTTCATCAGACCACAGAACAGATCCCTAACACCTTCATCAGACCCCCAGATCTTCATCAGACCTCAGTTCAGACCCCCAAACCTCATCAGACACCCCATGTTTATCAGACCACAGATCAGACCCCCGATCAACCCCCAATTTTCATTAGACCTCAGATCAGACCCCCAATTTTCATCAGTCCACAGAACAGATCCCTAACCTTCATCAGACCCCCAAATCTTCATCAGACCTCAGTTCAGACCCCCAATCTTAATCAGACACCCCATCTTTATCAGGCCACAGATTAGACCCCCAATCAACCTCCAATTCTCATTAGACCTAAGATCAAACCCCCAATCAGACCCCCAATCTGTATCAGACCTCAGGTCAGATCTCCCAATCCTCATCAGTTCGCAGCTCAGATTTAAACGGGTTTTCCAAGATTTTAATACTGATGACCTATCTGCAGTCATCAGTATTTGATCGGTGGGAGTCCAACACCCAAGACCCCTGCCGACCAGCTGTTTAAGAAGGCAGTGGTGCTCCTGTGAGTGCCACAGTCTTCTCTGTGCTTACCAAGCACAGCGCCATACATTGTATGGCGGCTGTGCTTAGTATCGCGCTCAGCTCCATTGAGCACCACTACCTTCTCAAATAGCTGAATGGCGGGGGACCTGGATGTCAGACCCCATCGATCAGCTGCTGATCATATACTGTATGTTATATGCAGTTAGGATGCAGTGCAGCTCGGAGGCTGGAAGAAGACTTGGGAGGGGTGAGTACAGCCAATGCTAGCCATGCTATACTCCCTGCTCCTCCTGCATACTAATGAGCACTTTTGGGGGGGAAAGGTGTCTTATACTGTGAAAAATAATATCTATATATATATATATATATATATATATATATATACATACATACAAACACACACATATATTTCCTCAGTGTAAACATGTTTTAGATGCTGTAAACGCACAGCATGTTAGACTTCAGTACAGCCACCAGTGAGTTAATCTGCTAAGCTTTGGCAATGAGACAAGGGGGATATTTCTATGCTTGACGATCTCCTCCATTGTGCTGTTTACATGAAGCTATTTGGCTAGAGGGAAAGCATCTGTTGTTTGTAATTCAAGGGCTTAGAGTGAAGTGTCATCTTTGACACTGGTTATTTTGTCAGCAAAGGTCTAAAATATTTGTAATAAATCTTCATTAACAGGGTTCTACCAAGTTTGCAATTATTTCATATTGCATCACATTAAAAATAATAAGTGTTTGTAATTACAAGCAATTTTCTAAAGCGAACCTGGATCTTACCACCCACCAGCATGCCATCTTCTTTTTTATTGCTGTTTGTAGTAACATTATCTTGTAGTATTTTTGCAAGAGGACATGCATGTGCAGATCGTTCCCAGTCATTCCCGCTTTGTTAACTGGGCATGTGCAGTTCAGTTGTGCTTGCTCTGTATGTGAAGGCTCTTCTGCTTGGAACGAAGATGAGGCACATAGGAGGTACACACCACACACGGGATAGGACACCTTGATCGTTGGAACTGTAGTTTTCACTACATTTATGAGCATCACATTCCTGTTACCTGGCTACTTAAATAGTCTTACCAGTAAATGAGGAGGCTGAATACACAGTTAAGGCTGTATTACAAAGCCTGATGTGTGAAGTGTTCCTCCCTGGCAATCGTATGCTCGCTAGCGGAGGAGACTATTACATGCAGTGATCTCTTCCACAGCATGGAGAGGAGAGATCACTATGTCATCGCTCATCCCCATACTATATAGTAGTTTGCCGGCAGCAGATTGCTATTAGACAGCACAATCTGCCATCTGCAAAGAATGATTTTTTAACCTGCCAAAAGATTTGGATTGCCTGATGATCAAGCGTTTGCTCGTTCATTGGGCAATTGGAGGCAGTTTTACACTGCCAGATCATTGCTAACGATCATTACTATGAATGCTCATTAGCGATCATCGTCAGGTGTAATACCCATTAGTGTGCCTTTACAGTATCTTACTGATATAAGAATTTTATAATAAGATGGGAACTTGGTAATAGCCCTTTACTGTTTTTCAATTATTTTAAACGTATTTACTATGCATTGCAGTAATCTGGAAAAAATCAACGAGAAGCTCTTCATTGAACCCTGCGCCATTACAAATGTTAAAGAACACATTGGGAGGGAATTTATCACGCCCTGTCCTCCATATTTCTGGCTTCAAAAAGTCGCAAAATACGGACTTTGCGACTGCTTAGGTACCTTGCACAAAAATGTTGCAACTTTTTACATTTTTACAGAACTCCAGTTTTGAGAAGTAGGTGGGAAAGTGGACATGGTTAGCTACAGATGCAGCAGAGTTAACAGTCATAATGCGTTAAGTAGATGTGATAACTCACCAAGTGTGACTGTTAGCTCTGCTACATGGTATGTTACTGAGATTCACTCCAGATTTATTACAGAAACTGAGTCACAAAAAACACTCCAGTACAACAGTGAAGCAGGAAAACTGGAGTAGTATTTCTAGACAGAAGTGTTAGGTTTAAAGATGCACCAAGTTTAACAAAAAATATATGACATTTGATAAATTCGGTGCAAATTACGCCAGTGCAGACTACTGCAAAACTGACTTCAAATATTCCCTTCATGATAAAATTTCCCCATTGTTTCATATGTAACTAACCTATGTTCTTGTTTCTGATGACATCACTTGCTTTGGTCATGTGCAATGTTGTCATGTAGACTTTCAGTGAACTGAAATCATTAAAGGGGTTGTCCATGGTATAAAAAAATGTCCCCACAAGCAGGAATGGTTATAAAATAATTAAACATACACTCACCTGTTGCACCCACCCATCATTGTAGTGGTAACATCATCTTTGCTGCAATGACATGCCCATTTACCCCGGACACTGCTGCAGCTAATCAGTGGCCACACCAGTATATGGCACATGACCGCTGAGGCCAGTGGTTGGCTGCAGCAGTCACATGAAGTATAACGGCACAGCCCTGCAGCCTCAAAGCAGGGATGTGCCTTATGTTGTATATGGTAAGCTGGATCCACAAAAGTTCCCATAAAAGCAAGGGCAACAGGAAATGTTAACATTAGAATGTTTCATTTCTTGCAGCAGCATCTTTTGGGCTTGGAAAACAAAATTCTCCTTAAAAGGGCTATTAAAGGGTTATTTCATGAGATTGTGTGGTGCCAATGTATGCCCCAGGGCTGCCTACAGTGTAGTCCTAGCAGGCTGCACCTCTCTGGCGCAGCCTGCGGATGACAGCCAGTATAGCACTGGCAGTATAATACATTGTCCTGTATAAGCAGAATGTATTATAGAAGTGATATAAAGTCTGTTAAAGCCCTCTTGTGGGACTAGCAAATGGTTAAAAAACTTAAAAGTTTTATTAAATAAAAAAAAAATCCAAGTTAAAAAATATACCTTTTCCATTTAAAAAATTGCAAAAATAAAGTCCCCTGCACATATATGATTTCACTGCACTCATAACGACCCGGATTATAAAATTTTCATGCCATTTATTCCATACAGTGAACGCCATAAAAAATGACAGAATTACTGTTTATTTGCTTATTTGGCATTGCAATCAAAAAGTGTTATGTACCCCAAAATGATACTAACCAGTACATGTCATCCTGCAAAAATCAAGCCTATACACATCTCTGCAGAGAAAAATAAAAATGTTCTGGGTCTTGGGAGGCAGAGATGCAAAAACATTTTCTTTTTTTAATGTTTTTTATTTGTGCAGAAATAAAAGCAAAAGTAAAAACAACTATATGTATTTGGTATCGCTGTAATTGTACTGACCCAGATAATAAATTTATAATGTTATTTATGGCAAAAAATGAAGTCTGTTAACTTTAGAACGTTAAAATTCAGTGGCAGAAAAAGTTAATAAAAATTAATCAGTAATTTATGTGTACCAGAAAATGTAAAAATAAAAAAGTTATAGCTCTTGGAATGTAACAATGAAAAAATCACTAAGACCCAAAACTGGCTGGTCGCTAAGGATTTAAAAATTTCCCGCAAACCTCAAAACCACAGCACCTTCCTAAATGCTACTTTTCATCGCCACCTGTCTCTGCCTCACCTGCCGGATCCGTGCTGCTGCTAGTGTGAAAGAGGCCTAAAGTTTTTTTTTTTTTAACAGCAACTGGCGGGGGTAGTGATTTATGCCTCTTTTTTCTTTAACCCCATTTGAGCCACATCAGGAAATGTTAGTGATATTGCTCATTCTGCTGTCATACCCTCTGTGACATGTTTAGGGATGCACCAGTCTGTAACCTTGATAAGCCCCCCCATGATATCATCAGCATTGACTACACTGGCAAAAAATGTGTATCAGATGCGGACAAAAAACACATTCATGTGCATGAGCCCTTAGTCCAGAGCAATGATAATGGCATAATGCTCATGCTCAGAGCACATAATGATGCTTCTCACTGAGGTCATCTGCTTTTCATATTTCTAGTTTTCTTAATCTACCGGTGTCCAAGTATACTGTACTGGAAACTTATAGGTACAGTTCTTTTTATAAAACTGCAGATGAACATTATAAGAAACAGATGGTGAAGAGATATTACAGTATATTCAGACTGCACACCAGGTATGTCATGCTAGAATAAATCTCCATCCATATGTGAAAATATTCTCTCCTGATTTTAAAGAATGTCCTGTACATACAGTCCTATTGACAGAACCATAATGATATCAGTACAAAGCACATTTCATCAGTTATAGCCACGCCATTCACTGGAGCCCTTGTTGAGATAGGGAGGCTGGAGAATGTGGCTGGGATGGGTTACACAGCAATATTGAGAATGATTTAAGACTCAAGACTGACATTATTATTATTGAAAGTATCATCATATGATATATCAGCAGCTGCAGTGAATATTATACAGATCTGTTTCCCAGCTGCTGAGAAACAAGATAAGGCACACCTCAGATGCCGCAGACCTTCTATAAGAAAGGGACAGGGTGTCTCCTGATTCTCCCCTCAAGCCATTTTATCGCAGTTCACATTTGGGCAAATTGGAACCTAATCAGAGAAACTATCTAATGGAAACATTTTTACTTTTATTCTTTCAATGTCCTTAAAGGGGTTTTCCACCTTCTATCCCCATTTTCCATATGCCCCGTTAAGTGTACCGCAAAAATAAAAAAATCTACATATCTGTTCCCTGCCGAGCCTTCGTTCCACACGCCTTCTGGCCCATGATGTGTAAACTTCTGGGAGGGTTCCCTGCATCCATTCACTGGCTTCAGTGATGACATGTCCCCAAGCAGCACGTGACCTAGCAGTGATGAGACATTTGGGCGCAAATCACTGCAGAGGCCAGTAAAACGTATATTAGCCTATAAATGATACAGTCAAGTTGTAGTTAAAGGGGTTGTCTCATCCCAGACAATGGGGGACTTCGCTAGTATATGCCCCCATTGTCCTATAGGTGTGGGTCCCATCTCTGGGACCCACACGTACACTGAGAATGAAAGCCCGAGAGTTGTGGAGGGCACACTGCGCAGCCGCTCTCCATTCGTTTCTATGGGGCTGCCGAAAATAGCCGAGTGCTGGCCTCGCTATTTCCGTAGGCCCCATAGAAATGAATGGGATCAGTGGCCGCGCAAGTGTGGTGCGCTCCCATTCAGTACTATGGGGAGAGCAATTGGTGGGTGGCTGGTCCCGGCAAATCCCAGGGTCCTCCAGCCACCACCTTCCACGCACCGTTCTTGGTGTACCGTTGGGACCCGCTCCTATCAGACAATGGGTCTGGGGTATTCCCATCTGAGACAATGGGGGCATATTGCTAGGATAGCTGAGCATGCACAGTGCACCCTCGTTCACGTTGGGAACCCCCATTGTAGAAAGAGGTTTGGGTCCCAGAGGGAGGACCCGCACCTCTTGGGCATTGGTGGCATATCCATGCGATATTCCACCAAAGAGATGGGTCAACCCCTTTATCAGGAATGCTTTCAACCAGTATATAGGTAATTTGTCAGACACTATAGGGGTGTCCTGTTCTGGAGGCTGCGTGGCTAACCCTTCAGGTTAATCTGTCAGTCATAAATGTCTCATGTGAGATAACACAAATAGGGTTTATTGTATGTCTTTTTTACATTACAATATCTCTGGTGAAAATATTTGATTTTGCTCTGAAAGTACAAGTGAGGTTATAATAACCTACTGCAGTATAATATGATGTGCTATTCCATGTTGGAAATATTAATAAAACTGTTTTTGCTTCTGGCGTTACCCTCTAAGTTGCCTGAAGGGATTTATTATTTTGGGGCCTGGGACTATTTTGTCTTATTTTTTTATGGCATGTGTCTATGAGTGGACAAAACAACAGGGGTTGTTTATTAAAGACCAGCCTTTGACACATCAATCTTGGTAAAAAACCCTCAGGAGGTAAATCCAACCACTTTATCAGGATGTGCACGCCTCCTATTAGATTTGTCGCATCTTTTGCTGGCCATGTGCAATAAGTGAAATCTACTCCAGTCACCCACTCACTGGAAGCATTTGCAATAAAATTTGTGATTTTTTTTTTATGTCACACTCCCAACACGTAGAATATTTCTTACATTATATCACGAGTATCCTGGTTTTGTGACAATACACAGTAACACGTCTCCAACAGACTACCGCTTTAAGAAGACAACTCCCCTAGAAGACACTTTTGTATGGTTTTCTCAAGAATGTTTCATCATTTTTTTTTACTGTATATAATTAGTTCTAATCTGTAATTTTTGTAAGGGAAATTTAGAAATCAGAAGCTATAGTCAAATGAGCTCATGCGCACTGAGCCTCGATATATATGTTTTGTTTAAATTTGTAAACTATATTTTTGAGCGGCTCACTTATTTTTATTAAATATTTTAGGCTAATAATTTTTATCCTTTTTTTTTTTGTAGTTTACCATTTTACTTGAATTCACAATCATTTCACATATACCCCTTGTATGAATGTGTATACTTCTATTCATATTGTTACACTCTATTACAAATGTTCTGGTTGAAAAAATACAGGAACTAGTATCTAGTAACTACTTAGTAGTGAATAAATAAAGTGACTGAACCAAAGTGCACCATAAACAGCGCAGGTTAGACACACAATCATATGTCAGTAGAGAAGAATGTCTAAGGCCAGTTTTAGATTAGCATATTCAGTCTGAGAATCACGTTCCGTGGGGAAGATTCATCAAAAATGATCTACAGTAATGGAAAATTGGCTTAGTTGCCCATAGCAACCAGATTCTATCTTTCATTTTACAAAGGAGCTGCTTTTCACTAGTTTTGATAAATGTTTATGATGCTATGAATTTCTTCCTCACCATGAGTCAGCTAAACTGTAGTCACAAAATGCTACACTTCAGTAGACCCTCTGTGAGTTCACTTCAAAGGAGCAGTGTTCAGTCCGGGAAATACTGCTCCCACATGGAACATGTTTCACAGACTGAATAGGCTTGTCTGAAACTGACCTAATGCAGAGATAAAGAATTGTTTGACATTACAAACAGTCCAACCCTAGTTCATGGGCCTGGTATCATATTGTAGCCCCATTGTCTTGAATTCCTAAACTAGAAAGTATCCATTGAACCTGCCAGGATGCTAGGTAATCAATAGCTGAACCATCACCATTGTTATTATGGCTGTACACTATTGACCAGAAGTCACAGTCATAATATCATCATGCATCTCCTCGTACAGTCAAGTACTGTCCTTTAGTCCATTTTTACTATGGCTTCACAAATTCTTGGTGTGTGTTTTTTAAATAGGTGTGATGATGTTTTCGCTGCCTGTCCCTGTCAATTAAAGTGGAGAGGGCGCAGCAGTTACAGAGAGAGCAGAGCCTCTAGGGGTAATGACAACGCCCCTGTTGCTCCTAGAGGCTCATTTGCATATATTATAAATACTTCATTTTTCTCAGCAATGCGGGCACATATGACCATGGGACCAACACAGATGCCTTCAGCTTCCAAGTGCACATGGAACAGGTCATCCAGTTTCATAGGCAAAAATCTGCTGACAGGTGCCCTTTAAAGCAAGAACTCATCCCCCACATGTCAATTTGCTGTATGCTACTGTTTTAACTTAAGAAATTCTTAGGGGGTCATCTATCAAATCGGTGTAAAGTAGAACTGGCTTAGTTGCCCATAGTAACCAATCAGATTCCACGTTTCCTTTTATCAAGGAGCTGTCCAAAATGAAAGGTGGGATCTGATTGGTTGCTATGGGCAACTAAGCCAGATTTCCTTTACACCAGTTTGATAAATGACCCCCTTAGTGCTGATACTTTTTGGACTATTTTCTACAGTGGTGCCTCTCAGCACGTTTCCGGGTTACACAATTGAAACGAAGTAAGAGCTACTTTGTGGTTGGTTGTTTGTTTTCACCATTTTTCCATTATCCTCTTGCGTGTCTGAATTTAGAAAAAGTTTGCATAAATATAAAACAAAGCAATTGTAACCAGCTATTTCTGCCAAAATTTCTCTTCTCCCCAAAGAAGATTCAAGTTAAAAGTAAATGACCAAGTTCGTGTCCTTATTTATCAAAAGCACTTTACTTCAATGAAAACATTTCTTGCTTTCATTTGCACTGATGATTTTACAAGTAAATACTGCTTTCATTCTGTAAGCTTTGGAGGAGTCAGAGGTCCCTGTGAGATCCCACAGGACACTGCATGACAGCCAAAGAAGGAAATGTTCCTCACAAGACAATACGGAGTTTCATTCAAATGGACGTCAAAAGTAACGTTGTTCCACTGGTGGTTTCCTGGCCCTGATTATTAACGTGTGCAGATGACATTAAATCAACTTAAGTTTTAGTAAAGGTTCACTTCCCTGGATCTGTGGTTAAGTGAAAGTCCTATAAGGTCTCCTGAACAAATCGCGGATCCGCAAAATACAGATGCAGTCCGTGTATATCCTGCACTTTTTGAGGACCTCATTGTAGAAATGCCTATTCTTTTCCACAAAATGGATAAGAATAGGACATGTTCTATCATTTGCGGCACAGATGCAGACAGCACACGGATGACATCCAAGTGCTGTCCGCATTTTTTGGGACCCCATAAAAAAAAATGAGGATCAGATGTGGACCAAAAACATGGTTATGTTGTTGTCTTGTTAACATTTTGTAAACTTTTCAGAACTATTTACATGAATATTTATTGTTATTTGTTAATGGGAAAACCAGACCGGTATGGTTGGGGTCTCTTAATATACATTTTTATTGTATCAGATGCTAGTGGTGGCATCCCTGAGCTACATGTCTGTTTGTTGCTGCCACGCTGAGGTCTGGAATAATCGCTGCCAGAGTCCACAGTCTAATGTAAATGTTGGCAGTCAGTCCACAGTCTGGTGTAAACGCTAAGATAAGGGTATGACCACATTCTTTGGTAGTGGCTGTGGTGCCACCTTGCTGAGGTCAAACACCACACAGCCATATGAGGCACAGTCAGGGCTGCACCTAGCCTTTCTGCTGCCTGAGGCCAAAACTGAAACGGCGCCCTCCCATTGCCAATTTCTTAACCTAACCTCTTTGCCACAATGAAGGCGCTCATTGCCCATGGCCCTTCCGCTGCCCCCTCTTGCCTCTACCTGGTGCAGCCTGAGGCGATCTCCTCACCTGGCCTCATTGGTGATGCACCCCTGGGTGCAGTGGGCTCTAATTAAACTAATGAAGACCCTACCTTTTAGTCAGTCTGCATTCTTAATGACTGCAAAGTACTTAAGGTGCAGAACGTCCATTAACAATGCAGACCAACTAAACAGTGTGGTCTTCATTAGTTTGCACCCTTAGTTAGTCCACAGTCTAGTATAAATGAGGCAGCAAATCAGTCTGAAGTTTGGTGTAAACAATGCAGTCAGTCCATAGTCTGGTTTCAATGCTGCAGTTAGTTCACCATCTAGTGCAAATCCTGTAGTTAGTCAGTCCACAGTGTAGTGCAAATGCTGCGAATGATCAGTCTGGTGTAAATGCTGCAGTCAGTTAGTCCACAGTGTAGTGGAAATGCTGTGCCTTCATTATTTCATTTGTAGTTATTATTTTCAAATTAAAAATAATTAGTTTAATTTATTTTACTTAGAAACCAAAGGCTTTTAGCCTGGAGGCAGGAGAGCTTCCTACAGGGAGTGGTGCAACATGGCAAGGGCTCTGTGGGTGGAGAGGGAAAAGGGTAGACACTATTTAGCAGGATTCTGTGGGGGAAGTAGGGGAAGGAAAAGTGGCACAAGCAACAGAGTCAGTGCAGAAAAGTGACACTAATTGGCAGGGTCTCTCTGGGAGGAGCAAAGGGAAGACACTCCTGGGGGGTTGGGGGTAAGGGGGAGACATTGGTTGTCAGGGACCCTTTATGGGTGTTTAGAAACATAGAAAAATCATTCATATGAATCTGTTGCCTGTTCAAAACACGACCAGCAGCTTCAGGAGAACTCTCACCTACCCACAACCACTTGCCAAACATTAGGACCACATAGATCCTCATGCAGCCAATTATCCTGGATATAGGAATTCTCTTTGCTCGCTTGCATGGACCTGTCAGGATCTGCCATATTGTTGGGCCTCTCTCGTGTATTATTTAACTAGTAGGAGGCAGCATGACTATCAACTACAGACCACCAAAATTATCTCTCCTCTTCAACAGAGAAAAGATAATGCTTTCTGAGGCCACTGCTGTGCAATTCTTCTATTAGGAACCCAGTGGAGTGTTAGACGTTCGTGGACTGCAGGTACAGTATAGCAGCTACTCACTTCTATTTAGCGCCTAGTTAACCCTGTACTGACTTGCTGCTCCTGGTAGGCACTGACATCTTCAGGTATGGCAGATGTATCAGTCCGAATCTGAAGAGGCCCCAGACCCATAACCTCATTCAGACCTTTTAACTTACTCAAACCCCAGACCCCTAAACTCAGTAACCACAACATTCGTAAATTAAGATTACTCCCTGCTTGTCTGCTCTCAGCAGCCTGCTGATAGGGAGAGCATAATGTGCTCTGTTAATCAGGGGAATGGGGCTAGGAGAGTATTTTATTTTATTTTTTTATTAATACTAAAGGATTTCACTCTTGTAAAGGGCATAACTACTGTGTGAGGGCACAAAAAGCACTGGGTGAAATGAAGTGTGTACAGACAAGAGTTGGGTGGGATAGAGGCATGGCTTGGTGTAAAAAATAAAATTGCACTGCTGTTGTCCCTTCTTGTGCTTTTCAAACGCTGGAATGTATGTCCTCAATGTAAGCTCCAGTGGAAGCCTCTGATGTATGCCATTGTATAGTGAAAAAAAGCATACCAACCAACTCTTTTTGCATACACTGGAGGCAGGAGTACCTATGGATATAGGAGCTTTCCTGGTCCATATGCAACGGGTGGCCTCCCCCCAGGGCCCTATTCTATAGAAGGAATCACCTCCCAGTTGTAGGAATGCCGAGTGGTGTAATGCAGCTGAAAACGTCTCTTTATGGTGTGTCACGGTGCTCCTACCTTGCTATGGCTGGACCCCAGGCTTTGGCTCCGAAGCAATAAATAAGGGGGAATAATTGAGTGATTTAGAGTAATAAATGAGTCCAGACCTTGAGATGAAATTCAGTGCAGCTTTACTTGGGTAGACTTGCATTCAAACAACAATTTTGCGGCTTTGTCTTGGTCCCAGCTTTAGCATATAACTGGCAGGCAAACATACTTCTGCTCTAACTCTGTTGCTCACTGCTGTGCTGACAAGCTGACTTGGAGCCTTTGCTTTACTCCTTTATGCCACACTTCTCTCCTTGGTCGGACTTGTATTGTGCCAGGGAACTACCTACTGGCTTCTGAGGCTTCAAGTTTCTGCCTCCCTGGCCAGCAGAGCTGAAGGTACCCTGGCTGGCATGGGCACGTCTAGCAGAGATGTGCGCCTGCACACCTTCCCCAAGCAGGGGGTAAGCTCAAACTGGCTCTAACTGGATCCCCACCCTTCCTGCAGGAAGTGGGACTAACCCACTTCTCTCCAGAGGCGGTTCAAAATACCATGGAATGGTCCATTCTGAGTAACTACAGCTCTGCCTTGTTTGCTGCCACCTGCTTTTAGACCAGCCACATTACATATAAAACAGTTGCAAACATTCTTAAATGCACATTATTGAAGGACCTGGAATAAAAATACATGATGACATTGAGGTTAGCCCATTAAAGATAGTAGCAAGGTGTAAGAGTAGTAACACCACTCTGGGGTGTTACACATACATTAAATGTAAAAAAAAAAAAATAACAGAGATGCATTTATAATGTTCCATTGTATAAAATTATTGAAAACTGCTGCACTTTAAAATGAATGAATATCATACATTACAATTAATCTGTTCAGGCTAAGACTTCTTTCACACTAGTGTTAGGCTTGTCCTGCAGTGGAACAGCCTACCGGATCTGTACTAACGCTTGCAAACATGTGCTGCCAGAGATCTGGCCTGGCCCCATTCACTATAATGGGGACGGGCGGGAGATGCGGCCGCAACACAGCAAACACGCCAAGAGGCGTCCGGACAAACAGTGAATGGGGCCGGACCGGACATCCAGCAGCACACATGTGCAAGCGTTAGTACGGACCCAGCAGGCTGTTCCCCTGCTGGAACAGCCTCCCGGACAAGCCTAACACTAGTGTGAAAGAAGCCTAACACAAATAAACTAAAAAAAACATATTTTTAATCATTAACCTGTTGTGACAATTTGATCGGGGACATTATTACTTCTACATGTTATGAATGTTCATAGAGCTTGTGATAACACTACACAACGGAAGTCATATAAAACATACTAAAATTAGAACTCTTTTTCCCAAGATTCCCCATCATCTGAAATATCCAGTGGGAATCTGGATTAGGAAGATACTGGTGGGGGAGAAGCAGATGCCTGTTGTGTAATTTGATCAGCTTTCGCCAAAGGGAAAATTAAGCTAAAGCATATCTGTAATGAATGCTCATGTCCATACTTTTGAATGTTTTCATGTCACTCCCATTTCCTTATAGATTGTAAGCTCTTGTGAACAGGGCCCTCACTCCTGCACTGTGGAATAGGGTGGTGCTATATAAACAGACTATTATTATTATTATTGAATAATATGGCGTACAATACTTTCATCATAAAACAAACAATTAAAGCATTTTTTCAGGAACATAATAGGGACTCCGAGCATGTTCATATTAAATATTGGATATTACATAGTAATGTCCTTAGGCTAGTTTCAACCTTCCAGAGTTCATCATATATGGCATAGTTGGAAAGGACCTGAGCACCGCCAGGCCCCATTGACTATAATAGGATCCAGCAGGGAACCGGCCCCTTTCTGGCTTTAACGCTAGTATGAAAGCTTAAAATGCCCCCTACTTCAACATGTTATCCTGCAATATTGATCCTATTGGAAACAACCACCGGGAGGCATCCTAAGGTGAAAAAGTCCGTCCAGTGTCCAAAAATGGCATTTATATCACAATAAGTCATTGGGTCAATGACCCATCTCCAGAAATCTATTGACTATAACTTGTAATATAATGACTTTCAGGGAAGACATGCAGACCACTTTTAACCCCTTCCTCACCAGTGACGTACATGTAAGGTGCTTGCCAGGACTTTAAGAATGACGCCTGCTCCTGAGCGCGGTGGGCATCATAGCCGCCAGTTGCCTCCTGTTTTATACTGCAGACTGACGTGGTTAATGTCTGCGGTTAATGATTGCTTGTTATAGTTCCCTATGGAAACTATAAAAAAAAGTATTGAAAAAAACTTTTAAAAAATACAAAAAAATAAAAAAATATAAAAATTCAAATCACCCCCTTCTCCCAAAATGTAAATAAAAAAATGTGAACAATAAAAAATACACATTATGGGCATCGCCAAGTGCAAAAATGCCTCTAATATTAAAATATAAGAATATTTATCCCATATGGAAAATGGCAAAACGGAAAAATAGTCAAAATGGCCAATTCTCTCTCCTCCCACAAAAAAATGTAATTAAAAGTGATCAAAAAGTTATACACACTCCAAAATGGTGTCACTGAAAAGTGCAGATCGCACCGCAAAAAATGATCATACACATAACTATAGAGGTCAGAATATGGTGGCGAAAAGTCTATAAATATGTTGTATCACCATAATTGTACTGGCCTGGAGAATGAAAGTAACCAGTCAGTTTTACCGTATAGGGAACGCTGTAAAAACAAAACCCATAAAACTGTTGCATTGCATTTTTTTTTCCAATTTCACCCCATTTGGAATTTTCCAGCTCCCCACTATATGATATATAGTTTTGTGGGAAAAGGTTCAGTTAAATTCGACCTCAGCATCTGAGGGGTTAAATGTATGCAATCAGCCGTAGGGCTGATTACATACATCCGCCGCGGATCTCTGCTGTGGCGCCCGCTGCAACTTCCGCCGTATATGTACAGTAGAGGTCGCCAAGGGGTTAATAAACAGCATGTACCATTTAATAAACTTGTTGCATAGTATGCCAAATCAGACTCAAGCAAAACTGACTTCAGATATTACCCGCATGGTAAATTACCACTAATATCCCTTGCACAATTGAATTAGAAAATTATAAAGTAACAGAGAATGGAATTCTTCCTCTTTACCAAAAACATGACTTCCATCCATGAACCTGTGTAGAACCTCTTTTAGGTCACTTTCAAATGACCATTTTGGTTGGACCTCTTAAGAGTGGAACCCACACAGGAAAAAACAGTATAATGGAAAGATTTGTACCTTTTTTGTAAATTGGACCAATTCCTGGTCTTGTCTTACAGAGACTGAAGCAAAACAAAGACCGAATACTGCTGTGTGAAAATGGCCTTAGTCATAATTACCAGTTTACAGAGAAAACCACGCTAGACTGCATGAGGTTGAAACCAAATGGCAGCATATTTCTTTGGAACCTGTCGCCATAAGAAGTCCACATCACACTCTTCTAGGCTCCATTACATGTAACACAATAATTGTAATATTTTCGAGTCTCGTCCCTGATAACAGTGTTTTTTTGTGTGATTATGCTTTGGCAACCAGTGTGAGAAAGTTTCAAGTTTCAAACCCATAACCTGTCAAAGTATTTTAATTTGGGAAAGATTCCCAGAACTAAATGTCATGTGAGCTCACAGGAATATGACATTTAACTGTGTTGCAGATTTTTAGCAATCCCTTTATTTTAAATTGACTGAAGTCGATCTTGTTATCAGAATAAAGTTTGGTTTACTAACATTTTAGGTTAGTTTCACATCTGCAGCGGAGCCGACGGCATGCAGATGAGAACAGCTTGCCAGAGTTCTCCCAATCCAGCATTGCCAGATACTGCAACCTGCCTGCCAGACCCCACTGACTATAATGGGACCCGGCAGAGATCTACCCAGCAAATATGCAGAGAAATGTGTATTTTTTGCCCGGGGGATTCCTGACATTCTCAGACAGAACTGCTGGACACCTGTGAAAGTAGCCTTACCTTTCAAGGATGCCTTTACATATCACAGTCAACCATGGCAATTATGCATAATTTTCAGGCAGGTAGGCGGCTCGTACACTATGCGGCCCCGGCAGTGGGATCCACATGCAGCGCACTGCTAATTGCCGCTCTGCATCTGCACTTGGTACGCTTGTACATGCTATTTGAAACAAACAGCATGTATAGACGCCAGCCGACAATTACAGTTTAAGTTTGGCAATTAGCAGTAAGCTGCATGGGGACAGGAAAGCATTGCATACGGGCAGCCTAACAGTAGCTCGACCTTAAAGTGATTCTCTGAAAATTATGCATTTTTCACAAGTATCATCAGCCTGCCATCCTCTGCGCTGCCTCAGATATCTACATCTTTCAGTCCTTGATGCATATGCATCCGGCGCGGCATGGGCTTGGTCACATACACCTGCAGCCAATGACTGGCTTCAGTAGTGAAGTGCTGCTGTTGGCTATGTCAGCACTGAAGCCATTCACAAGGCTGCAACGGAGCATGTGACTATGCCCATGCTATGCCGGGTGTAAACACTGTTGGGACCAGAACATGAAGACAACTAAGCGCGGAGGACTGGAGTGGTGGAGAGCAGGTAACTATGATTCTTCAATTTAGAGAGGCACTTGCAAAAAAAAACTCATTCCTTGAGAACCCCTTTACTGTGTGCAGACACCCATAATGAATATCATAACCAGCTAGGAATAATAGAGGAATGGCACCACACAAAGTAATAAGAATAGATGCTCCAGAATTATTACATGGGGAATGCAAGTAGTTACTAAATCTGACAAGTCAGGAGAGGTGACAGATCATATATATATATATATATATATATATATATATATATATATATATATATATATCCTGTTAGAGAGCTACTGTGGAGGACCTGGCTTGTCTTCTGTTACAATAATTTGGACTTCTTAAATATTTATTGCCCCCAAAATGCATACTGTATTGACCACTCAAATGCCTAGGTAACAGCAATGTACATACAGTATATTAACCTTTTGGCAAGAATATAACTGCCAAATAAAACTTTCTGTTATGTTACACACCACTCTTGAGATCAATATCTTAAACATTTGTTGCACAAAGACTAAGGCCTAGTAGAATGTCACATCTCACTGCACTGCACATGAGATCACACATCTAAGGAATCATTAGGGCTATAATAAATAGAATAGATTTTGACCACCCGGGGGCTATAAATCTGTTATGTACTCTTAATGATAAATTCTCCCTTTCTCGGTTACTTTCCTTCATTTGTAGAATATAATTTACCACTGATTGAATGGGCAGCACCAAACAATCTCTTGGCCGAGTACCCAATTTCTCATCTTGCTATTATAAAATAGTGCTGTGCAGAATGCCCCTCATCTTTATGATGTTTCCAAGCTCTTGCCTCAACCTGTACAGTCCCATCTCTTAAAATATGTGACAATGTGTGAATGTGCTGTGGTAAATGGAGACAATTCAATGTGACTACATTAGGTCCATTGTAATATGCAACACGTAATCCTGCATATCTTAATTTACAACCCCAAATTCCAAAACAGTTGAGACGCTGTGTAAAATATAAATAAATGTAAATAAAACCAGAATCAAATGAATAATACATCTCATAGACCCATATTTTATTCACAGTAGATCATAGAACACATATCACATGTTGAAAGTTAGATATATTATCATTTCTTAAAAAATGAACAAATTTTAACTTGATGGCAGCATCGCATCTCAAAAAAGTTGGGACAGACCAATAGCTACCATTGTGTAGCATTTCATCTTCTTTTAACAGCAGTCTGTAAATGTCTGGGAAGTGAGGAAACCAATCGTTTTGGGAGAGGAATGTTGTCTAATTCTTGTCTGACTGCTCAACAGTCCTGAGTCTTCTCTGCCAGATTTTTAATTTCATAATGCGCCAAATGTTTTTTATTGGTGAATGCTCTGGACTGTAGACAGGCCAATTCAGCAAACAGACTCTTCTTCTGCAAAGCAATGTCAACGTGGTGGCTGCAGCATGTGGTTTATCATTGTCTTGCTGAAATATGCAAGACCTTCCCTAAAAGAGTTGTTCTCTGGATGGGAGCATACGTTGTTCTCAAACTCTATATACTGTTCAGCATTGATAGTGCCTTTCCAGATGTGTAAGCTGCCCTAGCCATAGGCACTAATGCAACCTCATACCATCAGAGATGCAGGCTTTTGAACTGGGTGCTGATAACAAACTGGACGATCCATCTCCTCTTGAGTCCGCAGACATCAGTGGTTTCCAAAAACAATTTCAACTTTTGATTTCTCTAACCGCAGAACAATTTTCTATTTTTCTTCATTTTGTTTTAAAAGAACTTTGGCCCAGAGAAGATGCTGGAGTTTTTGGATCTTGGATTTTTTGGATTTGTTGACATATGGTTATTCTTTTCATGATACAGCTTTAACCTCCATTTGTGGATTGCACAGACCTTGATTTCTGAAAGTGTTACTGAGGCCATGCAGTGATTTTCAGAACAGAATCATGCCTGTTTTTATTGCAGTGCTGTCAAATGGTTCGTAGATCAGGAGGATCCAATATTGACCGTCGCCTTGTGCCTTGCGCACGTGGATTTCTCCAGATTCTCAGAATCATTTGATGATATTATGTACTATAGATCCTGGGATATTCAAATTCTTTGTAATTTTATATTAAGAAACATTTTTCTGAAGTTGCCCCACAATTTTTAGATGCAGTTTTTTGCAGATTCGTGAACCTCTGCCCATCTTTGCTTCTGAGAGACTCTGCCTCTCTAACATGCTCTTTTTATACCGTCATTTGACTTAGTTGCAAATGTTTTTATCAGTACTACTTTCTTTTTTACTCTTTTGCTACCCGTCCTAACGTTTTTGAGATGCGTTGCTGCGTCAAGTTCTAAATGAGTTAATTTCTTTTCATAAAATGTTAAAATGTTTCACTTTCAACATCTGACTATGATCTATAGTGAATAAAATATGGATCTATGAGAATTGTAAATCATTGTCTTCTGTTTTTATTTACACTTACATTTTACACAGCATCCCAACTTTTTTTGGAATTGGGATTGTAATTAAGAAATGCAAAGAAATAATAATTAACAATTTTATAAAAAAGTAGCCTGTGATCTAGCTTCTCGTGGTTTGGTTTTGAGTCTGTGTGCCGTTGTTTGTGAAGCAAAATTGTGTACCTCTCTTGTTCTACTTCTACTTTATAACCATATTGTTTTCTTGTGCAACTAAAATACAAAATAAAAGGCGTGTGGGCATCTATCAATATGTAATATCGACAAGACTGTTTTGATCATCAGTTATCGCTGCAGAAAGTCAGTAGAAGTCATAAAGATAGTAGAGCACCAAAACCCCCTTTCTACTACCAATCAGTGCAGTCTACACCATATAGGATAGGAGCTCCAAAACAAAACCATACCTTTCTGGTGAAAATCCAGTCCTCTAATCCTGAGAAATGCTTCTTTTTATCTTTATGCAAATAAGGTTTTCAATGCACTGTGGGTGGGTCCTCTCCATTTGTTGCACCATTGCTCCACCATAACTCCACAGAGCACTCCTTTCCCTCTTCTTTAGTTTACAGTGCCTGAGATTTCAGAGCCGGTAGTGATGAGCCTAGGTGCACTGACTGTAATAGTGCAAAAACCTTATTTGTACAAAAATAAAAATAAGCATTTTTCAAGGTTGGAGAACTGGGTTTTCACAAGAAAGGTACAGTGGGGAAAAAAGTATTTAGTCAGCCACCAATTGTGCAAGTTCTCCCACTTAAAAAGATGAAAGAGGCATGTAATTGACATCATAGGTAGACCTCAACTATGAGAGACAAAATGAGAAAACAAATCCAGAAAATCACATTGTCTGATTTTTAAAGAATTTATTTGCAAATTATGGTGGAAAATAAGTATTTGGTCAATAGCAAAAGTTCATCTAAATACTTTGTTATATATCCTTTTTTGGCAATGGCAGAGGTCAAACGTTTTCTGTAAGTCTTCACAAGGTTGGCACACACTGTTGCTAGTATGTTGGCCCATTCCACCGTGCAGATCTCCTCTAGAGCAGTGATGTTTTAGGGCTGTCGCTGGGCAACACGGACTTTCAACTCCCTCCAAAGGTTTTCTATGGGGTTGAGATCTGGAGACTGGCTAGGCCACTCCAGGACCTTGAAATGCTTCTTACGAAGCCACTCCTTCGTTGCCCTGGCAGTGTGCTTGGGATCATTGTCATGCAGAAATACCCAGCCACGTTTCATCTTCAATGCCCTTGCTGATACACGATACATGGCCCCATTCGTTCTTTCATGTACATGGATCAGTTGTCCTGGTCCCTTCGCAGAGAAACAGCCTCAGCCATGCATCACAGTAGGTATGGTGTTCTTTGGATGCAACTCAGCATTCACTCTCCTCCAAACACGACGAGTTGTGTTTCTACCAAACAGTTCTACTTTGGTTTCATCTGACCATATGACATTCTCCCAATACTCTTCTGGAACATTCAAATGCTCTCTATCGAACCTCAGATGGGCCCAGATATGTACTGGCTTAACCAAGCTGCTTGCCTATTGCAGATTCAGTCTTCCCAGCCTGGTGCAGGTCTACAATTTTGTTTCTGGTGTCCTTTGACAGCTCTTTTCTTGTCTTCACCATAGTGGAGTTTGGAGTGTGACTGTTTGAGGTTGCGGACAGGTGTCTTATACTGATAACAAGTTCAAACAGGTCCCATTACTACAGGTAATGAGTGGAGGACAGAGGAGCTTCTTAAGGAAGAAGTTACAGGTCTGTGAGAACCAAAAATCTTGCTTGTTTGTAGGTGACCAAATACTTATTTTCCACCATAATTTGCAAATAAATTCTTTAAAAGTCAGACAATGTGATTTTCTGAATTTGTTTTCTCATTTTGTCTGTCATAGTTGAGGTCTACCTATGATGTCAATTACAGGCCTTTCTCATCTTTTTAAGTGGGAGAACTTGCACAATTGGTGGCTGACTAAATACTTTTTTTCCCCACTGTATATCTATGTTTTGGGGCATCTACCCTACATGGCAGTAAGCTTCTGTTGAAACTGATTTTGGAAGTGACAAACTTCCTTGAGTGGGTAAAATGGTAACACATTTCATAGCAGTCTTTGTAGTTGGACATCTTCATGTCTCTTGTCCTCTTTTAAACTGCAGTAGACTAGCTATTGTACCTGTGTCTTCCGATACGTTAATTCTCTGCATAATGAATCTGTTATGTTGATCATCGTGTTCATTATGATTGTTCAGAGCCAATAAAGAGTACAGTGTAAAAAAGTAAGGAGATTTCCTGACCAAATCTTAGCAGCAATGCAGACTACAATCTCAGATTGTATAACAATTCTTCATGGTAAAATATTTGGCAACAGCACATAGCTACAAAACAGACTAAAACAGGGCTCTGGTTACTAGACTGCTTCACATTTTGTAACTTCAAAAGACAAGCAAAAGCTTTGCTGATGTCAGGAAACGGTTCTGTGGAAGATAATGATTTTAGAAAAGCGAAAATAAATACCGCCTAGAGAGCGTTTATCACAGAAAGTTTATATTCAATGTAAACAGAATATCACTCCAGATAGCTAAATATAGTGCGCTTACTGAACTGCCTGACACTGGCCGAAAACGAGGGAATCATGCCGTTAAAGTGATATATACGGAGACATATCTCTTTTATTTACGTCACTTACTATATAAGGAACATATGTAGGGGATGGTGATGCAACTCTTCTTGATGTAGGCTCTTATTTATAATGCCATTAATTAAATGACGGAATCTGAATGGAGAGGTCAAAAATATTTCCACAGATCTAGCAAACGAACATAAGATAAAAGTAAAGGTGCAAAGGCCCTGGGACAAAAGTTCAACTTGGGTTACCCATTGCCCTTGCCTCCTTTTTTGGTCTATAGGGTTGAAGGTACAATGATTATACCTTTAGTGGTCTAGGGTAGTGAAGCATTAACAGCAAAAACCCAGGGGCAGACTGGGAACTTAAAGTGGCCCTGGAAAAAACCTAAAGTGGCCCTAATGTTGTACGTTGGTCCAAATTGACAGAAGATGGGGCAACACAAGTATATAGGGCCAATACAAGTTGGCAGAGTCAACAATAATATAGTGCAGCACAAAATACCATCCTGAAGAACCAAATACCACAATGAAGCACAAAAAACCTGCCCAGAAGCTTGTCCCTCTGTGGTGGCCATTAATATCTTCCACAATCTGTCCTCATCCTCCAATTAAAATATGGAGCAGGGGACTTAAAAGGTGAGACGTGGGACGCAGCACCAAGCTAGCCCTACTTTTACATGCCGCTTGGACTTCCTCTAATAGTACCCCCAGTAGTATGTACCTAGCCAGAGGCAGTGAGGATGGCTCAGGTGGCCCTGTAGGGTTTGACCCACCTGGAAAATTCCCTGTAGGGTTTATGGCCAGTCCGACCCTGGCTAGACCACTAGACCTAGTGATCTAAAGTTTTGTAGTGGTCAATCTAACATTTATGTCGGTCAATGATACTGAAAGGTTTAATGTCAGCCTCCCGTGTGGTCTAGGGTATTCAAGGGGTAAATTGTGACACTTTTGGTAACCTAAAGATTTAAAAGGACTAATGCCAATATAAATGATGGTCCTAAAATGATTATGTCTATTCTGAAAATTATAGTGGTATTTGAAGAAGCAATGGATTGTTTATAAAAAAAGCTGTCAAAATTACCCCCTTCTGGGGAGTATCAGCATCTTTGGTGCAATTTTTAAGAAAATGTGTAGTGAAGAAGCAATGGCTTGTTACAAAAATCAAAAATTATCCCTTTTTGGGATCAATTTCAGGTTTATTAAAGTGTGTAGGAGACGGTCTCCAGCAAGGAAATGTGTGGCTGTGTAGGGTTACTAGTAGACACAGAGTCCACTACAATATACAATTCTTTACTAAACTTTGTGTGAATATATATATATATATATATATATATATATATATATATATATATACAGTGCCTTGCGAAAGTATTCGGCCCCCTGGAACTTTTCAACCTTTTGCCACATTTCAGGCTTCAAACAAAAAGATATAACATTTTAAATTTTTGGTGAAGAATCAACAACAAGTGGGTCACAATTGTGAAGTGGAAAGAAATTTATCGGATCATTTAAACTTTTTTTGTAATAATAAAACTGAAAAGTGGGGCGTGCAAAATTACTCGGCCCCCTTGCATTAATACTCTGTTGCGCCACCTTTTGCTGCGATTACAGCTGCAAGTCGCTTGGGGTATGTGTCTATCAGTTTTGCACATCTAGAGACTGAAATTCTTGCCCATTCTTCCTTGCAAAACAGCTTGAGCTCTTTGAGGTTGGATGGAGAGCGTTTGTGAACAGCAGTTTTCAGCTCTTTCCACATATTCTCAATTGGATTCAGGTCTGGACTTTGACTTGGCCATTCTAATACCTGGATACGTTTATTTTTGAACCATTCCATTGTAGATTTTGCTTTATGTTTGGGATCATTGTCTTGTTGGAAGATAAATCTCCGTCCTAGTCTCAGGTCTTTTGCAGACTCCAACAGGTTTTCATCCAGAATGGTCCTGTATTTGACTCCATCCATCTTCCCATCAATTTTAACCATCTTCCCTGTCTCTGCTGATGAAAAGCAGGCCCAAACCATGATGCTGCCACCACCATGTTTGACAGTGGGGATGGTGTGTTCAGGGTGATGAGCTGTGTTGCTTTTACGCCAAACATATCATTTTGCATTGTTTCCAAAAAGTTGGATTTTGGTTTCATCTGACCAGAGCACCTTCTTCCACATGTTTGGTGTGTCTCCCAGGTGGCTTGTGGCAAACTGTAAACGAGACTTTTTATGGATATCTTTGAGAAATGGCTTTCTTCTTGCCACTCTTCCATAAAGGCCAGATTTGTGAAGTGTTCGACTGATTGTTGTCCTATGGACAGACTCTCCCACCTCAGCTGTAGATCTCTGCAGTTCATCCAGAGTGATCATGGGCCTCTTGGCTGCATCTCTGATCAGTCTTCTCCTTGTTTGAGATGAAAGTTTAGAGGGACGGCCGGGTCTTGGTAGATTTGCAGTGGTCTGATACTCCTTCCATTTCAATATGATCGCTTGTACAGTGCTCCTTGGGATGTTTAAAGCTTGGGAAATCTTTTGGTATCCAAATCCGGCTTTAAACTTCTCCACAACAGTATCACGGACCTGCCTGGTGTGTTCCTTGGTCTTCATGATGTTCTCTGTGCTTTAAACAGAACCCTGAGACTATCACAGAGCAGGTGCATTTATACGGAGACTTGATTACACACAGGTGGATTCTATTTATCTTCATCAGTCATTTAGGACAACATTGGATCTTTCAGAGATCCTCAATAAACTTCTGGAGTGAGTTTTCTGAACTGAAAGTAAATGGGCCGAATAATTTTGCCCGCCCCACTTTTCAGTTTTATTATTACAAAAAAAGTTAAAATGATCCAATAAATTTTGTTCCACTTCACAATTGTGACCCACTTGTTGTTGATTCTTCACCAAAAATTTAAAATGTTATATCTTTTTGTTTGAAACTTGAAATGTGGCAAAAGGTTGAAAAGTTCCAAGGGGCCGAATACTTTCGCAAGGCACTGTATATATATATATATATATATATATATATACTGTATATATATATATATATATATATATATATATATATATATATATATGGCTTATTCTGGACTTTACTAGTGATGAGCGAATCGAAGCGGCAATATTCATGATTCGCACGAATATTGCCCGCTTCGGCTCGTTATACCGAGGCAGCGTGGACTCGTGAATATCCGTGAGTCACTGCCCGTTTGAAATGCCCGCTTTTTTCAGCCAATCAGCATAAAAGGGAAGGCTGTGGGAACGCCTGCTGTGATGTACCAGCCCCTATACCTCCCCAGCAGTGATTGGCTGGCAGTAACATGTGACCTTACTTTACATAAGGTAGGGACCTGCAGCACCAGCCTCATTGTGCTTTTGGAAGGAGAAGAGAGAGACAGTGTTAGCTAGTGTAGTGTGTGCAGCAAGGAGTTAGGAGTTAGGTTAGGAAGCCCCAACACTCTTTTTAAAGACTATTTATTCTCTGAAGAACAGTATACAGTATATGCTGTAAGCCTGTATTCTGTGCAGAGCTGTGCCTGGTACACCTTGTCCATCCACATAGCTCAAACTATACATCTCTAAACAGGTATATTGCTGTGCATGACTGTGCTGAGAGAAGGCAATATTACATCAGCCATCTATATACCTCACAGTCTATAGATTCCGTATTGATCTGTAGATTCCAGTGTGATATACAAATACTGCATGCTATTTCTTGATAGATCTGAAGATAATTTTACCTAGATATCAATATATCTATATTGGCCAGTGCATTTTAGTGCTCTCTGTAGTACACGGTGCTGCGACTAGGGAATATATTACATCAGCCTTCTATATACCTCACAGTCTATAGATTCCGTATTGATCTGTAGATTCCAGTGTGATATACAAATACTGCATGCTATTTCTTGATAGATCTGAAGATAATTTTACCTAGATATCAATATATCTATATTGGCCAGTGCATTTTAGTGCTCTCTGTAATACGCGGTGCTGCGACGAGGGAATATATTTCATCAGCCTTCTATATACCTCACAGTCTATAGATTCCGTATTGATCTGTAGATTCCAGTGTGATATACAAATACTGCGTGCTAGTTCTTGATAGATCTGAAGTTAATTTTACCTAGATATCAATATATCTATATTGGCCAGTGCATTTTAGTGCTCTCTGTAATACACGGTGCTGCGACTAGGGAATATATTTCATCAGCCTTCTATATACCTCACAGTCTATAGATTCCGTATTGATCTGTAGATTCCAGTGTGATATACAAATACTGCGTGCTATTTCTTGATAGATCTGAAGATAATTTTACCTAGATATCAATATATCTATATTGGCCAGTGCATTTTAGTGCTCTCTGTAGTACACGGTGCTGCGACTAGGGAATATATTACATCAGCCTTCTATATACCTCACAGTCTATAGATTCCGTATTGATCTGTAGATTCCAATGTGATATACAAATACTGCGTGCTATTTCTTGATAGATCTGAAGATAATTTTACCTAGATATCAATATATCTATATTGGCCAGTGCATTTTAGTGCTCTCTGTAGTACACGGTGCTGCGACAAGGAAATATATTATATCAGCCTTCTATATACCTCACAGTCTATAGATTCCGTATTGATCTGTAGATTCCAGTGTGATATACAAATACTGCGTGCTATTTCTTGATAGATCTGAAGATAATTTTACCTAGATATCAATATATCTATATTGGCCAGTGCATTTTAGCGCTCTCTGTAGTACACGGTGCTGCGACTAGGGAATATATTACATCAGTCTTCTATATACCTCACAGTCTATAGATTCCGTATTGATCTGTAGATTCCAGTGTGATATACAAATACTGCGTGCTATTTCTTGATAGATCTGAAGATAGTTTTACCTAGATATCAATATATCTATATTGGCCAGTGCATTTTAGTGCTCTCTGTAATACACGGTGCTGCGACTAGGGAATATATTACATCAGCCTTCTATATACCTCACAGTCTATAGATTCCGTATTGATCTGTAGATTCCAGTGTGATATACAAATACTGCATGCTATTTCTTGATAGATCTGAAGATAATTTTACCTAGATATCAATATATCTATATTGGCCAGTGCATTTTAGTGCTCTCTGTAATACACGGTGCTGCGACGAGGGAATATATTTCATCAGCCTTCTATATACCTCACAGTCTATAGATTCCGTATTGAATCTTTACAATTATAATAATATAATACTGCTACTGTGCACATGGAGAACCCCAGGGTCAGGGGGAGAGGGGGAAGAGCTGGGAGAGGTGGAAGAGGTGGTCGTGGAGGGAGAGGTGGGAATCGTGGTGGTGCTGTGGTCAGCGGTGATGACTGTGGTGTGAGTGGTGACACAGTGCCGGCTGCTGTGGGTACAGTGGAAACACGTAAGGTCAGGGTGCCTGGTCAACTCCAGAAGTTGGTAGGGCAGCATCCTACAACTCTGACAGACCCCAAACAACAACAGGAGGTGGTTCAGTGGATTGCAGAGAGCACGTCCAGCCACGTTTCGTCTGCCCCCTCATCCAGCCAGTCGACTTCTCTGAGCCAGGGTGTCTGTCCTCCAACTCGCCCTCCTTCTCCCCAGCCAGAACCCTCTAGGGGTATGTCCCACGGACAAAATTTATCCATGGAACTCTTCAGCCACCACTTCCCTGATGTGCCAGTGGACGAGCTGCTATGCCCTGATTCTCAGGACCTTTTGCTGTCTCCGGGTTATGAGAGTGGGGAGTTAGCAGTGGCGTCTGAGGAGCTGGTGGAAGATGACGACGAGACACTGTTGTCGGAGGTAGTTGTCAGGGATGTCACTGTGGAGTCTGAGGAAGACCTGGGGGATGATGAGGGGACAGATCCTACTTGGGTGGATGAGGCAACTGGAGGCAGTGGTTCAGACTGTGAGACGACATCAGCACCACAAGCTGTTGAGAGAGCCAGAGGGCTGCGACGAGGGAGAAGCCAGGGCCGAGTCACTACTTCCCCAAGTGCTCCAGCCCGTACTATGCGCCACTCCTTAGTTTGGGAGTACTTTAAGGATGATGAGGCCGATCCTCGTTTGGCGGTGTGCAAGCTGTGCCACACGTCAATGAGCAGGGGTTGGAAACGCAACAACCTGACCACTAGTAGCCTGCGCAAACATTTGGAGAGAAAACACCCCACCAAATGGTTTGCACTTTTGTCAGCTGGTGACGTTGACACAGTTAGTCCAGCAACTGTGTCTCGTCCAAGCCAGGACGTTGCAGCCTCCAGCCCCGAAAGGACCCCTCCAGCTCCATCTCCCTCCCTCTCCTCCACTCATGTGTCCCAGTGCGGCGTTCAACTGTCTCTACCGCAGACATTTGAACGCAAGCGCAAGTACGCAGCCACCCACCCCCATGCGCAAGCTCTAAATGTGCACATCGCCAAGCTGATTAGTTTGGAAATGTTGCCGTACAGGCTTGTGGAGACAGAATCCTTCCGCAACCTTATGGAGGCGGCAGCCCCCCGTTACTCTGTCCCCAGCCGACACTATTTTGCCCGATGTGCCGTCCCCGCCCTGCACCAGCATGTGTCTCAGAACATCGCCCATGCTCTCAAAAACGTGGTTTGTGGTAAAGTCCACATGACCACAGATACGTGGGCGAGTACCGGTGGCCAGGCACATTACATCTCCCTCATGGCACATTGGGTCAATCTGGTGGAGGCTGGGTCAGAGACCGATCGTGGGGCTGCACATGTGCTACCCACACCACGAATTGCGGGACATAGTTCCGTCTGTGTGTCTCCGGCACATTATGCCTCCACCTCCTCCTCCACCTCCTCCTCCTCCAAAGTGGCAGTGATGCCCCAATCGTCAAGTCTCATTTCCTCGATGGCCAGCAGTTTCAGCACTGTGGTAGGGAAGCGGCAGCAGGCAGTCCTGAAACTGCTGAGCCTGGGGGATAAGAGGCACAAGGCTGAAGAGCTCTTACAGGGCATCAGGGGGCAGACCAATGTGTGGCTGGCGCCGCTGAACCTTCAGCCAGGAATGGTGGTCTGCGATAATGGGCGTAACCTGGTGGCGGCTCTGCATCTTGGTGGGCTGACTCACGTGCCATGCATGGCCCACGTGCTCAACTTGGTGGTCCAGCGGTTCCTCAAGACCTACCCCCAGTTGAGTGAGTTGCTCACCAAGGTGCGGCGCATATGTGCCCATTTTCGCAAGTCCACCACCGATGCCGCGACCCTCAGGACTGTGCAAGGGCGGCTACAACTCCCTGTTCACCGGCTGCTGTGTGACGTTCCCACGCGTTGGAATTCGACGTTACACATGCTAGCCAGGGTGTACCAACAACGCAGGGCAGTTGTAGACTGCCAGCTGATCCCCCGAGGTGGTAGTCAGGCCAGTCAGCTTCCTCATGTCTATGCTGAGGTGTGGACGTGGATGGCTCACATCTGCCAGGTCTTAGGTCCCTTTGAGGAGGCAACAGAGATGGTCAGTGGTGATGCACACATCATCAGTGTCACCATCCCTCTGTTGTGCCTCATCCAGAACTCCTTGAGGAACCTAAGATCTGAGGATTCAGCAGTGTCACAGGAGGTGGGGGAAGACAGTGACATTGAGAGCACCCTGTTGTCAGTTTCGCAGCGCGAAACTGAGGAGGAGGAGGAGGCTGAGGAGGAGGAAGAAACTCTTGGGCACCATGCATCAGGGGGTGATTCCATGCTACCTGTTGAGCGTGTATGGGCTGAGGAGGATGAATTGGGGTCGGAGGAAGGGGGGGAGGAGGAGATGGAGAGTCCGCTAAGTGAGGAGGCTGAAGGCTTGCGT
This sequence comes from Rhinella marina, assembly GCA_900303285.1. NCBI lineage: Eukaryota > Metazoa > Chordata > Amphibia > Anura > Bufonidae > Rhinella > Rhinella marina. The sequence continues at coordinate 360,686 of ONZH01011294.1, read as the reverse complement.
GTTGGCACAGTAGGGCACATGGCAGACTTTATGCTTGGCTGTCTTTGTTGTGATCCCCGGGTCAAGAGGATACTGTCCACCAATGACTATTGCGTGTACACCCTCCTTGACCCACGCTACAAGGACAACTTTGCCCAACTTATACCCGTGGAGGAAAGGAGGACCCGAGTCACTTTCTACCACAAGGCCCTGGTTCAGAAACTGCTACAGGCCTTTCCAGACCAGTCGAGCAACAGGGGGCGGACTGCAGTGGCTGAAATTGGAGAGGAGAGGAGGGGGAAAGTCAGTGTAGGCGCCAAGGGCAGGGGTACACTATTCCATGCTTTTGCCAAGTTTCTTAAACCCCAGCAAGACAGTATGACACAGCCACAGGGCAGGCAGAGCAGGGCGGAACAGTACCGCAAGATGGTGAGGGAGTATGTCGCGGACCAGACCAACGTCCTGACCGATAACTCCACACCATATAATTACTGGCTGGCCAAGCTGGACAGGTGACCAGAACTTGCGCAGTACGCTCTTGAGGTGCTTGCCTGCCCTGCTGCAAGTGTACTGTCTGAAAGGGTTTTTAGTGCCGCCGGGGGTATCATTACGGACAAACGGACGCGCCTGTCCACGCCGACATCCTCACGTTCATCAAGATGAACAGGTCATGGATATCCCCCCAGTTCTCATCCCCACCTCAGGCTACCTCCTAAATTGCTTGCTTTCCTCCTCCTCCTCCTCCTCTTCATCTGAGTTGCATATGCAACAATTTTTCAGGAAAGTCATCTGGCTTCCTACTAACAATTTTTCAGGAAAGTCATCCGTCTTTCTACTAACAATTTTTCAGGAAAGTAATTCGGCTTTCTAAAAACAATTTTTCAGGAGTCTCAGGCTTTGGTTACAAAGCCTTTTCAGGCTTTGTAACCAAATTTTTTATGAAAGGCCATGGGGTTCTATACACACAGTGCTGACGGAAGCCCATCAGCCTTTCTAAACACAATGCCCACTGCCTCTCCCAAGCGGTTGTGGTGCTGATGTTGCCTCACACTTAAAATTGATCTGTTCCGCTCTCTTCCTCGGGCTGTCTGCGGAGAAGGCGGACGCTCCGAACCGGTATCATGGCGGCTCTCCGGCCCCTCATTAAGCCCAGGATTGTCAAGAAGCGGACGAAGAAGTTCATCCGCCACCAATCAGACCGTTATGTAAAGATTAAGCGTAACTGGCGTAAACCCAGAGGTATTGACAACAGAGCCCGCAGGAGGTTCAAGGGGCAGATCCTGATGCCCAACATTGGGTACGGTAGCAACAAGAAGACCAAACACATGCTGCCCACAGGGTTCCGCAAATTCCTGGTCCACAATGTCAAGGAGCTCGAGGTTCTGTTGATGAGCAACAAGTCCTTCTGTGCAGAAATCGCCCACAATGTCTCCTCAAAGAACCGAAAGACCATTGTGGAGAGAGCGGCACAGCTTGCCATCAAAGTGACGAACCCCAACGCCAGACTGCGCAGCGAAGAGAACGAATAAATATCTCTGTGGTTATTTGTGCTAAATAAAAGTTAAATAAACACAAAAAAAAAATTGATCTGTTCCTGTGCCTGATCCACCCAAGTTGAATCTGTCCCATCATGAGAAAGTCCCCCCAAGGAGTCCCCACTGTAACTTGCTTCACTTTCAACTACCTCACCCCCCGACACCTGTGTCTCGCCATTGTCCACCACCTCCTCAGACAACACTGGTAAATCCCCACTGTCAGCACACAGAGACTGCAAAAGGTCTTGCGAATTGGGGCAGAGAATGTTCTGGGGTAGCACATCAGAGAAGGGGTGACTATGGGGTTCCAGGGAGTACACGACCACATGCAATCTCCATCCAAAAAGTCATACTGAGGCTCACCACCATGCTTTACACTGCAATCTTATTGAAAGACAGACAATCAGGGGTTCACCGCCAGGTTGTCAGGCAGCATTTTTAAGTGGGTCACCATTACCGTGTCCCTGAAAATTGCCTTGGGGTCATCACCAGACTATTGGCCAGATTTAGAAAAAATGGTGCAATTAGGGAGCCTCAGAGGCATCCCTACATGCTGCCCCTGGTGTTTCCTATCCATTTCCAAGGTGTTTCCATCTTTTTCTGAGGTTTTCACATGTTGGGGCAAACTTGACTGTGCAGAACCTTTGGCCCCTGCAAAAATATTCGGGTCTCCCATAGACTTTAATGGGATTCGTGATTCGGCTCGAATCCCGCGGAAAATTCGGGCCGAATACCGAATCCCTGAATCTTTTAGGATTCGCTCAACTCTAGACTTTACCCATGGTCACGTTTTTGTTTTGTTTTTTACAAAGTTTTTATATACACTCGAGAAGTATCATGTTATTACTTTCAAGTGTATTTTAGCTGCATTCCTCATTGAAGTAAATGAGAAAGAGCTAAAAGACCCACAGACCTTATCCTTGTGACGTAACTTCAATCTGTACTATGCTTCTGCCTCTACTACATCATCTCTGTGAATCCGAGACTGCTGCTGGTAAATGTAACCTAGGGATTCACTGTGGGAAAGTCAATACCTCCTTGAAGAAGGCATAATCCCTTAGACCCTAGACGCTGGTTTAGCCTGGGTTAGTCGGATTGCACCCAGCACCATATCAGAAGTAGAATGACTTGTAGCATTTATGTTAGGACTGCATACATATGTCCTTCCGCATATGCAGCATGCAATAGTACCACAGCAATAATAATATTTTTACTGGTCTCATCTGTGACACCATAGGGCATTCCAGCATGGCTATGGTTTCTCATCATGTCATAGATATTGTAGATCGCTTCTCAGATGTTTGTTGCCACAGTGCCTTAGACACGATAAATCTATGATCTCTGGTGGTTTAGACACTTGGCAGGATGTTTCAGATTTGTTTTCTGAACTCCAGAGTAGGTTTCAGCCATCAGGCCCCAGTTGTGCAGTTTAATGTCATGTCTAGATGATGCCATATAATTTCATATGAAGAAAACTCTTTATTAAGATTTTGTATGCTGGTCTTCATCTCTGCCCAACTTGCCTGAGATGCACCACAATTATTAAGAGAAGCATGCCTTATAATAATAATGGTGCATCTCTACAGGTCCATGTGCCAGCACTGAAATCTATGCCAGCAAGGGAGTTGGTGTAGATTCCAGGTATAATTTACTCCAATTATCTGGTGCAGATTATAATTAATGTGCTGGGCTATCCCTGGCCCTGCACCATCCCCTCCCCATTCTGCCCACATTTTGGGACAGGGTGTCAAGTAGGGTGCTTTATCCAAGTTGTTAGTTGCGCCAAATTTTTGACAATTTTTGTCACAATTTTTTTTGCTGTACAGGAGTTGATAAATATCCTTATATGCTATGATTAAGACCATACCAGGTCGAAATGCGTAAGTGATTTTACTGGCGTGAAAGAAGGAGTTAACAGGGTGAGCTCACTATACAAACTTGTGTGTTCCTTTGAAAAATTCCTCCTTTTATGTTTTTTGCCTCCAATCAAGGGTCGATTGGGAGCTTAAAGTGGCCCTGATTAAAAACCTAAAAGTAGCCCCATGTTGTAGACGGTCCAAATTAACACAAGACAGAGCAACACAAGTAGACAGAGCCTACAATATCATAGTTCTGCACAAAATACCGCCCCAGCAGAATCAAATACCACAGTGCAGCACAAAATACTGCTGCCCTCTCCACAATATTCAACTGTATCATCGTCCTGAAGACGGTAATATGGTTGAGTTCAGGAGGGCACCGGTGGCCCCCCTGGACATCAGCCCACTGATAAATCTCCCTGTAAGGTCTATGGCCAATCTGCCCCTGCCTCCCACTTGTCAATTAACTGTTCATTTGCCCAGTGATTATTCTTAAAATATTAAATCGTATTAAAATATATTATTAATAACTTCCTACATGTGGAATATTCAATTTAAAAGTGATCAATCCTATCTTAGAGGCTGCAGAACTAATGTTTATCTCCAGCAGGGCAGACCTGGCTGCCAGCATCAGCCACACTCTCCAGAATGAAGGCAGAGGTGGTTTAGAGCTACAAAATTTGCAAATTTGTGTCTGGTCATTGACCGAGCAAAATCATACCACAAGGTTAATACAATAAAAACATATAAAATTAGAATCTGTAAATTCATAAACCTAGCCCATAAAACCTGGAATACACTGAACATTACTGTATTTCTGCCATCCACCAGGTGGCAGTGTTGCTTTTCTAAAATATTGAAGAGGAGCTGCACATTATTGCAACCTTCAGAACAGAACAGAATGTAATGTTTTATCTTTTACATTATTTTCTATATACACTTCCACTCATGCTAAGCTTTTTTTCGTTAATGCAGTATATAAAATGAGCATAGTGATCAGTATATAAAAACCAGATATGGCAACACAAATCAGACGGTATCAACATATAAACATCAATATCATTGCTCAGAACATACTAAAAATGTATTTATAGAAGCAATCTATCTCCAACAGCTATTTACACTCTTATTGCTAGATATATGAGTATAAAAAGAACTTGTTCCTTGGTACGGATGGCCATAACAGCAGATGACCAGTTTGAGAAACATTTCTGTGTAAAGGAAACAGAAAGGCAAGACTTCAGTAGTTAAAAGATGGAAAATGGAACAAAAAATGGAAAACGGAGCAGTGGAAGAACATGGCATGGTCAGATGAATCTAGATTTCTGTTGCACCATGCTGATGGGAGGATGGTCAAAAGCAAGATGAATGGATGAACCCCTCCTTTCAGGTTTCAACAGTTCAGGCTTGTGGAAGTGGAGTAATAGTGTGGGGAGTGTTTTCTTGGAACACCCTGGACTTTGGAAAGTAGGGCCTATCTAAGCATTGTGGCCAAACAAGTTACACCCTTCCTGGCACCTGTTTACTCTATGGCAGATAGACAACATCAGCAGGACAGTGGACCATGCCACAAGTGTCATATAGTCATGTATTGGTTCCAGGAACATGCATAACATCCAGTATTCCTGCTTCCCTGGCCTGCACAGTGTCTAGATCTTAATTCTATAGAGCATTTGTGTGACAAGGTAAAATGGGCTGCTCAGAGCATTTCAGCACCTCCATCAAATTTGTGGCAAGTGCAAGAAGCTATCCTATTCACCTGGACTGCAGATCAAATTCAACACCTAGTGGAATCTATGCCACATCGAACTCCCAAATCAGATCAAACATGCTACTAAATGGATACCGCTAAAACAGTGGCCATTCAGTGTGTGTATATATACAACTGTCACTTTATTCACCCTCTATGGGACTGTCTGATATAGTTGAGTACAGCATTTAGCTATCTCCGGCAATCCCATAGAGATTATAGGAGCACTTACTCAATCCATTCTCTTGATCAGCAGGGGTCTCGGCAGTCTAACCCCCACTGATCATATGTTCATCCCCTATCTTCTGCGTACATTGATATCATGTCACAGCCCCTTTGAATGGTCTTTCTGTTAATAATTATATTTTATGTAATGCCTCCAGCCTGCCTCCTGAAAAAGAAGATTCATACTTATCTACTTCATGGTGCACGGGTCTCCCCCTTCGGTCCCCACACTTTTCGTTTTACGTTTTTTTCAAGATAGATATAGTGAGGGCAGTGTTGAGGACCAGAGCGGCATATGGCAAGTATGAATCTTCCTTTTACATAAAATATAATTATTACTGGAGAACCCCTTTAAGCCATGCATCTAACCCTGCCGGATATAGTATCAAGTCTAGGGAAAACCTGTGAAAGAGATATCTCCACACCAGTACCCCAAAGATAAATACAAATAATAATCTCACCATGCAGCCATATGATGGTCACATGCAAATTCTACAGATGAGTGCTGCCAAGTATAATGCAGTGAATACAATACAATGAATACAGTACAGTTATATTCAGTGACTCACAGGCGATGCCTTATCTGATTGGAGTAGTTCACTTTCCCTGTTTTCTCCATGTGACCCAAACCACCATGATGACTTCTCCCACAAACTCATGTCTATAGAGTTTGCTGCCCAGATGTCTTTGGCTCTTTGCTTTTCCAGTATCCTCTCAACAACTTTCTATTCTGTTGACTGCTTTAATTGGAATGAACTGAGAGTGGTGAAGCAGATATGGAGGAAAGATACTTACGGTAAGGAACTGTTAAAATAGGATATTTTAAATGAATGATCTGACATTTGGTGGTATGCTGTGAGTGGAGGGTCTGATATTGCAGATACTGGGAGTTGGGGAGCTTATAAGCAGGGTGTAGAGGGGATGACGTACCTTATTTAGAACGTGCTGGCAAAAGTGCAGTTGATATGGGGAAACTATATTAGTACAGGATCTGATACAGGATTTATACTGGGAATTGTGGAGTTGATATAGAAAGAGGCTAAGAGTGGATGATCTGATATGATGGGGATGCAGGGAGTTGTGAAGCAAATACTTGGAAAGGCCTCTTTCATGAGCGTATTTAAATCTGTTTGTTTTCCAGCACCGGAATATGCATGGATTCCAGAATATACAGTGGGGGGAAAAAGTATTTAGTCAGCCACCAATTGTGCAAGTTCTTCCACTTAAAAGATGAGAGAGGCCTGTAATTGACATCATAGGTAGACCTCAACTATGAGAGACAAAATGAGAAAACAAATCCAGAAAATCACATTGTCTGATTTTTAAAGAATTTATTTGCAAATTATGGTGGAAAATAAGTATTTGGTCACCTACAAACAAGCAAGATTTCTGGCTCTCACAGACCTGTAACTTCTTCTTTAAGAGGATCCTCTTTCCTCCACTCATTACCTGTAGTAATGGCACCTGTTTGAACTTGTTATCAGTATAAAAGACACCTGTCCACAACCTCAAACAGTCACACTCCAAACTGCACTATGGTGGAGACCAAACACCAGAAACAAAATTGTAGACCTGCACCAGGCTGGGAAGACTGAAACTGCAATAGGCACGCAGTTTGGTGTGAAGAAATCAACTGTGGGAGCAATAATTAGAAAATGGAAGACATACAAGACCACTGATAATCTCCCTCGATCAGGGGCTCCACGCAAGATCTCACCCTGTGGGGTCAAAATGATCAAAAAACTGTGAGCAAAAATCCCAGAACCACATGGGGGACCTAGTAAATGTCCTGCAGAAAGCTCAATCGGGGCCGGTCTGAAGTTTGCTAGGGAGCATTTGGATGTTCCAGAAGAGTATTGGGAGAATGTCATATGGTCAGATGAAACCAAAGTAGAACTGGCAGAAACACAACTCGTCGTGTTTGGAGGAGAGTGAATGCTGAGTTGCATCCAAAGAACACCATACCTACTGTGATGCATGGGGGTGGCAACATCATGCTTTGGGGCTGTTTCTCTGCGAAGGGACCAGGACAACTGATCCGTGTACATGAAATAACGAATGGGGCCATGTATCGTGAGATTTTTAGTGCAAACCTCCTTCCATAAGCAAGGGAATTGAAGATGAAACGTGGCTGGGTATTTCAGCACGACAATGATCCCAAGCACACCGCCAGGGCAACGAAGGAGTGGCTTCGTAAGAAGCATTTCAAGGTCCTGGAGTGGTCTAGCCAATCTCCAGATCTCAACCCCATAGAAAACTTTTGGAGGGAGTTGAAAGTCTGTGTTGCCCAGCGACAGCCCTAAAACATCACTGCTCTAGAGGAGATCTGCACGGTGGAATGGGCCAACATACCAGCAACAGTGTGTGCCAACCTTGTGAAGACTTGCAGAAAACGTTTGACCTCTGTCATTGCCAAAAAAAGGATATATAACAAAGTATTTAGATTAACTTTTGTTATTGACCAAATACTTATTTTCCACCATAATTTGCAAATAAATTCCTTAAAAATCAGACAATGTGATTTTCTGGATTTGTTTTCTCATTTTGTCTCTCATAGTTGAGGTCTACCTATGATGTCAATTACAGGCCTCTCTCATCTTTTTAAGTGGGAGAACTTGCACAATTGGTGGCTGACTAAATACTTTTTTCCCCACTGAATATCATTCGTATTATCTGTATTACTTCAGTAATTCATTTGAATATACATGCTTATTACTGTTGAGCAAAGCGATCTTTGTATCATAGATCTGTATTTGCTTTATTCAAAACTTCGTTTGAATGCTGTATGGAGACCCATCTGTGCACAGCATTCAAATGTATGGACTTCACGGAGGTGACATTTTTTATGTCCAAAGTCTCGCAAGACTTTGTTAAATAACTTCAGACTTCGATTATTCAACTTGAAAACCACTTTAACACTGGGATCCGAAGGTGTCTTTGGTACCCAGGTACCAGCCGTTACCGAAGCCGACTTCGGATCCCAGTTTTAAAATGATTGTCAAGTTGAATAATTGAAGTTATTCAAGGAAGTCTCACAAGACTTTGAAAATAACGAATTCCACCTCCACGAAGCCCATACATTTGAATGCTGTACAGAGACGAGTCTCCGTACAGCATTCAAATGAAGTTTTGAATGAAGCAACTTCGGATCTATGATCCAAAGCTCGCTTCGCTCAACAGTAATGCTTATCCCTTCTTTCTTGCATTTTTGATGCACTTCCATAGACTATATTAGGTGTATTAGGAAGCAAATACACACAAAACTAGAACATGCTGTAGATTTCAAATACTGACAGAAATTATATGAGATGTGAATAGCCCTATTCATTAACTTTAATGAATCAAAGAATTCCAGTACACAAAATACGCTCTATATACAGATTGTAAATACGATCATGTGAAAAAGGCAGAGGAATACTTTAAGTTAAAGGGAACCTGCCACCAGTCTTCTGCCACCCTCACTTTTAAATCCTAACAGCTCCAGCGCATACCAATGAGTCTCCATATTCACGAGTTCACAGCTCTCCCTGCTCACCTGCCTATTATTGACAGTTTGTTTTTTTCTACATCTGCTGTTGGGTGACAGCTGGGTAACTTCCATACAAATTAGTCAGTCCTCCTTGAAAATGGCAGGTTTAGCCAACTTTCATCTAATATATTTGGGCACCCTTAAGGAGTTCTCCAGGATTAGAAAAACATCTCTAATATACTTTTTGCTACCTAAAACGTACCATTTCCTGGTGCGCGTAAAACTCTGTTCTCTGTACAACGCTGACAGCTCAGCAGTGTACGGAGTGTGACATTTATGAATGGGGCTGCAGCCAGGGCCGTATTTCCAACTAGGCACCGGGGGCACGGTGCCTAGGGCGGCGGGTTGCGGGGGGGCGGCACCCCGCCGGGTTAATCAATAATAATCTTGTAAAAAAAAAAAAAAAAAAATTGTAAAACCATCCTGTTTTTTTTTTTTTTTTTTTTTTTCCCTGGGGGGGGGGTGCTGTGGGAATACTAGCGAGCGCTTCCGTAATGGAAGCGCTCACTAGCCTGCAGGAGGAGGGGGAGTGAAGCGCTGGTAGCGCTGTACAGTACTTACCCCTCCTCCTGCTTGCCGGCGCTGCTGTGTCCTGACTGCCTGCAGCGTCAGGACGTACAGAGCGCCCTCTGACCTGACGCTGCAGGAGGTCAGGTGACTTCAGCGCGGGCCCCTGGAAGAGGAGAGAGCGGGGACACAGCCGGGACCAGAGGTAAGTTGTTTTTTTTTTTCTTGTCTGATCTGAGGTCTGAAGTGGGGGCCACAAAGGGATTTGGACAGAGTGGGGCATCTGAAAAGTGGCAACTGAATGGGGGGATCTGAAATGGTGGGGACACAATGGGGGGGGATCTGAAAAGTGGCAACAGAATAGGGGAATCTGAAATGGTGGGACAGAATGGGGGGGGGTCTGAAATGGTGGGACAGAATGGGGGGGGTTCTGAAATGGTGGGACAGAATGGGGGGTTCTGAATGGTGGGACAGAATGGGGGGGTTCTGAAATGGTGGGACAGAATGGGGGGGGTTCTGAAATGGTGGGACAGAATGGGGGGGTTCTGAAATGGTGGGACAGAATGGGGGGGTTCTGAAATGGTGGGACAGAATGGGGGGGTTCTGAAATGGTGGGACAGAATGGGGGGGTTCTGAAATGGTGGGGACAGAATGGGGGGGGGTTCTGAAATGGTGGGACAGAATGGGGGGGTTCTGAAATGGTGGGACAGAATGGGGGGGTTCTGAAATGGTGGGACAGAATGGGGGGGTTCTGAAATGGTGGGACAGAATGGGGGGGTTCTGAAATGGTGGGACAGAATGGGGGGGTCTGAAATGGTGGGACAGAATGGGGGGGTCTGAAATGGGGGCCAGAAAAGGTGTTCTGACATGGGGCAGAAGGTAGGGGGGGGGTCTGACATGGGCCCCAGAAGGAGAGTTCTATATGGGGGCCACAAGAGTATGATATGGGGCCAGAAGGGGGGGGGTATGATTGGGGATCTAATTAGGGGTCTTAAGGAGGTCTGATTAGGGGCCTGAAGGGTCTGACTGGGGGTCTAGAGGGGTCTGATTGAGGGTCTGGGGGTCTAATGAGGATCTGATAGGGGGTCTGGAGGCCTAATGAGGGTCTGATAGGGGGTCTGGAGGCCTAATGAGGGTCTGATAGGGGGTCTGGAGGCCTAATGAGGGTCTGATAGGGGGTCTGGAGGCCTAATGAGGGTCTGATAGGGGGTCTGGAGGCCTAATGAGGGTCTGATAGGGGGTCTGGAGGCCTAATGAGGGTCTGATAGGGGGTCTGGAGGTCTAATGGGGGTCTGATAGGGGGTCTGGGGGTCTAATGTGGATCTGATAGGGGGTCTGGGGGTCTAATGAGGGGCTGATTGGGGCTTTGGAGGTCTAATGAGGGTCAGATATGGGAGTTTGGAGGTCTAATGGGGGTCTGTAGATGGGGGGGGTCTCATCTGGGGTTTGATATGGGGATCTGATCTGAAAGGTAAGGGGGGTACTGTTTTTCTGTGTGGTGCCAGTATTTTCAGGGGGGCTGTTTCTGTAGTATAGTATGGGGGGGCGGGCAGGGTGAGATGTGGAGAAGGTGAGAGGATGATGGAAAAGTAGGAAAGTAAGATGTCTGTTTGTTGCACTCTTCAGAGACGAGGCACAGCTGAAAGAAGTCACCATGGCGGTCTGGTCTGACAGAAGAAGAGGAAAGAAAACGTCATCAGAGAAGAGAAGTCACTGGATGTAAGAGGTACATATGTGGCGCTGTATGACCCTGTATGCTCTGTAGTGCTGTATAAAATGTTTTCCAAGTCTGTCTTTGAAGGGGTTCTCTTTTTTTTTTTTTGTACGAGCGCTGCCTTCTCTGCTCTGTTTACTGCTCTTCACTGCAAATTCTATGGCGAGCAAGTGAACAGAGCAGAGAAAGCAGCTCTCATATGAGCTCTGCTCTCTCTTCAAGCAGCTGATCGTCAGGGTGCCGGAGGACCCCAGCCAATCTGTTATTGATGACCTATAGTGAGGATAGGTCATTAGTAGTAAAAAGAGGACAACCCCTTTAACAGTAGGACTAGAGGGAAGGGATTAGGTTGAGAATTTGGGGTGGGGGGGGGGCGTTTTAATATTTACCTTGGGCATCAGAAAATCTAGGTGCACCAGCGGCAGGTGTGGGGGGGGGGGGGTACAGACTGAGGGTAGTTGGGTGTATGGGGATGGTGGGGTAGTTGGGCGGGGGTTAATTGGCTTGGCAGAGGACCATTTTCAGTATCCAGGGGGTTGGGGGGGAGGATAGGTCACTGTAATAAGTCCAGGAGGAGGCTACTATGGGGGGTGGGGGTAACGAGGCTACTATGGGGTTGGGGGGCTACTAAGGAGAGGCTACTATGCTACTGTCGGGGGAGGAGGCTACTATGGGATGGGGGGGACTGAGGAGAGGCTACTATGCTACTATTTGGGGGCGTGGGGGAATGGGTCACGTTGGGGGGGGGGGCGTCATCACAGAGAGTGCCTAGGGCAGCATGAACCCTAAATACGCCCCTGGCTGCAGCAGCGCTTTGAGTACAGACAGGAGCACATATTGCTGCTCCTGCCCGTACCCCCCGTTGGATTACTAACTCTTGACATAGCACATGGGTACCCTGTACCAATGTACTATGCCAGGATTAGCTGAGCGGAGCGGGCTCCTGCTTCTGCCTGCTCTGCTAAGGTAAGAGCTGACATGTAGTTCTCTTAGCTTTGAAAAGCCCTGCCACAAGCAGTGTTTGTTGTGGCGGTGGTCCATGCCCACTGACATTTCTACCGTTCTCACCCACTCCATCCACTGGAGTGGCAATACTCTTTCCATGCAGGCTCTTAAAGGGCCAGTGTGCACACCCTAATCTTTTCCAGCTAATGGATGGTTACTCTGGGGTACTTTAGGCACCTTCCCCTATGAGAATATGGCTCAGCCATAGGCTTTAGTTTGTTAGTTTTCCTGCTAAGATGTACCGTGTCCGTTTGCCTGTTCTGTGTGCCACTACTGTGTAAAAAATCAGGCACATGCCAGTTCCTGAGTAAGCACCATATTTAAAGACCCAAAATCCACAATACAAGTATGGTGGATGTTGGGAAGGGGATACAAAAGAGGTCAGTTTTGTGGATTTTTGTTTAAAGTTAGTTTAAGTGTAAACTCCTACAGTACCTTGGAAATTTTATTCATTTTGTGGCCCTTGTCTGTCTATTCCATGTTTATCTAGGCATATCATGAAAACATAAACCACCTACAAAAAATTTCACTAAGGCTACTTTCACATCTGCGTTTCCTTTCCGGTGTAGAGCGCCATCATAGGATCTCCCTTCAGTTTTCAAAACCCTTCAGCTTTGTCCTTATTCATTGTCAATGGGGGCAAAACTGAACTGAACGGAGTGCACCAGAATGAATTCTGTTCGTTGCGTTCCCATGACGCACACAAAAACGCTGCAAGTGACATGGCTAATGTAAAAAATACAGCCCTAAGCACTAGCACCTCAATGCACATTTCACCTCAACAGGCTTCATCAGGAGGTGATGTTAGTAAGAAAAGGCAGGGTGTATATAGAAGCCATATGGGGAGGGAATAGAAATCACCTCCCCAGTGTCGGCGCTCAAGTGGGCACAAATCCGCCATGATGGTGCTCCCCATCCCAGACGCACTTATACTGCTCCAGCATGCAGGAGCGGACTGGGAACTTAAAGTGGCCCTGGAAAAAATACTAAAAGTGGCCCCATTTTGTAGTTGGGTCAAAATTGATGGAAAGCAGGGCCAACAATACCATATTGTGGCACATTATACCACCCCAACAGAGCCAAATACCACAGTCCATCACAAAATACTGCCAGCAGTACAAAATACATCCCAAAAAACTTCCACTGGGAGGCTGTAAGGAGGGCCGATGTGGCCCCCTGGGCATCGGCCCACCGGGAAATTTCCCTGTAAGGTCTATGGCCAATTCGCCCTTGCCAGCATGTGACCATGATGCATCATGTGCCGTGTCACGTCACTGCAGTGATGTCGGAAAGAGAGCGTGCCTGGATGGAGAGCCACAGCGCATGCATCAGTAACCAAGGTATGAATACATAGGCGGAGGGGCTACATGATATAATGTGACCGATACAAAGAAGAAAAGGGACAAGTGCATAAACTAAAACATAATCACATTAAATCTCACAGTATGTGCATTAAGGTGACCCAGAATAAGTAAAGTACACTACTTAGGATACACAGCGAGAGCCACAAAGGGTAAGTGGCACAAGCCAGACAGGTGAGCATTAGGCTGACAGTATAAAAATATGTGCTACAAAAACAATATACCCCAATTCATATAAATATGAATGCTGATACACAATACATTAACAGAGTGCATGTAATAGTAGACCGCCCCAATTGAATTGGACTTAAAAAGGAGCCTTAAATCTACACCAGCTCTCTTGCTGGCATTGATTTTGATTATTTTCTACACCAAAAACTGGTGTAGAAACAATAAATGATACAGGCCTACCAGCCCACCCTCTTCCCCAGCCATGCCCTTTTATTAGAAACGTGGCATGGAGGGGAAAGAAGTCACAGATTCGGCCGCAAATCCCCTTTGCGACTGAACCTGCGACAGATATACGCCAAAAAGTGTATGTGTATATCTAATCATAAATAACCCCCCATAGTCCTTATACTTCATCACGAGACTGATTTTCTTTTTTGGTTTCTTCCTAATTAATTTATATTAAATCATATAGTATCGGCTTCCACAACTCAGGAACTTTAAATAAAAAAAGAAAAACATGAAGAGTAAATAAAATAAATATACATACTATAAACTCTGATAAAATATACAATATACCCTGAAGAACATAAACTTCGTATCACCTTACAAGACAAGTTTGAAGCTTTTTGATTTGTTTAGATCTCTAGGGGTCATTGCATCTAGAATAAAAAAGGGGTCAAAAAAGTTTTGATACAATATTAATGTTCTGGTTGTGTTTTGAGGGTTAGTTTCATTTTAAAATTCTTTCTTGGAAGTTTTATTCATTGTGTGATTCTTATTGTGAGTGAGTCATTCCGTTCACTTACCTACTATTATAACGAGACTACCTTGGAAATAATATAATCCCTGTACAGCAGTATCATAATATAATTTTTCCCTACCACTGAGGACTGTTATTGCTCTGTGATTACTGCTGGAGAGGTACAACACAAAGAAGCCCACACCTAAAGTGCTCAGGGTGAGAAACAAGATTTTCTGGTCTGATGAAATCAAGATGGAACTTTTTGGCTTCCATTCTAAGACTTCATTCACATGACCGTATTTTGTTTCCGTGTCCGTTCTGTTTTTTTTGCGGAGCGTATGCTGAACCATTAATTTCAATGCGTCCACAAAAAAAAAAACGGAAGGTACTCTGTGTGCATTCTGTTTCCGTATGTCCGTATTTCCGTTCCACAAAAAAGATAGAACATGTCCTATTCTTCTCCGTTTTGCTGACAAGGATAGGCATTGTTACAATGGATCCGCAAAAAAACGGAAACACGGATGCCATATGGAACGTCATCCTTTTTTTTTTGCGGACCGCAAAACAGATACGGACGTATGAATGAAACATAAGAGTCATATCTGGAAGAAACCAGACACTGCCCAATACCATCCCTACAGTGAAGCATGGTGCTGGCAGCATCATGCTGTGGGGGTGTTTTTCAGCGGCTGGGACAGAAAGACTGGCCAGAGTTGAGGGAAAGCTGAATGGAGCAGAGAACAGAGATATTCTTAATGAAAATGTAATCCAGAGTCCTCTGGATCTCAGACTGACTCACACCTTCCAACAAGATAATGGCCCTAAGTACATAGGACAACACAGGAGTGGCTTAGGCTACTTTCACACTAGCGGCAGTCCGGATCCGGCAGGTGAAGGGTGCCGCCGGATCCGGACTGCCACAGGGACATGTCACACAGTACCATATACAGACATACATACACACACATACACATAAACACATACATACTTACATACTCCAGGCAGGCAGGCCGCACGTCTTCACGCCCAGGAGGCGCGCAGCTATGACGATTCCCCACAGCGCCCAGCAGAGGGCACTGTAGGGAATTGTCATAGCGGCGCGCCTCCTGGGCATGAAGACGTGCGGCCTGCCTGCCTGGAGTATGTAAGTATGTGTGTATGTGTATGTATGTATGTCTGTCTGTCTGTCTGTATGTATGTGGTGACGGATCCGTCCTGAACTCCATTGAAAGTCAATGGAGGGCGGATCCATTTACCATTGTGGTCACACCAAACGGATCCATCCCCATTGACTTGCATTGGGGGTCATTCCGGATCCGTCTTGGTGCGGATGCCTGGACCGGAGAGAAAACCGGTCCAGGCATGCTGCGGTTTGTTCTCCGGTCTGAAGACGGAACTGAATGCTTTCAGGAGCATTCCGTTGTCTTCAGTTCAGTTTTGTCCCCATTGACAATGAATAGGGACAAAACGGAAGCGTTTTATTTTTTCCGGTATTGAGCCCCTATGACGGAACTCAATACCGGAATTTAAAAAAGCTAGTGTGAAAGTAGCCTTAGGGATAACTCTGTCAATGTCGTTCAGCGGCTCAGCCAGAGTCCTCACCTGAACCCAATGCAACATCTCTGGAGACACCTAAAAATTGTTCATCCAAGCCCTGAGAGTTTAAGAGGATCTGCAGAGAAGAATGGCAGAAAATCTCCAAATCCAGGTGTGCAAACCTTGTGGCATCATACCCAAGAAGACTGGAGGCTGTAATCGCTGCCAAAGGTGCTTCAAGTACGGAGTAAAGGGTCTGAATACTTATGCAATTTTATGTTTTCATTTTCAATAAATTAATAGATTTCAAGCATTCTGTTTCCACTTTGTCATTAAGGAATATTGAGAGCAGAATGATGGGGAAAAATGTAATTTTTTTTTTTTTTTGGGACAAGGCCACAACATTACAAAAAGTAAAAGGGTCTGAAGACTTTCTGAATGTGCTGTATGCAATTTGAGTTTAGTGCATCATTGATATGTATAATCCTTTCGTTTCCACTGCAAATACCTTTCAAATCCTCAAACCAATCAAACTACCCTGCATCTGACTTCCTATTTTCGGTATAACAGCCCTGTCCTAGTATGTGCATTGGCAAACTTCTTTGGCTTGAATTCATTATCATCTCTGCAAATTTTTGGCCTCCAACAGAGGTTGGAATCATAAAAGGTTTATAATGAAGATGAGGAAAGCAAGGCTGGAGAAGGCTTCATGTTTTGTGCCCCTGTCTATTGTACAGAGCTGTCATCAGCCCTCATATCCTTTTATAGCTGAGAAGAGCACTATCCTATAAATAGTATTGCCTGTCACATTCAGGTGCAGGAAAGTATAGAGGCCAGGAGCTTCCCTCTGTAAACGCTGCAGCCTGGAGAAAAGAGGGGGTAGATTGGATAGAGAGATAGATAGATAGATGCATAAATAGATAGATAGATAGATAGATAGATAGATAGATAGATAGATAGATAGATAGATAGATCTAAAGTATTATTTTCTGTATCAATTAAACGTTAATTTTTTAGGTTTTGTTTCAGTGATAGCTACTTTTTATCCACATCTCAACTCTCATTGATACATACTAGAGATGAGCGAATCATTAAAAAAATTATACGCCAAACTTTTCCTAAAATTCGTATATTCGACGAATAGATTCGTTGTATTTGCGTACAAAATATACGTTATTATGTGCTATTAGCGAACATTCGCTCACTAATAACGAACGTTCATTTACAAAATGTACTCAACTTCTTAGAAGACGTACGCATGAGCGTACAAATAGCTTACGAATCTCAGCGTACTATTGTCTAAGCGATTACGTAATACGCAGGCACGTACGAGGAGAGGCCGCAGCGTGCACTCCTCAGAGGCAGAGCGACTATTCGAGACATATATATGGTAAAGTGCAAATACATTATTATAGGTATAATATAAAAATTTTAAATATCACCTACCTAGTATGCTCACGGACACGTTTAAGTCTCTTTTCTTCTGACGCTTGTCATAGAACTGGAGCAGAGTCCCAAACTCAGTCGCAATTTGTAATCCACATAGGCAAAATTGTAATTTTGGATATTGAGTAAAAAAATAGCAGCAAAGGTTCCTTAAAAAACCCTCTTTCAAGGGGCTCCCCAAATAACCTGAAAAGGGGGAAAAAGGGATGAGGCGCACGAATGCGCAACTTAATTTCCTGAGTTGCCTCGTCATCCTCCCGCGCTGGAGAAAGGGGCGGAACTACCAGGGAGGAGTCTGCATCGCTGAATTGAATTCGTATGCAACAGCGTATAGAGTAACTAAATTATACGTAGAATAGCGTATAATTTATAGGACACACTACGTAGCGAATGCGTACAAAAGCGAAGCGAATCACCTAATATTCGGATTCGCTTCGCAGCTGAAAAATCCCAAGATTCGATACGAATCTACAAAGCGGCGAATAGATTCGCTCATCTCTAATACATACGGTGGCAAACTTGCCATAGACTTTACCATTCATTTTCCTGATGGGGTGATGCCCCACAGGGCCATCCAAGCCCTCCTCACTGCCACTGGCTAGGTACATACTACTGGGGCACTATTAGAGGAAGTCCAGGCGGCATGTAACAGTAGGGCTAGCTTGGTGCTGTGGCCCACATCTCACCTCTTAAGCCCCCCGCTCCATACCTTAATTGGAGGAGGACAGAACGTGGAAGATATTAATGGCCACCACAGAGGGACAAGCTTCTGGGGAGGTATTTTGTGCTGCATTGTGGTATTTGGTTCTTTGGGATGGTATTCAGTGCTGCACTATGATAATGTTGACCCTGCCAACTTGTATTGGCCCCATCTACTTGTGTTGCCCCACCTTCTGTTACTTCAGACCCACCTACAACATTAGGGCCACTTTAGGTTTTTTCCAGGGCCACTTTAAGTTCCTAGTCTGCCCTTGGATACATACAGTATATATAATATGTAGCAATAGCAGATATCATTGTATCTATAATTAACAATATGTAAAAGAACATTTGAAGGGGGGGGCGTAGCCAGAAGCCGACACCTCATCTTCACATGATGCTACACACGCACATACAGAGGACTCAGACCCTGAAGCTGAACCTACCTTGAAGCAGGTCACAGAACAACTTCTTCAGGCCATCACTGTATGCCGATCTACATTGTCTGGCAAGCTAGAGGAGGTGAAGGTAGATATTGGCCTGCTCCGCCATTATATGCAAAACTTGCGGGAAAGGGTCAAGGAAGCTGAAGACCGAGTGTCTAGCCTAGAAGACCGCACTAATCCTATACCTGCACAATTAAGTGCCTTGGAGAAAAAAGTGGACTTTTGGCAGCAAAAATGCGATGATTACGAAAACCGGCTACGCCGGAATAATTTGTGTATAGTTGGCATGCCAGAAAGAGCGAAGGGAACTAACCCATGTGAATTTGTGACCACGTGGCAAAAAGCTGCATTCCCAGACGCCATCTTTTCCTCTGCATTTGCAATAGAGAGGGCCCACAGTGTGCCTGCTAAACCTTTACCACTCGGAGCACCACCCCGGCCTATGTTGGCCCGTCTGCTAAACTCCACTGATAGAGATCATATTTTACAACTGGCCCATCGCAAACAGGAACTAAGATATGAAAATGCCACCATTATGTTGTTCCCGGACTTTTCGTCAGAGCTTCAGAAACGTAGAGCTACATTCACAGCCGTGAAAAGAAGCCTCAGAGAAAAGAATCTGCCCTACTCGATGGCTTATCCAACCAGGTTAAGGATCGTGGATGGAGACTCCTCCAGATTTTTTATTACGCCACTGGAGGCTACCACCTGGCTAGACGGAAGGGCCCGACCAGCGAGAGCTCCGATATAACTGCAGCATGAGGACTTGATTGCCAACTAACCTGTGCAGCCATATTCCAGGTTTTCTGTATAGTGTCTCTGTTCTTTTCTCTTTCTTGTATCCTATTTCTCCCTTCCTTCCCTTCTTTTTTCTGACACTGCGCTTTCCTCCTCCAATTCTTTCTATATTCGTTTTATTAGTATATCTGGATCTTAGACTCCTCTCCTTGACTCAAATGTGGCTATGGAAATTATGCTGTGTCGTTAGGACATGGCAGGCATGCCTTAACTCAATGCTTTCTTAAGATTGTTTTTTTATTACTTTTGATGCCTCACATTTAGGAGAACATAATATGTACTTCTCCTGATCGTATGCCGCAAGTTTAGTTCCTTATTGCGGCCCATACATTCTTAGAATTGCGCGCAACATTGCATTTCGTGAAAATCGCATCATGTTCTATATTCTGCGCTTTTCACGCAGCCCTGGCCCCATTGAAGTGAATGGGTCTGTGTGAAATTCACATTGCATCCGCACGCAAGTGCGGATGCAATGGGTGATTCACGGATGGTTGCTTAGAGATGTTGTTTGTAAACATTCAGTTTTTTATCACACACGTGCGAAATGCATCCATACGCATCGCACCTGCGCGGAGAAAACTGAACGAACGTACGCAATCGCAGTCAAAACTGACTGCGATTGCGTGCGGATTGGTGCAAGTTTTCCGGAACGCACCCTGAATGCATCTGGACTGAATCCGTATTGTTCGTGTGAAAGGGGCCTAATACTGCATTTTCTGTTTTGTGCAGGTGGCAACTTCTGCCACTACCACACCCTGTTAGTTAACTTCCACGATACTAATACTGTATTGTTAGTTCGTATATTTATGCGTTTCTCATTGATCCTTTGGATCGACGTGTTTGCACTTTAAATGCTCTTGTTCAGATATAGAGCTATTAATGTCATTTGTTTTGATGTACAATGCCACTTACGGATGATGAAGGACGATAACAGGCACTTACACGTGTATGCAAGTAGGGGTTGGAACTCGGGATCAGTCTGGGATGGGCAGTTGCTATTGTACTTTTCTATATTCTTGTTATGGCGGAAATACGGGTAATGACTTGGAATACTAGGGTCCCGGGTAGTGCCAGAAAACGTTCTATGGTCTTTTCGTTAGTTCGGAGATTTAATCTTCATATTTTATGTCTACAAGAAACCTATTTAATACCGGATCACACTAGAAGGCTCCATAAACCATGGGTCCAATGGGCACGTCACTCTTGTCACACTACCTTTTCCCGGGGAGTATCTCTGTTAGTACATAAATCTTTGAGATGGGAAGTTGACAAGCTATTAGTAGACCCTGATGGCAGATTTGTGTTTGTAGCAGCATACATTAACTGCACGTTATATATGATTAAGGAAGTATGTGCCCCTCCCCCGTCTTCCTTGAATGTCATTAATCAAGCGATATTATTTGCAGCGTCATATCCCTCTGCTAGAGTATTGTGTATGGGAGACTGTAACATGGTGTTAGACTCCGTTCTAGATCGTTTTCATCCAGCTGGCGCATCTGGGTACTCGAGTGACTCCTTAACTCCCTTAGCCAAGCTCCTACAGGAGGTGGGATGGGTAGACGTATGGCGCATTAAACAACCTACTGCCATGGTATATTCCTGTCACTCTACCAGTCATAATACGCTATCACGTATAGCCTATACATTTGGCAACACTGGTTTATATTCGGTAAATTACAATGTGGAATATGGTACCAGAGGTATCTCTGATCATTCTCCCATGCATTTTACCTTACTTGCTGGTAGTAGACAGATGGGTCACTCAATGACAATACATCCCTTTTGGCTTACCTTGATTTCACCTTCTGATCATGTGCCTGAGCAGCTGTCGATGTTTCTGACGATGCTTCTTTGATATGGGAAACTCTGAAAGCCTATTTAAGAGGGTGCTTGAAATCATCTATATCTTTTATTAAACGGGCCTCTGCCAGGCAGGAATCCGAATTGGCAACTGAGTGTGGCAGACTGGAGGGTATATATGTGACTAATCCCACTGAACAAAACAGGGATGAGTGGCTTGCAAGGGGACGCCAATATCTTACTCTATTGAAGGAAAAGGCTCAGCGTAAGCTGTTCTTTGCCAAACAGTCCTTCTTTGAAATAGGGAATCAGTCCAGTAAGCTCCTAGCCCAAATAGTGCATCAGAATCAGGCATCACCCGCAGTGTTACGCATTCGAGATGGTACCATGCTATTAGATTCTAATGCTATAGCCCGGCAGTTTAGAGACTTCTGCCAACATTTATATCAGACTCAAGTGAATTACACGACACCTGAGATCTTGGAATACCTTCAGGACCTTGAGTTCCCTAAACTACAACAGGAAGCAGTAGACTGGTTAGATGCCCCTATTAATGCCACTGAAATTGCCGACGCCATCGCCTCACTGGCGAATGGTAAGTCATCTGGTCCGGATGGCCTGCCTTTGGAGGTGTATGCGAAATATGTTGAGGAACTGACACCTGCCTTATTAAATATGTACACAGATGCTTTTACCAAAGCAACTTTACCTCCATCCTTGTATGATGCTACTATTATAATACTCCTTAAACCTGATAAGGACCCGAGTGAATGCGGGTCTTATAGACCAATTTCACTCTTAAACTTAGATAACAAAATATTGACTAAAATATTGGCAGTAAGACTGGCTAAATACATTCTCACAATTATTCATGGTGATCAGTCGGGATTCATGCCAGGGAAGTCGACGACTGAAAATATCCGGAGAGTCCAGGTTGTGACGCAACTTGGTCTCAGACAACATCGAGAGAGGGCTCTGGCATCGCTAGATGCATCCAAAGCTTTTGATTCCGTAGAATGGCCATATTTGCTAACTACTCTGCAATGCTTTGGCTTTGGTCCTAACTTTATTAAATGGATATCCATATTATATAAACATCCAAGAGCCAATATCTCGGTGAATGGCATCTGTTCGGATTATTTTCCCCTAGAACGGGGCACAAGACAGGGATGCCCACTGTCCCCACTCTTGTTTGCTCTGGCAATTGAACCACTAGCTATGTGCATCCATGGAGACCCTCAGTTCAACGGGATTAAGGTGGGAGATAGAGAGGATAGAGTGGGACTATATGCAGATGACATGGTGCTCTTTATGTCTGGGGTAGGGGTAGAGGACACTCTCCCTCGAGCTGTTTCCCTGATACTTTTGGGCACTATTCTGGGCTCCGGATCAACTGGACCAAATCAGTGTTATTTCCATTATATGATTCTGATTGGACCACAATTAGTGGTGATTTACCAATGGTTCAGCACTTCAAGTACTTAGGTTTATATATCACTAAAGATGTCTCGTCATTCCATGCCCTTAATACACAACCCCTGATAACATATTGCAAAGGTAAGTTCAATGTATGGAGTGGTTTACCTTTGTCTGTCTCCGACCGGATTAACCTAATCGAAATGATTCTGCTACCTAAATGTTTATATGTATTGAAACATGCTCCATATGTGGTCCCTAAGTCGTTTTTTCAACAACTTAACTCACTAATATCACCGTTTATCTGGGGGTCTACCAGATCCAAATTGTCTATATTCACATTATGTCGCCCTAAGGCGAGAGGGGGAGTGTCCTTGCCTGACTTTTATCTGTATTATCTAGCAGGACAGTTGTGTTATCTTAAATATAGGTTATCTCCATATGACCAACTACCTAATTCTGAAGCTCATCTAGCAATGTATCTGAATATTAAATCCCTATGGCCAGTACTGGAAAAGCCCCAGTTATTTCCAAGCCAATTACTACCAGTACATAAATTAGCTGTACAAGTATGGACTGCCTGCAAAGGCATTTATAGCTTCCAGGGAGTGGCGGCTGAAACGCCCCTTTGGGATAATCCCATGTTTCTGTCCCTAGAATCTCTAGAGGGTCATAACTTTTGGAGATCTAAGGGTGTGAGTACTTTAGGTGATGTGTACCAAAACAATGTATTCAAGTCCTTTGAGGACCTTCGCACTAGACTTGACTTGCTCAGAACTGCATTCTATAGATATCTACAACTCAGACACGCTTTAAATTCACACTTTGGTGGTCATTCAGTAGACATTTCAGTTTACTCATTAATAGGAGTATTTCACTCCCAGGGCCCGCATGGATTTATATCTGCCTTATATACCCATTTATTGGGTACTAAACTGCAATCTGCTCAGTTGCCTGTCATAGATAAGTGGAGGGCTGTGGTTCCGGACCTTGGAGATGAGGAGATATGTGATATTTTGGAATCTCCCACCCTGGTATCCCCTGCAGTGAATAACAAATTTATACAATTATGTATTATACACCAAAGCTATTTAACCCCTAGAAGATTATATAAGATGGGTAGGCTATCACACACCAGATGTCACAGATGTGCGGAGGAGGGAGCAAACTTTTGGCAACTGATGTGGGCATGCTCATATTTACAAAAATTCTGGGAAGATGTCACTGCTTTCCTTAGTACACTACTAAGTCTCCCTGCTCCTAAGGAACCAAATATATGTCTATTTGGAATTCTGAACGAAGCCATTTACCCACATTATACTAGGATATTCCTACGTGAAACCCTATTCCTAGCCCAGAAGGGATTGCGAGCCGATGGATGGGGGACAGAAGCCCTACCATTACTCAATGGAAATTACTGGTTAACACTAGGGATGAGCGAACGTGCTCGCTATGAGCACTGTAGCGCTCGGCTCCCCTGCGCAATGCCCGCAGGCATTGCGGATCCGTCCTCAGCTGCATGTAAGTCAATGGGGACGAATCCGTTTGCTATGACACTCATACCAAACGGATCCGTCCTCCTCACCCGACTGAAAGTCAGTGGGGACGGATCCGTTTGGTATGAGTGTCATACCAAACATATCCGTCCCCATTGACTTACATGCAGCTGAGGACGGATCCGCAATGCCTGCGGGCATTCGTTCGCAGGGGAGCCGAGCGCTACAGTGCTCGTTACGAGCACGTTCGCTCATCTCTAGTTAACACCATTGTTCCATATGAATTCAAAAATAGGGGGCGGGCCTCCAAGTTTACCGGGGTCTGGGGACCATGGTGCTCCTCAACACAAACTATGTCTCTAGCTCATGTATTGCAAAATGCCATTGCATTGGCATCTAGATAACCGAGTTCAATATGTATGACTGTATCCCTGTGTCTCTTGCATACCAATGACATTGCACATGTTATTATCTGAATGAATATAATGTACATCTGCATTTGCAGGACCTGGTCCTGATATGTTTCTTTGTAATAACTTGTTTATTGCATTTGTTCAATAAAACAAATAAAAAAAAAAAAAGTATTATTTGAAAATATTAGATTTTTTGAAAGTCTTAGATTACAAATAAAAGTGTGTACATAAGTAAGCAGATAACTAAGACAGATAAGACAAGTCCTTACATATAACAGTCAGGAATAGCTGCTAACTAGCAACTAATCCAGCTATTATATCAGAGAGGTGTCTTTGATTGGTTGGATTTAAGTCTGAGACATTGTATGTTGAAAATATTGTATCTCTTGAGGCCATTGTCTCTTGAGGGATCATTGTCGTTACAATGGTACCCCAGCAGGACAGAAACAGATTTTGTTTCATTCTCCAGCTGGCTCAGAAATACTTTTGCTGTGAATCTACCACAATTTGCACATTTGTACAGGACTGCATTATTTTAGACATGGTTCAACATACACTGCCTCAAAACCACAGCAGTTTTGGTGCCATACAGGATTTTTCGTGACATCACAGTCACATGAAAAAGGTCCTGCACCACAGAGGAGAAGGACATCTGGAGGGAGCGTGTTACTACAAGCTAAAGCTGTAGAAGGGTTAATATTGCATGCCTAGAGGAAAATGGTGGCTCACCTCTCCAGCGTTGTCCCAGTGGTAACGGGCGGCTGAACATTCATTCTTCAGCTTCCTGTCCTGATCATAGAAATGAGTGCACATAGGGAATAGAAAGGTCCATGCAGATGTACCTGTAAAGCTGCACAATTTTCTCTAAGATGGGGCATACTGATACAGGAGCTCTCTGTCTGACCATTAACCTCTTAAGGACCCCCTTCATACATGTACGGCAAAAGCCCACACTTTAAAGATGGCGCCTGCTCAGAAACTGAGTGGGTGCCGTAGCTGCCAGGTGCCTGCTGTTTTACACAGCAGACACCCAGAGGCATTTTCCGTAATCGGTGGTAATACGATCACAGACCCACAAACAAACACACCCCTCAGATGCCATGTTCAAGCAGTAAAATCCTGGGAGTGCTGTGTTCCTGGGTCCTGAACAGCTCCCCCACTTTAAGATTGAGGGAGCCAATCAGTTTCTATGGCAGCCTCATCCTTCTGCAGTCTAGAGAATTAGCAGTCCGACAATCGCATGATCAAAATGTAAAAAAAAATTATAGCTATAAAAATACAAATCACTCCCCATATTAAAAATAAACAATAAAAAATGCAGATCATTATTGTCCTAAAATGCCCACACACAGCTCTGTGTATGTAAAAAAGTTATGGGGGGTCAGAGCTTGGTGATGCAAAGATAAAAAATCAGTTTTTACAAGTATACTGAACCAAAGAATGAAGATAATAGGTCAGTT
Organism: Rhinella marina; assembly: GCA_900303285.1. Lineage (NCBI taxonomy): Eukaryota > Metazoa > Chordata > Amphibia > Anura > Bufonidae > Rhinella > Rhinella marina. The sequence goes on along the minus strand of ONZH01011294.1, from coordinate 334,799 downwards.
TTAACTCATAAAAATGAAAGCTATAAATCTGTGGTGAAGACGCGTTTTTTTCTTCCACCACATTTGTCATTTGTTTTTCCAGCTTCCCACTTTATTCAATCACTAAGTTAAAGGGAGAGCTCAGTGAGTTTTTGTCAGAGCAGACTCGCAGGGACATCTTCAGAGTTGCACAGCTGTCCTGCAGTGCATCAAGAACCAGTGCTCGTGGTTGAATTAAAGTAAAACCGGTATATTGTTTCACTTCCCTCATTTTACTATGGCTTGCACTAAGGGGGTCATTTATCAAACTGGTGTAAAGTAAAACTGTCTTAGTTGCCCATAGCAACCAATCAGATTCCACCTTTCATTTTTCACAGCTCTTTTGGAAAATGAAAGGTGGAATCTGACTGGTTGCTTGGGCAACTAAGACAGTTCTACTTTACAACAGTTTGATAAAACTCCTCCATATTCTTTTTGAACCATGATCTATATTTCTGCTTCACACTTCTTCATAAGAGAACTGTCCTTCTCATGTTAAGCTGTCATGCCTGTTGAACAGAGAGTTTAGATGCCTTTTATGCACATTTCCCTACTCTGTTTATTTTAGACATATTGATGAGGCAGTGCAGCCATGACTTCTGATTTAGCGCTAGATATTGTTACCATGGTGACTGATGCTAGACTTATACACACACGTTGTATGGCTGACATCACTCTCACATAAGAATTAGTCACCGTTCCAATTGAGTCTAGTATTATCAATGACTCAGACTGCATCAAAGTCATATAGATTCCACGCACAAGATTTCTAAACAGTCACATGAGGCAACTGCATATTTCAAGCTGTGTTGAATGTTAAGGGTGCGCTAATAAAGTTCCCATGCTCACTCTGCCTGTGCTGTCCAGCGAAAACCTGGATATATATGTATTTGGAAATGTATTCCTCAGTGTAGGAGTGGTGGACCTGTAGTATATGCCACCAAAACAGCTTTACAGAGGCCCTGTGGACCCTGGGCCCCTCTTCCATCTTAAAATGAACATAACTGTGGTTCATACTTTTCCAAAGGGGTTACAGATAGTGATGTAATGGCACACCACCGGGGGATTTCAATCTATGGGAAAAGTTCATGTTAACACTCGTGAAATTCACATATACTAACCCTATTCTGCACTACAAGTATACATATGTGTACTGCAAGTATATGCTAACCCTATGTTGCACTACAAGTGTATGTATATATATATATATATATATATATATATATATATATATGTGTGTGTGTGTGTACTGCAAGTATATACTAACCCTACGCTGCACTACAAGTATCTATGTGTACTGCAAGTATATACTAACCCTATGCTGAACTACAAATATATATATATGCGTACTGCAAGTATATACTAACCCTATTCTGCACTACAAGTATACATATGTGTACTACAAGTATATACTAACCCTATTCTGCACTACAAGTATACATATGTGTACTACAAGTATATATTAACCCTACGCTGCACTACAAGTATATATACTGTATGCCCACATTGTTACCCCTTCACAGATATGCCCAGATATGTGCCCCTCACAGTAGTTATACCCAAATTGTGCCTCTTCACAGATTATGCCAGATATGTGCTCTTTCAAAGTACTTATACCCTGATATGTGCCCCCTCACAGTAGCGATGACCAGTAGAGATGAGCGAGTAGTGAAATATTCGAAAGTTCGAAATTCGATTCGAATAGACCGCGAAATTCGACTATTCGACCGAATATCGAATCCCATTAAAGTCTATGGGAAAAAAATGCTCGCCACTTGGAAATCTCAATTCGACCACTTGGAGGTCACCAAGTCCACCCTGAAACCTCAGAAAAGGATGCCAACACTGCTGGAATGCAACTGGGACAGCAGGGGAAGCATGTCTGGGTGCATATAACGCGCCCAAGTCGCACTATTACGCCTCTCAACAATACACTCCAAAGACAATATAACCTCTCTGTAAAGTGAGACCATACAAGGAAACCTTCTTTCCTCTACATTGCCATGGACCCCAAGCCAAACTAGACAAAAAAGAAGATGAAATTCTGCACCCCTTAAAATCACGTTGCCTATGACAACCACAGATGGCATAGGCAAGGGGGAAAGCAAATAGACCCCACCCCTAATTGTCATTGTGTGTGTGTGTGAGATGTGGTCAGACATGTCTTCTTTAAAATGTAAAAATAACTCAAACACATGCAGAAGCCTTAAAATGCCCAAATTGTTGGCGCTAGAGATGTCAGTGACCCGACCTGGCCCAGTGTCATGTCTAGCAGGTAAAGCAGTGGGGATGTTGAGGGATGCGTAGGACCGCAAAAGGCAGGAAGAGGCCGTGGGCTGGCCAGAGGCTCATGGAAAATTTTGTGGAGGCCCAAGAGGTGAGACGTCTTAAAAATTGTGTGGAGGCTAAAGAGGTGAGACCTCTTAAAAATTATGTGGAGGCCCAAGAGGTGAGATCTCTTAAAAATTATGTGGAGGCCCAAGAGGTGAGACCTCTTAAAAATTATGTGGAGGCCCAAGAGGTGAGACCCGTTAAAAATTGTGTGGAGGCTAAAGAGGTGAGACCTCTTAAAAATTGTTTGTAGGCCCAAGAGGTGAGACCTGTTAAAAATTATGTGGAGGCCCAAGAGGTGACACCTCTTAAACATTTTGTGGAGGCCCAAGAGGTGAGACCTCTTAAAAATTATGTGGAGGCCCAAGAGGTGAGACCTCTTAAAGATTTTGTGGAGGCCCAAGAGGTGAGACCTCTTAAAGATTTTGTGCAGGCCCAAGAGGTGAGACCTCTTAAAGATTTTGTGCAGGCCCAAGAGGTGAGACCTCTTAAAGATTTTGTGGAGGCCCAAGAGGTGAGACCTCTTAAAAATTATGTGGAGGCCCAAGAGGTGAGACCTCCTAAAGATTTTGTGGAGGCCCAAGAGGTGACACCTCTTAAAGATTTTGTGCAGGCCCAAGAGGTGAGACCTCTTAAAGATTTTGTGGAGGCCCAAGAGGTGAGACCTCTTAAAGATTTTGTGGAGGCCCAAGAGGTGAGACCTCTTAAAAATTATGTGGAGGCCCAAGAGGTGAGACCTGTTAAAAATTATGTGGAGGCCCAAGAGGTGACACCTCTTAAACATTTTGTGGAGGCCCAAGAGGTGAGACCTCTTAAAAATTATGTGGAGGCCCAAGAGGTGAGACCTCTTAAAGATTTTGTGGAGGCCCAAGAGGTGAGACCTCTTAAAGATTTTGTGCAGGCCCAAGAGGTGAGACCTCTTAAAGATTTTGTGCAGGCCCAAGAGGTGAGACCTCTTAAAGATTTTGTGGAGGCCCAAGAGGTGAGACCTCTTAAAAATTATGTGGAGGCCCAAGAGGTGAGACCTCCTAAAGATTTTGTGGAGGCCCAAGAGGTGACACCTCTTAAAGATTTTGTGCAGGCCCAAGAGGTGAGACCTCTTAAAGATTTTGTGGAGGCCCAAGAGGTGAGACCTCTTAAAGATTTTGTGGAGGCCCAAGAGGTGAGACCTCTTAAAAATTATGTGGAGGCCCAAGAGGTGAGACCTGTTAAAAATTATGTGGAGGCCCAAGAGGTGACACCTCTTAAACATTTTGTGGAGGCCCAAGAGGTGAGACCTCTTAAAAATTATGTGGAGGCCCAAGAGGTGAGACCTCTTAAAGATTTTGTGGAGGCCCAAGAGGTGAGACCTCTTAAAGATTTTGTGGAGGCCCAAGAGGTGAGACCTCTTAAAAATTATGTGGAGGCCCAAGAGGTGAGACCTCCTAAAGATTTTGTGGAGGCCCAAGAGGTGACACCTCTTAAAAATTATGTGGAGGCCCAAGAGGTGAGACCTCTTAAAGATTTTGTGGAGGCCCAAGAGGTGAGACCTCTTAAACATTTTGTGGAGGCCCAAGAGGTGAGACCTCTTAAAAATTATGTGGAGGCCCAAGAGGTGAGACCTCTTAAAGATTTTGTGGAGGCCCAAGAGGTGAGACCTCTTAAACATTTTGTGGAGGCCCAAGAGGTGAGACCTCTTAAAAATTATGTGGAGGCCCAAGAGGTGAGACCTCTTAAACATTTTGCGGAGGCCCAAGAGGTGAGACCTCTTAAACATTTTGTGCAGGCCCAAGAGGTGAGACCTCTTAAAAATTATGTGGAGGCCCAAGAGGTGAGACCTGTTAAAAATTATATGGAGGCCCAAGAGGTGAGACCTCTTAAACATTTTGTGGAGGCCCAAGAGGTGAGCCATAAATATATAAATTTTTCTTATTTACGGAGCAATTCTACGGCGGTTAAGGAGGAGGAGGAGGAGGTGGAGGAGGAAATGGCACTTCATACAGATGGCACTTCACTTTTGGCTGCTTTCCACGGTTGGAGAAGCAAAGTCCGGGTCAATCCACTTGCTGTTCATTTTGATTAGCGTCAGCCTGTCCGCACTGTCGGTTGACAGGCGGCTGCGCTTATCGGTTATAATGCCCCCGGCTGCGCTGAACACCCTTTCTGATAGCACGCTGGCGGCAGGGCAGGCAAGCACCTCCAAGGCGTACAGGGACAGTTCCAGCCACGTGTCCAACTTGGAGACCCAGTAAGTGTAGGACGCCGAGGGATTGGGGAGGACAGGGGTACGGTCTGCCAGGTACTCCCGCAACATCCGCCGATACTTGTCCCTCCTGTTGATAGCGGGCCCCGCAGTGATGGAAGTTGCACGAGGGGGTGCCATGAACGTGTCCCACACCTTGGAGAGTGTTCCCCTGGTGGCTGTGGGCCTGATAGATGTTGTGGGACTCTGGGAGACCCTCTCCTCTCTGCCGCCAGCGATGGTGGGTGGGAAAATCTCCATCATGTTCTGCACGAGTTCCCTCTGGTATTCCAGCAATCGATTCGTCCTCTCCTCTACCGGAATAAAAGAGGAGACGTTATCTTTATACCGGGGGTCCAGGAGTGCGAAGACCCAGTACAGTTTGTTCTCCACTATCCGGACAACACGTGTGTCCCGGGAAAAGCAGCCCAGCATGAAGTCAGCCATGTGTGCCAGACTCTGAATAGGCATGACCTCACTGCCCCCACCAGAAGGATCACTTGCCATTTCCTCCTCTTCCTCTTCCGCCTCCTCTCCGCCCCATCCGCGCTGAACCAATGGGACGCACACAGCCTGACTGCTACCCTCGCCGCCAGCATCCTCCTCCTCTTCCACAGCCACCTCCACGTCGTCCTCCTCCTCATCCTCCTCCTCCTGCAACTGCCACCGTGAAGCAGACAAAAGTGTGGTCTGACTGTGTAGCTCCGTTGCGTCTCCTCCTACCCCCGTCTCCTCTGCGTGCAATGCGTTCTCCCTTATTGCGATGAGCGATTCTTTAAGGACGCATAGGAGCGGGATGGTTACGCTCACTATAGCGTCCTCGCTGCTGACCTTCTTGGTGGACTCCTCAAAGATACGCAGTACATCGCATATGTCTGCCATCCATGGCCACTCGTGGTTGGCAAACTGAGGGAGCTGAGTTGGAGGCACGCGTGGATTCATAATCTGGTACTCCATCAATGCTCTCTGCTGCTCACACACCCTGGCCAACATGGAATAGGTGGAATTCCAGCGAGTCGGCAGGTCGCACAACAGCCGATGTTCAGGCAAATGGAGGCGTTGCTGGAGTTTTTTTAAGCTAGCAGCAGCTACAGTTGACTTCCGAAAGTGAGCGCACAAGCGCCGCACTTTCACCAGTAGCTCTGCCAGGTTGGGGTAAGTCTTTAGAAATTTTTGGACTACCAGATTAAAAACGTGGGCCAGGCATGGTACGTGATCGAGTTCGGCAAGCTCCAGAGCCGCCACCAGGTTACGGCCGTTATCGCACACGACCATGCCTGGTCCTAGCTGCAGCGGCGACAGCCACATCTCCGTCTGCTGCAATATGGCGTCCCTCACCTCTGGGGCGCTGTGCTTCCTGTCGCCCAAGCTGATGAGCTTAAGCACCGCCTGCTGACGTCTCCCCGCGCCAGTGCTGCAACGCTTCCAGCTAGCGGCTGAGGGCGATGTTAAGGCACAGGAGGAGGAGGAGGAGGAGGAGGAGGAGGAGGGGGGTTTATCAGAACCCATGCTGGCAATCTTGGGCGGGGGTGGTAGGTAGGCCGTCTCTGTTTGCGACCCCGTCCCCGCTTCCACTACATTCACCCAGTGTGCCGTCAAAGAGATGTAGCGTCCCTGGCCGCAAGCGCTTGTCCACGAGTCGGTGGTCAAGTGGACCTTTGCGCTGACTGCGTACCTCAGGGCCCGCCTGATGTTACGCGACACGTGCTGGTGCAGGGCGGGGACGGCACTCCGGGAAAAGTAGTGGCGGCTGGGGACGGAATAGCGAGGTGCGGCAGCCGCCATCAGGTCGCGGAAGGCCTGCGTCTCCACAAGCCTAAACGGCAACATCTCCAGGGCCAGCAGTTTGGAGATGTGGCAGTTTAAGGCTTGGGCTTGGGGGTGACTCGAGGCGTACTTCCGCCTGCGGTCGAACGCCTGCGAGATGGACAATTGATGGGACGAGGAGTGTGAAGGTGAAGGTGCAGGCGAAGATGTGGGGGAAGGGGAGGCTGAAGGAGAAGGCCCCAAAGTAGCCGAGGCAGAGGCAGATGTGGAGGTGTCCTGGCTGGAGGTCTGGACCGCAGTGGCAGCACACAACAGAGGGGAAGAGGCAGTGGCAGGAAGACCTTGCGCAGGTTGTATTGCGTTTGCTCTCTCCCACTCAGCCCAGTGCTTGACTTCCAAGTGACGCCGCATGCCTGAGGTGGTCAGATTGCTCTTCTCAGAGCCCCTACTCAGTTTTGAGTGGCAGAGTGTGCAAACCGCGCTCAGTTTGTCATCCGCACAAACATTAAAAAATCTCCACACCACAGAAGTACGAGGCCTCGATGGGGGAGCTTCGCGCGACTGCCCGCTGCCGGGAACAGCTTCGGCCGTGCTGGCTGTGGCCTCACTACTCTGTCTGGACTGTCCTCTGCCTCTGGACATCCCTCTGCCTGTGGACATCCCTCTGCCTCTGGACATCCCTCTGCCTCTGGACATCCCTCTGCCTGTGGACATCCCTCTGCCTGTGGACATCCCTCTGCCTCTTGCTGCCTTTTTCGGTGCTGCGCAGACCACCACCTCTCCACTGCTTTCCCCGCTGGACATCACCCCTGGCCAAGTGGGGTCGGTCATTTCGTCATCCACCACCTCCTCTTCCTCACTCTGCTCCTCCTCCTGCCCACTGGACATTCCAACAGCCTCCCTTGATGGCAACTGCGTCTCATCATCATCATCGCTCATGATAACAGATGCTGGTTCAGGGTCCACATCAGCAGGAGATGGCGAAAACTCAAGTGTTTGGGCATCACTACAAACAAATTCCTCTGCTAGCTCCTGGGATTCTTCCGGCACATCTGAAAAAGGACCCATAAAGGCAGGGATTCTGGATGAGTGGGATCCTGGCTGACCCTCACCAGCACGCATTGTATCCCCACTGGCTTCAACAAGGCCACCAACAGCATTTCCGCGCCCCCGTCCTCGTCCACGTCCGATTCCGCTAGCCCCCCTCCGCATTTTATTTTTTTTTTGGTTGCAAATACAATATTTGGGTATATAATTAGGTATGTGAAATAATTTAGCAAGAGAACGCACAGTATAGTGGCCAATTAAAAGGCCTAGATATTGTATATTTCAAGGTACACAGCCGTGTACTAACTGTACAGACGGTGAGTATTTACACCAGGTATGTGAAATAATTTAGCAAGAGAACACACAGTACAGTGGCCAATTAAAAGGCCTAGATATTGTATATTTCAAGGTACACAGCCGTGTACTAACTGAACAGACGGTGGGTATTTACACCAGGTATGTGAAATAATTTAGCAAAAGAACGCACAGTACAGTGGCCAATTAAAAGGCCTAGATATTGTATATTTCAAGGTACACAGCCGTGTACTAACTGAACAGACGGTGGGTATTTACACCAGGTATGTGAAATAATTTAGCAAGAGAACGCACAGTACAGTGGCCAATTAAAAGACCTAGATATTGTATATTTCAAGGTACACAGCCGTGTACTAACTGTACAGACGGTGGGTATTTACACCAGGTATGTGAAATAATTTAGCAAGAGAACGCACAGTACAGTGGCCAATTAAATGGCCTAGATATTGTATATTTCAAGGTACACAGCCGTGTACTAACTGAACAGACGGTGGGTATTTACACCAGGTATGTGAAATAATTTAGCAAGAGAACGCACAGTACAGTGGCCAATTAAAAGGCCTAGATATTGTATATTTCAAGGTACACAGCCGTGTACTAACTGAACAGACGGTGGGTATTTACACCAGGTATGTGAAATAATTTAGCAAGAGAACGCACAGTATAGTGGCCAATTAAAAGGCCTAGATATTGTATATTTCAAGGTACACTGCCGTGTACTAACTGTACAGACGGTGGGTATTTACACCAGGTATGTGAAATAATTTAGCAAGAGAACACACAGTACAGTGGCCAATTAAATGGCCTAGATATTGTATATTTCAAGGTACACAGCCGTGTACTAACTGAACAGACGGTGGGTATTTACACCAGGTATGTGAAATAATTTAGCAAGAGAACGCACAGTACAGTGGCCAATTAAATGGCCTAGATATTGTATATTTCAAGGTACACAGCCGTGTACTAACTGAACAGACGGTGGGTATTTACACCAGGTATGTGAAATAATTTAGCAAGAGAACGCACAGTACAGTGGCCAATTAAAAGGCCTAGATATTGTATATTTCAAGGTACACAGCCGTGTACTAACTGAACAGACGGTGGGTATTTACACCAGGTATGTGAAATAATTTAGCAAGAGAACGCACAGTACAGTGGCCAATTAAAAGGCCTAGATATTGTATATTTCAAGGTACACAGCCGTGTACTAACTGAACAGACGGTGGGTATTTACACCAGGTATGTGAAATAATTTAGCAAGAGAACGCACAGTATAGTGGCAAATTAAAAGGCCTAGATATTGTATATTTCAAGGTACACTGCCGTGTACTAACTGTACAGACGGTGGGTATTTACACCAGGTATGTGAAATAATTTAGCAAGAGAACGCACAGTATAGTGGCAAATTAAAAGGCCTAGATATTGTATATTTCAAGGTACACAGCCGTGTACTAACTGTACAGACGGTGGGTATTTACACCAGGTATGTGAAATAATTTAGCAAGAGAACGCACAGTACAGTGGCCAATTAAATGGCCTAGATATTGTATATTTCAAGGTACACAGCCGTGTACTAACTGAACAGACGGTGGGTATTTACACCAGGTATGTGAAATAATTTAGCAAGAGAACACACAGTACAGTGGCCAATTAAAAGGCCTAGATATTGTATATTTCAAGGTACACAGCCGTGTACTAACTGAACAGACGGTGGGTATTTACACCAGGTATGTGAAATAATTTAGCAAGAGAACGCACAGTACAGTGGCCAATTAAAAGGCCTAGATATTGTATATTTCAAGGTACACTGCCGTGTACTAACTGTACAGACGGTGGGTATTTACACCAGGTATGTGAAATAATTTAGCAAGAGAACGCACAGTACAGTGGCCAATTAAATGGCCTAGATATTGTATATTTCAAGGTACACTGCCGTGTACTAACTGAACAGACGGTGGGTATTTACACCAGGTATGTGAAATAATTTAGCAAGAGAACGCACAGTACAGTGGCCAATTAAAAGGCCTAGATATTGTATATTTCAAGGTACACAGCCGTGTACTAACTGAACAGACGGTGGGTATTTACACCAGGTATGTGAAATAATTTAGCAAGAGAACGCACAGTACAGTGGCCAATTAAAAGGCCTAGATATTGTATATTTCAAGGTACACAGCCGTGTACTAACTGAACAGACGGTGGGTATTTACACCAGGTATGTGAAATAATTTAGCAAGAGAACGCACAGTACAGTGGCCAATTAAAAGGCCTAGATATTGTATATTTCAAGGTACACAGCCGTGTACTAACTGAACAGACGGTGGGTATTTACACCAGGTATGTGAAATAATTTAGCAAGAGAACGCACAGTACAGTGGCCAATTAAAAGGCCTAGATATTGTATATTTCAAGGTACACAGCCGTGTACTAACTGAACAGATGGTGGGTATTTACACCAGGTATGTGAAATAATTTAGCAAGAGAACGCACAGTACAGTGGCCAATTAAAAGGCCTAGATATTGTATATTTCAAGGTTCACAGCCGTGTACTAACTGAACAGACGGTGGGTATTTACACCAGGTATGTGAAATAATTTAGCAAGAGAACGCACAGTACAGTGGCCAATTAAATGGCCTAGATATTGTATATTTCAAGGTACACAGCCGTGTACTAACTGAACAGACGGTGGGTATTTACACCAGGTATGTGAAATAATTTAGCAAGAGAACGCACAGTATAGTGGCAAATTAAAAGGCCTAGATATTGTATATTTCAAGGTACACTGCCGTGTACTAACTGTACAGACGGTGGGTATTTACACCAGGTATGTGAAATAATTTAGCAAGAGAACGCACAGTATAGTGGCAAATTAAAAGGCCTAGATATTGTATATTTCAAGGTACACAGCCGTGTACTAACTGTACAGACGGTGGGTATTTACACCAGGTATGTGAAATAATTTAGCAAGAGAACGCACAGTACAGTGGCCAATTAAATGGCCTAGATATTGTATATTTCAAGGTACACAGCCGTGTACTAACTGAACAGACGGTGGGTATTTACACCAGGTATGTGAAATAATTTAGCAAGAGAACACACAGTACAGTGGCCAATTAAAAGGCCTAGATATTGTATATTTCAAGGTACACAGCCGTGTACTAACTGAACAGACGGTGGGTATTTACACCAGGTATGTGAAATAATTTAGCAAGAGAACGCACAGTACAGTGGCCAATTAAAAGGCCTAGATATTGTATATTTCAAGGTACACTGCCGTGTACTAACTGTACAGACGGTGGGTATTTACACCAGGTATGTGAAATAATTTAGCAAGAGAACGCACAGTACAGTGGCCAATTAAATGGCCTAGATATTGTATATTTCAAGGTACACTGCCGTGTACTAACTGAACAGACGGTGGGTATTTACACCAGGTATGTGAAATAATTTAGCAAGAGAACGCACAGTACAGTGGCCAATTAAAAGGCCTAGATATTGTATATTTCAAGGTACACAGCCGTGTACTAACTGAACAGACGGTGGGTATTTACACCAGGTATGTGAAATAATTTAGCAAGAGAACGCACAGTACAGTGGCCAATTAAAAGGCCTAGATATTGTATATTTCAAGGTACACAGCCGTGTACTAACTGAACAGACGGTGGGTATTTACACCAGGTATGTGAAATAATTTAGCAAGAGAACGCACAGTACAGTGGCCAATTAAAAGGCCTAGATATTGTATATTTCAAGGTACACAGCCGTGTACTAACTGAACAGACGGTGGGTATTTACACCAGGTATGTGAAATAATTTAGCAAGAGAACGCACAGTACAGTGGCCAATTAAAAGGCCTAGATATTGTATATTTCAAGGTACACAGCCGTGTACTAACTGAACAGATGGTGGGTATTTACACCAGGTATGTGAAATAATTTAGCAAGAGAACGCACAGTACAGTGGCCAATTAAAAGGCCTAGATATTGTATATTTCAAGGTTCACAGCCGTGTACTAACTGAACAGACGGTGGGTATTTACACCAGGTATGTGAAATAATTTAGCAAGAGAACGCACAGTACAGTGGCCAATTAAATGGCCTAGATATTGTATATTTCAAGGTACACAGCCGTGTACTAACTGAACAGACGGTGGGTATTTACACCAGGTATGTGAAATAATTTAGCAAGAGAACGCACAGTACAGTGGCCAATTAAAAGGCCTAGATATTGTATATTTCAAGGTACACAGCCGTGTACTAACTGAACAGACGGTGGGTATTTACACCAGGTATGTGAAATAATTTAGCAAGAGAACGCACAGTATAGTGGCCAATTAAAAGGCCTAGATATTGTATATTTCAAGGTACACAGCCGTGTACTAACTGTACAGACGGTGGGTATTTACACCTGGTATACAAAAAGGGTATTGCAGGCACACAGAACCCAGAACACTAGAGCCAAATAAACTGTATTTAAAAAAATAAAATAAAATTCACAGCCGTATACTGCCAGATCAGATGGTGCATATACACACTAGTTATATAACAGGGTTTTTCAGCCAAAAAGAACGCTGAACAGTAGTGCCAAATATAGTTTGGTATGTAGCAGAGCACCTAATACACCACTAATGCCTCTCTCTGTCCCTACTCCAGCAGCTATCCCTGAATACGGCAGCCGTTCTCTGTAAAGTGTATCTTGTAGTAAAGCTATCACTGTAGTGCACTATAGTAGCCCTGATAAGGGCTTTTAATCACGCTCCTGCCTGTCCAACTGCTAAAACCTGTCTGTCCCTTCTCCAGCCTCTGTCCCTGACTAAGTTCACGCAGCATATGCGTACGAGCAGGAAGAGCTGAGTTTTTAATATTCGAGGTCACATGGTTTTTCCAGCCAATCCATGTAGACGCTGTTTTCGCGCTGCCAGCGTGCTCAGCGTGCCTGTCATACCCCCCCTGCATGTTGATTGGTGGAAAAAGAGCGCCAGGGAAGGTGGGAGGGGAAACGAATTCTAAGTGCGCCATCGCCGTTATACTCGATTGAAATCGAGTATGCCGAATAGCGTAGTATTCGATCGAATACCGGCTCGATCGAACACTACTCGCTCATCTCTAATGACCAGATGTGTGCCCCCTCACAGTAATATTCCCAGTTGTGCCCCCTCACAGTAATATGCCCTGGAATGTGCCCCCTCGCAGTAATATGCCCAAGATTGTGCCCCCTCACAGTACAATGCCCAAGATTGTGCCCCCTCAAAGTAATATGCCTAGGATTGTGACCCCTCACAGCAATATGCTTGGGATTGTCCCCCCTCACAGTAATATGCCTTAGAGTATAAGAATAATAATGCAAAGTGGGACTTGTGTTTTCATTGTATATTTCCTACATACTGCTTTGTAGCCCTTTAGGTCCTTGGTATGTGTTTGTTTCTGATACTTTTTTCTTTTTTTTTTTTTGCTAAATGTGCTATAACTTCATTAAGTTTTCCCTTCAATTGCTGCCTTGTTTGGTAACAGTTTTCCTTTGTAATCAGGGGTCTGTTTAAAATGTATTGTTTTTTTGATCATGTAATTATTTAAGATTAGATGTACTTTCATTCTCTTTTCTCACAGGGGATTTGATACATTTATATATTGATTTATTTGATTGTTCTTGAATTGATTCAGCACTATCTTAATTATTTAATCGATATACTGTATCTTATGTATTTGGTAGCTGTTAATTTACATACTGTCTGTGATATTTTGAATGAAACTGTCATTTTTTTAAAATTAATGTATACTAAAATATTGAATTTTAACTTACATTGTGAAATCGATAGGTTCTATTAGGCTGTGGGAGTTTAATTCTTTTTTGTTGCTGAATCAATTATGAAATATACAATACAGAAATGTCAATAGAATAAATGCAGTCAATAGTTCTGATCTTAGAAATATTACTGAAATTAAGGATTCATACTTTCCTCCAAGTGAACAGCCGCAGCATGCTAACAATGCTTGTCTCAGCATTCTGTAGCTGAAACTGTAGAATGAAGTAATGCAAAGAATGTAACACAATGAAGTCAGAGGAAGCCATGGAGCCCAATTTACAGATAGTTAGGTAATTGCTTAGTACTTTCAGCTCACTCTGGTGTCCTAATGTTTGACTGGCTTAGGGTGCTGCCACATGTTGCTGCCATGCTGTGTTTTTGGTGCTGCAAAAAAACCCATCCGGTTTTTGCACCAACATACCTGTGTTTTTGCTACATTTTCTTGCAGCAAGAGAAAACACACAGCAGATTTAAACTGCATTAATATAATTCTATTTTTCTATTTTTTTCTAGGTGTGATTTTTTTTCCTTTGCTGGAAGAAAATACAGGATATGTTGTTACAAAAAACACATGCATTTTTTAAATGCATTTTTATGCTGCATGAAAGATACATCAGAGCGGCAACCTGTGGCAGCACCCTTAGCTCATCGGCAAATAATAAGGTTAAAATGCTAATTGACTATTATTTGCCCAGCTTAAATTTGTTATGCTGTTCTCAAAATGCAGTAAACTGCACATAAATAAAAAGATAAAAAATGACAACATGCACAACGGAAGTACAAAAAATCAAGGATTATTAATCTGCATATTTAGGATTTATTTAGCATGAAATGATTTTGCACTACTAGTTCCTTATGTACTGACCACTGGCAGAATGGTGGATGATTTCAACAGGCAACAATGGAAAGGATAGGCAAGATCACTGGATTTAAAGAGGTTATCCCATGACTAATGTAAAAATCAGACGTCATACAGAACATGACAGTCTCTTTCTAAGGGCTCGTTCACATCACCGTTAGGGATTCCGTTCTAACTTTCCGTTATAACATCGTTATAACGGAAAATAACGGAATCCCTAGGACGGAAATCAAAACGGACACCTTTAAGAGGCATTCCGTTTTGATCCGTCATAATAGAAGCCTATGGGAAAGCATAACGGATCCATCTGGTTGCGGTTATGCTGGACGGAAACCAAAGTCCTGTCGACAGAACTTTGTTTTCCGTCCAGCATAACGGCAACCAGACGGATCCGTTATGCTTTCCCATAGGCTTCTATTATGACGGATCAAAACGGAATGCCTCTTAAAGGTGTCCGTTTTGATTTCCGTCCTAGGGATTCCGTTATTTTCCGTTATAACGATGTTATAACGGAAAGTTAGAACGGAATCCCTAACGGTGATGTGAACGAGCCCTAACAAAGCCAGAACCAGCCCTGTACCTCACATGGATCCAGAGATCGCCTCATTCATTGCTCTGCTAGATTTATATCAAGCTGTCTGCAGCTTGGGATTCACCTGTACCCCAGTGTCTTTTCTGCCGCAGCTAAGGGGGCGCGCCCATGCTCTTCCTATCACAGCTCAGGAGGGAGTTGAAGGATGAAACTGAGCATTTGCGGCCTTTTCAATGAGCAGGTCAAAGACATAAGAAAAAACAAACAAACTGCAGGTGGTGCTATACAGATGCATTTTATTGAATAACTGGGTAGCTTTGCTAAATTTTTAATTACATGCAATTACAAAATAATTCGGATCCAGGTGCTGGTTTGAAAACTAGAATATTTTTCGCGAGAAAACCCCTTTAACTAAGCATTCATTTTTAAGGGGGTTTTCCGGGAGAAAAATATTGATTATCTACACCTAGGTTAGGTGATCAATATATGATTGATGTGTGTTTGACTCCTGCAACCTTTAAAGATCTGCTGTTTGAAGAGACTATGAGCACTGTGGCCTCTTTCCTGAATGTGACGTCACATTCATTGGTCTTATCGCCTTTGTGCTGCTCACTTCCATTCAAGTGAATAGGCCTGGGCTGCAATACTAAGAACAGCCACTAAAAATGTATGGTGCTGTGCTTAGTATTCTATGAGGAGGCTGTAGAGCTCATGTGATTGCTGCATCCCTTTCTAACAACTGGTCGGTAGGGGTACAGGCAGGGTTGTACTGGGGTGCCTAGGGCCCAACAGTAAAATTTATTTTGGGGGTCAATCATACAGACACATTCAAATATTACCTGCTCACACAGCAGCAAGATGCTACCAGATGATTAAATATGGAGGTCCCTGCAGCATCTATGAGAAGGTAGGTCCTGGGGAAAAAAGGATACTGGCTAGCTTTCCTCTATACATAGAAGTCATCTCAGCTCTGACCATGTCTATAATAATAAACTGGGGAGTTTATTTAATAATCTATCAAGTTTTTTATATGAACATAGGCTGGTTGTGGTGCTGTACACAATATATGTATGTAGTGCAGTAAGACTACAGTGTTATGTGCCACTTGTGCAGGGGGTGGGAGACTATGGGCACACCTTGCTCAGAGGCCCATCGGGGATTCATCTGTACCCCAGTGGGCCAGTCCGAGCCTGGGTACAGGGAGTCAGACCTCCACCAATTAAATATTGATGACCTATCCTGAGGATAGCTCATTAATATTGTACTCTCAGGAAAAAGAAATTTAACTAAACTTGGAATAGCACCATTACATCAAGTTCACAATGATATGGAAGCTACTTTTACATAAAGTTATTTGAAAGAAGATGGAATGCATATTGTATATATTGGAAGGGCAGCAGTTCAGTGAACAGTAATAGACAAAATACAGTAAATCATGTCTCAGTACTGGTTATCACAGCACAGCTTCCAAAGATTTACGCTTCTTCTCTCAATACTCAGAGTTGCCTGCACAGTCCTTTATACAGGGACATTACCTCATAACTACTTATATTTCTTCCCCCTGGAACAGAAACAAAAATGAAGATAAGCAAGCTGCAGATATCTTCACAAGCAGAGTTCCATTTACATTCGGAAATATTACCCCTCTGTGATTACAGCTTAGTTATATGAAGAATTGAATGCACCGAATAAAGTTACAAAACTATGTAAACCCTTGGACAAGTGCACAGAGATATTTGTGTATGTGCCTCTTGAGCAGCATATGGAGTTATCTCATCAACTTTTCTTAGATTTAAAGGGAACCTGCCAGTTCTTTTTTATGCCCATGAACTTCCACCATGTCTTATTACATGATCTGATTAATGTTTTTAAACATACCCCCGTATGCTAAATCCAATATAGAAAAAAACAAAAGACAAAGTTAGCAAGCACATGCCTGTAAAATAAAGTAAATGCCCAGGTACCCTCTGCCATGACTGAAACTACAAAAAAATAAAACACAATGCAGTAGCACTCTGCAAAGATATATGGACTAATACTATATTCATGACAAATAATGGATGAGGTACTTAATAAATATATTTTGCTCAAAATCATTAGTGCCCATCCACCACAGCAAGATGACCTCATTCTGGAGGGGAACCTACTCTGTGCTAGCATTCCTCAAGTGAATTCAGAGAGAGCAGCAGGTATGACTTTCTCCATTATGGTTGTGCACTCCTAACTAACCCATCCCTTCCACAGGCTGTTTTTAATTAGTGCAGTATATAGCTGGAATCTGCTCCCCCTGAATTCACTTGAGGCCAGCTGGCACAGAGAGGTAACTAATGGAGCAGACACAGATTACATGTGGAGCCTACTCTCCCTAAATTAAAAGGCTGGTTGGCAGAGAGATATATAATTTAGAGTAGGTTCCCATTCAGAATTAGGTCACCTTGCTGTTCTGGATGGGCACAAATTAAATTTGTTAAGTACCTTATATTAATTTTCTATAGTGAATATATCATTAGTTCATACATTCAATGTTAGCAGAGTGCTGTTGCATTATTTGCTATTTTTTTTACTTTAAATTCCAATATAGCCAAACTTCAGAAATCCAGAAATCACTGGATTACATACGCTGCACTGTATGTGAAAATTACCATAGAATAGTCATCTGATCAGTGGCTAGATTAGGAACAGTTATACAGTTAGTGCTCCATCCATGCTCCTCCTGGTTTCATTGATGTCTCCTCGACCGTTTCATATCATCAGCAACCTTTACCAAGATGATGTTGATAGTTTTGAATCAACAGCTCACATCTTGAGGGCTTTGTTTCAAATCCATTTTGGTGGAGATCAGAGGCCAAATTTATGAAAACTGTTCCACTGTCCAAATACTCATGAACCCAACTGGTATAACTTCAGAAAATGAGCCTAATTTCCAAAACCTAGTAGGAAAACAGTTGTCCTCAGGATGAGACTGAGAGATGGGGGCAATCAGGTGGTATAACAGGGCCCAGTTGCTGAGGTTACCCACAGGCCCTACTTCTGTCCCATCAGTGAATAGTGAAGTTGTAATTATAGTGGATTACTTTCCACACAGTGACTGCTTTAGACACTTAGACTAGATGAGTATCTCACATTAAATGATATTACTCTGTGGATGTAGAGACATTACTAGGTCCATCTCAAGGGCTCAGGCACTTTCATCAACCACAGACCTTTAGACTTCCCAAAAAAATTCTAAAATTTTAAAAACTATTTTATCAATAGTTTCCTTCAAGGCCAGTGTCCATGTCAACAGAGCTACCTAGCAATAAATGCACTTTGTTAAAGCCTTCAAAATGGCTATAATCTCTTGTCACTAATTTCATACTGGGCAGCCATCCCATCTTCATACCAGAGGCTATAGAGAAAGTCTGCCTGGCTTTTCTAGTCACACATGCATTAATGATTTTCGTCACCTTCGTCTGTTAACAAGATAGCACCTAAAGCTGTCCCTGCTCTGCTGTCTCCTGAGTCTTCTGTGTTTGCTTGTATAATGAATGGTGCGTGCTGTACCGGTACTTTTAAGAACATTTCTTTTGAGACATTAGCTATATTTAGTAGTAACTTTTTGTTTTTGAGAAATAATTCACTTTAAGTGGGTTTTACAAGTTTAGATGGCATGAATTCTTTCTTCCATAAACAGGGCCATACCAGCCCAGAAGGATCACATCTAGTTTGAAACACATTCAACATCAATAGACTAACCAGTAAGCCTCTGATCCATGTGCTGAATTTTCAAACAATAATTAAAATACCTTATAGTGTACGAGTAAGCAATAAAGGTATAGTATTCAGAGCATGGACTAGAGATTTAGTAATTGGTCTATTGGTGCCTATTGATGAAGGGGTTGCCCCATGAAAAATATTTTACAATTTTAAACCAGCACCTGGACATGAATCTTAAATTTAGAATAGCCACAGAGTTATTCAATAAAATATATCTGTATAATGCCAGCTGGTGTTTGTTCTTTTTATTATATCTTTGTCCACTTCACTGAGGTGGATGGACATGCTCAGTTCCATCCTTCAGCTGGCATCAACCCTATCTGTTAAAACCTGTCACACTTATAAGGAGAGAGCTTCAGTAGAAAGGAAGCGCCCCATGGCCTGTGATAGGGTGAGAACTCAGCAGAAAAGACACCCCCTCCCACCCCCCAGAGAAAGGACATGTCCCTTGAGCTGCCAGCTTGAAATAACTCTAGCTGAGCAATCGGAGCCATAAATGGACAGATCTCCATGTGTAGTACAGGTCTGGTTCTAGATTTGTTCGAAAGAGAATGTAATTAACTAAATTATGTTTGATTTCGATTTTTTACATTCAACATGGGATAACCCCTTTAAATGGCGGCATGAGATGGCAAGAGAATAAGAGAGTGGGAAGGGAAAAAATAAGCATTTGTGTGTGTGTGTGTGTGTGGGGAGGGGGATTCAGTGTAGGCACACAGACTGTGGGAGGAAGAGCCTAATTTATGATGAGGTGTGCGCCTCATCATAAATTAAGCACATCCTCCAGCAAGTTATTACATTTACTTGCATATCTCCTGCTATAACTGGTTTATTGAGCGTCATTGAAGTGAATGGGACTGGGCTATACTACTATACATTTTTTAAACCAGGAAATCTCTGCTTTGGAAGCTTTCCAATGTCTACTACCGGTAAAAATGGATAATTGCAGGCTACAATAAAACTGAGGCAATCATGGTTCATTCTTATTATTTTTAATTGAAACTTCAGAATTTGGTGAAACCAGATTTTTCTACATCTTACTTTGAAACACTGCAAGGGATCCATGCACGCACTTCATTAAGACCTATTAAACGTTACAAGTGCACAAGCGACGTGGTGAGCATACAGTGGCCCACATTTACTTTTGTGGCTGTGGCTAAACTGTGATGTAATTTGTGCCAAAATTTGTTGCATTTTTAGAGAAATTTGGCACATCTCATTTTAGATCTATTTATGAAGCAAATAAGCCAAAAAGAATAATCCACATTGCTATATCTGCCAAGGGGTGTGGTTTCATTAGAAAGGAGTATGGCTTTGTGAGAAAGGGTGTGGATCAAGATGCAATATTTTGTGGCAAAATGCTTGTACAAAATTCTGTCTCAAAGTAAGCCAACCAGTATTTGGTATAAAGTTAGGCTAGACTAAAGGAGGACCAGATGTATCATCCAGTATCAGACTCTTTAATAACCTCATGCATCAGACATCTTATAGAAGTTTTGCTATAAAACATTAACTTGCCCTCAAAAGTGTGTCCAACTTGCCAGTTTAGAAAAGCACCAAATGCATTATCTCAGCATAATGACAATGTATATCAGTATGAGTAACGGTATTATACAGATGCAGCAGAGTTAACAGTCATAACATGTTAACTAGATGTGATAACTCTCCAAGTTTGACTGTTAACTCTGCTACATCCATAATAATTATTCTTGGCATCCAGTAAATTAGATTACTTTCTTTCAGCAGGCAAAATTGAAGGATTGTTTATCCTAATACCCATCACATATGGGTATTTATAAACTCAATATTAATAGAAAACATTTTTTAAGAATTTTGGCTAGTTTTCTATTTTATTCTGGCTGTACTATGCCATTGAATATTATATACAAAAAATATCCTTCTGTAGCAGTCAATACAAATGATAAAATCTCCTATATAGTTAGTTAATTCAATTTACTGCTGCTGTTAAGGGAATATTTTTTTTCTGCAGGGTAATCCTTACTATAATAGTAGGTGTAGATTTGGGATAATAGTATGATATCTTGGTAGACCTAGATAAATCTGGTCTATCATGAATTGTATTTATTAGTGTAATGTGTGATGCTTTAATTGAGTCAATACAGGAGGGAGGGGCTCTCTCTGGCCTTAGTGATGGTCTAACTGATAAGTGAGGCTGTTTGCTGTGTTAAAAGTATGAACAAAGAGGAAGGTAAAGAGCCAGGACAGGAAGTAAAATTATATCCAAATAACTATCCACTTTTTATATATATATATATATATATATATATATATATATATATATATGGAATGAAATATTCACATATAGGCTGTTAATGTGTGATGTCCCTGTATAGTGATTTAATTATATACGACCAGGAATTCTTCTCCTTCTCTGAATATAACTCCTAGTGTGGAGTGTTTCTACATACAGCTCTTTAGGCAAGGCTTATATTCTTTTAGTAAAATCCAACATATTCATTGCAGGAAATTCATTACAGATGTAGCAGACATTAACTTGATACTAAACTGTTAAACATACTGTTGCAGCAATATATAAATATATATATATATATATATATATATATATATATATATATATAGTGAAGGAATTAAGTATTTGATCCCTTGCACATGAACACTCTATCATTTTTAGGGTAGGTTAATTTTAACAGTGAGAGATAGAATATCCAAGAAAAATCCAGAAAATCGCATTGTCTAAATTATATATATTTATTATCATTTTGCACAGAGAAATAAGTATTTGATACTTGGTGGCAAAACTCTTGTTGGCAAGCACAGCAGTCAGACGTTTTTTTGATGATGAGGTTTGCGCACATGTCAGAAGGAATTTTGGTCCACTCCTCTTTGCAGATTATCTCTAAATCATTAAGATTTCGAGGCTGCCGCTTGGCATCTCTGATCTTCAGCTCCCTCCATAAGTTTTCTATGGGATTAAGGTCTGGAGACTGGCTAGGCCACTCCATGACCTTAATGTGCTTCTTTTTGAGCCACTCCTTTGTTGCCTTGGCTGTATGTTTTGGGTCATTGTCATGCTGGAAGACCCAGCCATGACCCATTTTTAATGTCCTGGTGGAGGGAAGGAGGTTGTCACTCAGGATTTTACGGTACATGGCTCCATCCATTCTCGCATTGATGCGGTGAAGTAGTCCTGTGCCCTTAGCAGAGAAACACCCCCAAAACATAATGTTTCCACCTCCATGCTTGACAGTGGGGACGGTGTTCTTTGGGTCATAGGCAGCATTTCTCTTACTTCAAACACAGCGAGTTGAGTTAATGCCAAAGAGCTTAATTTTTGTCTGATCTGACTGTAGCACCTTCTCCCAATAACTTTCAGAATAATCCAGGTCTTCATTTGCAAGCTTCAGATAGGCCTGAACATGTGCCTTCTTGAGCAGGGGGACCTAGCTGTCTTGAGATCATTAAGAAGCCCCCCCCCCCCCCCCCCCCGTGTAGTTTCAGGCTGATCTCTCACCTTCAACATGATCAAGGATACCCCACGAGGTGAGATTTTGCATGGAGCCCCAGATCAATGTTGATTGCCAGTCATTTTGTATGTCTTCCATTTTCTTACTATTGCACCAACAGTTGTCTCCTTCTCACCCAGCGTCTTACTTATGGTTTTGAAGCCCATCCCAGCCTTGTGCAGGTCTACAATCTTGTCCCTGGCATCCTTAGAAAGCTCTTTGGTCTTGCCCATGTTGTAGAGGTTAGAGTCTGACTGATTAATTGAGTCTGTGAACAAGAGTCTTTTATACAGGTGACCATTTAAGACAGCTGTCTTTACTGCAGGTTGATTAAGAGCGTCTAACTGGTCTGGAGAAGCCTAAACTCTTAATGGTTCATAGGGGATGAAAGACTGATTTCTCTGTGCAAAATGCAAATAAATATACAGTACAGACCAAAAGTTTGGACACGCCTTCTCATTCAAAGAGTTTTCTGTATTTTCATGACTATGAAAATTATAGATTCACACTGAAGGCATCAAAACTATGAATTAACACATGTGGAATTATATACTTAACAAAAAAGTGTGAAACAACTGAAAATATGTCTTATATTAAAGGTTCTTCAAAGTAGCCACCTTTTGCTTTGATTACTGCTTTGCACACTCTTGGCATTCTCTTGATGAGCTTCAAGAGGTAGTCACCTGAAATGGTTTTCACTTCACAGGTGTGCCCTGTCAGGTTTAATAAGTGGGATTTCTTGCCTTATTAATGGGGTTGGGACCATGAGTTCTGTTGGGCAGAAGTCAGGTGGATACATAGCTGTTAGTCCTACTGAATAGACTGTTAGAATTTGTATTATGGCAAGAAAAAAGCAGCTAAGTAAAGAAAAACGAGTGGCCATCATTACTTTAAGAAATGAAGGTCAGTCAGTCCGAAAAATTGGGAAAACTTTGAAAGTGTCCCCAAGTGCAGTCGCAAAAACCATCAAGCACTACAAAGAAACTGGCTCACATGAGGACCGCCCCAGGAAAGAAAGACCAAGAGTCACCTCTGCTGCGGAGGATAAGTTCATCCGAGTCACCAGCCTCAGGAATCGCCAGCTCAGATTAGAGACCAGGTCAATGCCACACAGAGTTCTAGCAGCAGACACATCTCTACAACAACTGTTAAGAGGAGACTGTGTGCAGCAGGCCTTCATGGTAAAATAGCTGCTAGGAAACCACTGCTAAGGACAGGCAACAAGCAGAAGAGACTTGTTTGGGCTAAAGAACACAAGGAATGGACATTAGACCAGTGGAAATCTGTGCTTTGGTCTGATGAGTCCAAATTTGAGATCTTTGGTTCCAACCACCATGTCTTTGTGCGACGCAGAAAAGGTGAACGGATGTACTCTACATGCCTGGTTCCCACCGTGAAGCATGGAGGAGGAGGTGTGATGGTGTGGGGGTGCTTTGCTGGTGACACTGTTGGGGATTTATTCAAAATTGAAGGCATACTGAACCAGCATGGCTACCACAGCATCTTGCAGCGGCATGCTATTCAATCCGGTTTGCGTTTAGTTGGACCATTATTTATTTATCAACAGGACAATGACCCCAAACACACCTCAGGCTGTGTAAGGGCTATTTGACCAAGAAGGAGAGTGATGGGGTGCTACGCCAGATGACCTGGCCTCCACAGTCACCAGACCTGAACCCAATCGAGATGGTTTGGGGTGAGCTGGACCGCAGAGTGAAGGCAAAAGGGTCAACAAGTGCTAAGCATCTCTGGGAACTCCTTAAAGAAGTTGAATCTCATGAAGAGAATGCCAAGAGTGTGCAAAGCAGTAATCAAAGCAAAAGGTGGCTACTTTGAAGAACCTAGAATATAAGACATATTTTCAGTTGTTTCACACTTTTTTGTTAAGTATATAATTCCACATGTGTTAATTCATAGTTTTGATGCCTTCAGTGTGAATCTACAATTTTCATAGTCATGAAAATACAGAAAACTCTTTAAATGAGAAGGTGTATCCAAACTTTTGGTCTGTACTGTATATAATTTAGACAACGTGATTTTCTGGATTTTTTTGGGATATCTCTCACTGTTAAAATTAACCTACCCTAAAAATTATAGATTTTGACAGTGGGCAAAATCAGCAAGGGATCAAATACTTTTTTCAAATATATATATTTGTTATTTAAATAAGAGAAATCCAACAAGAAACTTGACACTTAATACAACAAAGGTCATTGAACGTTTCATCACTTGCTGCAACTGTGTATTTAACATGTTAAGTGTAGTTAATGATTGCTACACCTTTAGTCTGTTTTGTGTTAAGTGAGTTTTGAAGAAAGTGGATTCTACAAAAAGATCCTATTTTTTTGTAATGTACAGTATTTTTCGCCCTATAAGACGCACCGGCCCATAAGACGCACCTAGAGGACAATAAGAAAAAAAATATTTTTCTTTAGAGCTCAGGTCAGACTACCAATCAGACCATTAATTTTAATCAGACCTAAGCAGGCAGCCCCAATAAGACACCCAATGTTAATAAGACCCCAATCAGACCAGATCAGCCCCCATATGCCTCATATCAGCCCCCATATGTCTTTCACCAGCCTCCATTGCCTCTCATGAGCCCCCAGCAGCCATAAACATGTCCCCAGCAGCCATAAAAATGCCCCAGACGCCATAAATATGCCCCCAGCAGCCATAAATATGCCCCCAGCCACCATAAATATGCCCCCAGCAGCCATAAATATGCCCCCAGCAGCATTACATGAGCCCCCATTTGCCTCCTGTTTTATAAAATAAAAAAAGCACTTACCTGTCCTGCTCCTGGACGCCGCCGCTCCTCTCCGTCCGTGCTCTGCCTTCCTGCTGCCGCTGGCTCTGCTGTGAACTGGCGCGCACAGTGTGAGGTCACAGAGAGCCCTCACGCTGTGCGCGGCACAGCAGAGCCGAGCGGGGGACCAGGAAGCGGAGAGTACAGAGTCTTCACCACTTCCTCGTCCACTGGTGCTAATGAGCGCTTCCAGAATGGAAGTGCTCGGTTGAGATCTATTGCTCTGAGTTCCGGAGGTGAGCGACCAATACTGAATGGAACGATCTGGCTCTATGTAGCCAATTCTGTCAAGGATTATCAGAAAGGCTGAAGGACGCGTTGGCCTTTCATGAAACCCCCGTGTCTTTGGAAGCTGCTATGTCACTTGCTGTACGCATGGATAGGCGCCTGAGAGAGCGATCTAGGGGCCCCCGCTCTCAGAACGTACTATTACATAGTGTATTGTCTTCCTATGACATTTTGGGTGAAGATTCCCCTGGGTTGATGTCAGGGGACGAACCTATGCAGTTAGGGGAGCTACTCCTGCTTCCACTCTTAAGCATTTTGGTAATAAGAAGGGTGTGTGTTTTTTCTGTGGTCAGAAAGCACACTTTATTAATGTATGTCCATGCATTCAATCTCTAAAAGAGAGAAAAGAAAAGGGGGCGTTGAATTCTCGTCTCACTCTTGGTGGGGTGGGTGGAGAGACTGAAAATGTTCATTTGTCTTCATCCTGTAGTACTCGTTTTCTCCTGACTGCTGAGGTGGCGCTAGAGTCAAGGGTTGTGAGAATTGAGGTGTTTATTGACAGCGGGGCAGGGGTGAACTAGATTGATGCTCAGTTTGTCCGTATCCATGGATTGTCTCCGAGTACATTGGAAAAGAAGATTTCTGTGTTTGCCATTGATTCTGCACCTCTATCCCAGAAGTGTTTGTCTCAAATGGTGCATGATATCAAATTAAGAGTGGGTGAATTTCATCAGGAGCTTATTTCGTGTTTTGTGTTGGAAGGTCTTCCTGCTCCTGTGGTTCTGGGTTTACCGTGGTTAAGCAAACATAATCCGACCATTGACTGGCATACTAGACAAATTGTGGATTGGGGTGATTATTGCGTTGACAATTGCCTTAATACCTCTTTTTCTGCTTTAACTACTAAGACACTTCCCTCTTTTATATCGGATTTCTCTGATGTATTTTCTGAAGGTGGATTTCAGGATTTACTCACCGGGAATACGATTGTCCTATCAATCTTATCCCTGGAGCAAAATTGCCCAAATCTAGGCTGTATAACCTTTCTGGACCTGAGAGAACGGCCATGAAGGAATATATTGCTGAGAGTTTGGCTAAAGGACACATTAGACCTTCCAAATCTCCTGTGGCAGCTGGGTTTTTCTTTGTAAAGAAAAAGGACGGAACTCTTAGGCCATGTCTGGATTTCCGTGAACTCAATCAGATTACTGTCCGTGATCCGTACCCCCTTCTTTTGATTCCTGACTTGTTTAACCAGATTGTGGATGCCAAGGTGTTCTCCAAGTTGGATTTAAGGGGGGAATATAATCGGGTCAGGATCAAGGAAGGGGATGAATGGAAGACGGCTTTTAATACTCCGGAGGGCCACTTTTTGAACTTGGTCATGCCTTTTGGGTTGACCAATGCTCCTGCTGTCTTCCAGCATTTTGTTAATGACATTTTTCATCACCTGGTGGGGAGGTTTGTAGTCGTGTATTTGGAAGACATACTAATCTATTCTCCAGATATGGTGACACATCAGGATCACGTTAGACAGGTGTTGCAGATCTTAAGAGATAACAAGTTGTATGCAAAATTTGAGAAATGTGTTTTTGCTGTACAAGAGGTGCAATTCTTAGGATACCTGCTTTCATCTTCAGGTTTTCGTATGGATCCAGAGAAAGTCCGTGCTGTTCTGGACTGGGACCGACCTGAAAATCTGAAGGCTCTTATGCGATTTTTGGGGTTCACTAACTATTACCAAAAATTTATTAAGAACTATTCGACAATAGTGAAACCCTTAACTGACATGACTAAGAAAGGGACGGATGTCTCAGTGTGGTCTGATGCAGCATTGCAAGCCTTCTCCGCTGTGAAGGAGTGCTTCTCTTCTGCCCCTTTATTGGTGCAGCCAGATGTGTCACAACCTTTCATTGTGGAGGTTGACGCATCCGAGGTGGGGGTAGGAGCAGTTTTATCACAGGGCCCGTCACCTGGTAAATGGCGCCCATGTGCTTTTTTTTCTAAAAAAACTCTGTGCTGCGGAGAGAAATTATGATGTGGGTAACAGAGAGTTACTGGCCATTAAGTTGGCTTTTGAGGAATGGCGTCTTTGGTTGGAAGGGGCGATTCACCCTATCAGGTAGTGATGTCATCAGTTCATTATACAAACAGGAAATGATGTATAAAAATTTAAATACAATTTGAATACAAAATAATCAAGACATTGGGAATAGTCCATACTGGTTATATAATAATAATCGATCCCACCTGGCAGACAGGCCCAAATAATATTGTACAAAATGTATTTGCCAAGAATCTCAAATTTACAAAATAAGCGTAGCATTAGCCCCAGAATATTTTCTATAATTATGGCATTTTTGTACTTTATTTGGTTTGCAGAGTGCTGTTGCATTGTTTTTTTTTTCTTTGCGTAAAAAACCCATACAGAATGAATGGCGTGCCAGTATGCATGCTCCACCTGCCACTCTTTTCAGGTGGCTGAATGAGACCCACATTCTTGGGATTGGTGGGCCTACCAGCCATTGGACCTCCAAGAATCAGCTAGTTTTCCTATCTCCTGTTTAGAGGGAAGAACTTTTAAACATGGGTCAACCCCTTTAAGGATGCAGCCAATTCAGTCCTCGCTTATGTATGAAAAGCTATCTACATGTGTGCAGTCACAAGAACTCATTGACACTTTACATCCATCAGGCTTTCTGGTCACAGAACATCCCATAACAGAGGGATCATATCACACTTTGCTCCACCCCAATCACAATCCCAAGAGGAACCGGATGTTGGCACAGTTAGAACTATAAATCCTGAGCGTTAGCTGTGGTTGGAACATTTACCTCTCTATGGTACAATACTTCTTTAAAAAATATCCAGTATTTAATTGAGAATAAGTGCTGCCCTTTTGCTGGTGTGTAAGCGCCTTTGATGCTGCCTGTAATTATACATCACTTACATGCAATCATTGCTACTAATATTTAGATTTCCTCATCACAGACTCTGGAAACTTACATCTTAATGGAAATGTCTGGCAGATGAAACATTGTTTCAGAGGATTTCACATTAACATCTCTTTCC
The DNA here is from genome assembly GCA_900303285.1 of Rhinella marina. Lineage (NCBI taxonomy): Eukaryota > Metazoa > Chordata > Amphibia > Anura > Bufonidae > Rhinella > Rhinella marina. Next base: position 306,555 of record ONZH01011294.1, on the reverse strand, counting down.
TTGTTGCTTTCAATATTGCCAAGCTATTTACATTCTTACACCAGGGAAAATCTCAGAATACCATTCCTTATTAGTAAATGCTGGGATTATACTGTTTGGCATCCTCTGCGTCTATAAAACCTCCATATCATGTCACATCATGTACTGTGTATTACAGTTACAAGAAAAAAGGTTTCTGAAATGGTAGTGCTGAGATTTTCAGTAATGTTCATCCTCAGTAAATGAAACAAAGTGATTAATGTGAAAAAGAGTGCAAAAACTAAATTTACTAGGCATCATATAGGTATATAGCATGCAATGATCATATCACTGGCAGTAATTTACACATAGCATTATAATGGTTACATTGTGTCAAACATTTTTATGACTGTTGCTCTTTACAACCTTTGCCATCCGAGAAAAAATTTACAGTATACACTTTATATCTGAGTCTGCTTAAATAAATTGCATGGACTTCTTATGATGCCTACTCACCTATTTGGGAATTTATCATGTCCTACACTTCAGAATTCTGCTTTCAAAAAGTTGCAAATAAGGCTTTTACAACTTTTTGGAGATACTTGTGCAAAAAGTTCTACTTTTTTTCCTTTAAATTGTGATTTTTTTTTCAGTAGGCAGACTTCTACGGGGCTGCTGGGATAAGCAATGGGCCATTTTAGCTTTTCACATGCTGTTACAGGTTTTTTTGTGGCATTTCAAAAACCGTCCCCATTATATAATGCTCCCCCTGTAGCGATAGTATAATGCCTCCCTGCAGTGCTAGTATATAATGCTTTCCTGAAGTGCTAGTATAAAATGCCTGTAGTGCCTATATCATCTATATTATTCCCCTCATATTGCAAGTCAGTATATAATGGTCTCCATGTAATGCCAGTATATAATGGTCCCCTGTAGTGGCACTATTTAATGCCCCCTGTAGTGCCAGTATACAATGCCCCTTGTGGTGCCAGTATATAATGGTTTACCTGTAGTGTCAGTATACAATGGTCTCAGTATATAATGCTCCCTCTGTAGTGCCAGTGTAGTATATAATGCCCCCAGTATATACTGCTCCTCCTGTAGGGTTAGTATGTAATGCCCCCTGTAGTGCCAGTATATAATAGCTCCCTGTAGTGCCACTAAATAATGCCCCCAGTATATCATGCTGGTATACAATGCACATCTTTCCCCCTGCCACAGTGCCCACAGTAGTCTGAGGTATATATTAAAACAAAAATATTTAACTGTGTCCAGTGGCATACATAGAGAAGTAAGGGCCCCGTAGCAAGGATCAAACCAGGCCCCCATACAGGACAGAAGGTCTTCCGCCTAAACCCCTTTCAATGACCCTTGGGCCATTTTTTCCACGGCCTCGTTTGCTAAAAGTTGAGTCCTGACAAAGTTTTCACCTCCAGTAGGAGAGGGGATGATCCCAACTGGGCCCCCTCTTGCCCTGGGCCCCATAGCAGTTGCTATGTTAGTTACGCCCCTGCCTGTGTCCCACTTTATGCCACCATCTGCAGGCCACAGTCTGAGTGGTAACTTGGAACTGAACCCGAGTTCGGTAAAAGGTTTTTAACAGTAGAAATTAATTTCTGAAGTTATTACCCGAAGTCTTGCAAGATTTTGCAAAGTAATAACCTCAGCTCATCTGAGTCAATACATTCTAATACTGTACGTGGCGCTCGCCAATCAGATTCTTATCAGATTCTTCCTTTCATTTTCCAAAGGAGCTCTGAAAAATGAAAGATGGAGTTTGATTGCTATAGAAACTAAGCCAGTTTTCTTTTACATTACTTTTGATAAATCTCCTTCACTATGTAGTAAAACGGTCTTCCATTAAATTAGAAACATCATAAAAAAGAAAATGAAACATACAATGGAACAAAACTTTTAGGATATATATTAATTCTAGTAGTATGCATGGATCATGCATTTTTGCATTTACGATCAACAGGATCAGGCATCCTCGTGATTTGGGTGCCTGGCCGTGAAATATTAGCATGAACACATCGGATCTCAGCAGGAACCCCACTATGAGATCTGAACTGCACATGTACCAACTATTCTCTCAGCGGTTCATGCCCGAGATTTCAGGACCATCGAAACAATGAAGATACCTGGCCCTCTCAATCAATGTGCCAGGGGGAGTAACCACGGGCAGAGGAGGAGGTAAAGTGGCGCTCCAGCCCCTCGGAGCTCCTAACACCTCACTAACACAAAAATGAAATTACACATTTCTCTAACCGGACACCTCTGATTGCTGCAGTAGGCCTGGTTTAGTATGGTTGATCATGCTGACAGGTGCTCTGTAGGTTGTAATCTGATCTGATTAATGTGGATATCATAAATATGCTTTCTCTGAGAAAAGTAATAAAGGTTGTTCTGTATATCCTCACTTGTCTTTTGACACCGGAAATTTCAAGCGGATTCCATTGCAAAAAGATGTCTGGGGCTGCACCGATTAGAGCAGCGACCTTACCAAGAAAACGACATGTCCTTTCTTGGCAAAGTCAAAGCTATAAACCACTGGCCACATGAACAACCACTTAGAAGTGCAAAAACCCAGCATTTAAAGACGTAATGTGAACAGGGCCTAAATTTGATCCTGGAACCTTCTGACATCTCAGCTAATAATAGTGGTTTAAAGAAGGAAGATATGTATATTTTATTTACGCATATTTTATTGGTGCTCTACCAAGGCCAGATCTGTACTGCTACAAATCTAGCTTAAGTACCAGGAGTAACATATTTTGACATTTAGTACAATTTTTAGTTTCTTTTCTAATTGTTACAGGTTACTTTATATAGTGGTACTTAGCAACAGAGGTCATCCCACCTGATGTAAACTTAGTATAGGATGGTAGTTATTTGCTAATAAAAAAGAAAGAGTTAACTTTGGTCGGAGAACCCTAGTTTATATATGGGTAATCTTTGGCATATTTCACATGCAATCAGAAGTTTCATAATTGCAATATCTAACTGGTAAAAGCCACGAATATTCACATGATTTTCTTCTTGTCTTGTTTTAGGTCCGCAGTATGAGTAAGGCCTCTAATGCCGGATTATGGGAGGGAGATGAGGTGATCTCTATCAATGGGACAAATTGCACTGACATACCCTACTCAGAAGTTGTTGCTCTTATTGAAAAATCACTTGATATCCTACAGATGTTTGTGAAAAGGTAAGGAATATGTAAAACAGATAACGTCAAGTTCATCTTCCATTTCAAACTGATCTGAAGTCTGGTTGATTGCATAGCACTATAATTTGAGTATTGTATGGTACCATTGGTGGATTAAGTAAACCAGAGGCTCAGAGCTTTTCACAAAACATGGGCTCTCCCTTCTTCACCATTGCCCCACCATGATGTGTCTATATTCAACACCACCCTTCTATGCTAACTTTGACAACTGGGTGTTACCATTCCCATGTTAAAGCATGGTACATCTTTACGCTAAGTGTCTAATCATTGCTGACAGTATCAGACTGTGTAGTAACATATGCTCTTGATTGTAGGAATCGTTACACCTAGTTGTCAATTAGGTATGGGCTACAAAGAGACTTCTTGTATACTTTTTGTGGAACACAAATATTTACTATAACAGACATGTTAAGGGAGGTGACAGGTCTTTTATAAAACATTTTTCTACTCCATGCAGCCCAGACCACACGAGGACTTCTGCTGAGGACCCCAGAATAAACAGTAAAATAAATACAGACCCTGATCAAACAAATACAGACCACAGGCTGCTTAAGTCAATACAAACCCAGACCAAACCCTTTAAATAAATACTGAGCACTCACAACAGTTTAAAGAAAATGTATCACTATGTTTTTTTTTCTGCAAGTTAAAACCGTATAGCAGCAAATATCCTTTTTTCTAATCTCTTCTTTATTTTCTGATTCCAGATTTTTTTATTCTATTTCCTGAACATGATTATGGGGGCGGCCATCGTGCCTGAGCTGCTGTTAACAGCATGTAGAAAGCATTAAGAAAATTGCTTTACGCAGCCCCATGGTCCATAGACACAGTGGTCAGGAGGGGACCTTAGTGACTTCTATGAGAGAGTTTTCTAGGCATGCTCTGTGTCCTGTACAGAGGTCATTGTACAAGGAAAGAATAGATAAGCTCTGACAATCACCTATTGTGAATGCTGAATACTGTCTTATCTGTCATTCTAATCCTGCCTATAATGATATCACCAGCGCAGGACTTTATTAAGACTGGCTTCTAACACGCTGGTCTTAATAAATGTGTCCCTAAGTGTCTTCCAGATGGACAGAGAGGTCTCAAAGTTCTGAGCAAAATCTTCACCCTTTTGGAGATGGGCAATGGTTTTGTTTTACTTATTTTTAGATAAGCAGGTAACTGCAGTAAAGTGATCAGTACAGACCAAGAAGTGGTTCCTTTTATTAGGCTTAGTGGCCAGTGCAAAAACTGATAGATTTTATGTATTTTTTTGTTAAATAATAGCAAACAAAACATATGGGTGCACTTGTTTAACCCTTAGACTCCCAGCGCCGTACATGTACGCCGCAAAAATCACTGCCGCAAGTACCAGGAGCTGCGCCCGCCCGATCAGCGGCGGGGGTCCGGCTGTGCCTAGGTGCCGGACCCCTGCTGAATGCGCCAGCATCGGTGAAAACGGCGGCGCATTAACCTTTCATGTGCCGCGGTCAGCTCTGACCGCGGCACGTGAGATGTGCGGGAGTTAAGGGTGGCGAGCAGGGGGGGCCATCGGGTCCCCGCGCTGCTGTGATGGGGACCCGATGGCTCAGATAGCAGCCCAATGCCTTCCTTAGGCATCGGCTGCTATCCCTGCCTGCCTGTGCGATCCAGCCCCCTGGATCGCACAGGAAGCAGGCTGTAAGTGTATTACACTGAGTAATACACTTACAGCCAATGCATTACAATACAAAAGTATTGTGATGCATTGTAAAGGGGATCAGACCCCCAAAAGTTAAATAAAGTGGAAAAAAAGTTAAAAAATAAAGTTTCCTAAAAAAAAAAATAATAAAAGTTTCAAGTAAAAAAAAAGGCATTTTCCAAAAAAAATTGTAAAGAAAAGGTAAAAAAAGAAAGATAAACATATTAGGTATTGCCGCGTCCGTATTGACCGGCTCTATAAAAATATCACGTCATCCACCCCGCCAGGTGAACGCAGTAAAAAAAAAAAAAAAAAACGTGCCAAAACAGACTTTTTTGGTCACCTTCTCTTACAAAAAGTGTAATAGCAGGCGATCAAAAAGGCGTACTTGTCCCAAAATGGTACCAATCAAACCGTCATCTTGTCCCACAAAAATAATACCCTACCTGAGACAATCGGCCGAAAAATAAAGAAAATATGGCTCTCTGAAAATGGCAACACAAAAAACAGATTTTATTCTGTTCAAAAATAAATCTAATGTGTAAAACTTTCCAAAAATAAAAAAGTTACACATATTGGGTACCACCGCGTCCGTAACAACCTGCTCTATAAAAATATTATATGAGATGGCCCCCCAGGCGAATGCTGTAAAAAAAATTTTAAAAAAACTATGCCATAACAGCCATTTTTTTCACCTTGCCTCACAAAAAGTGTAATACCACATGATCAAAAAGGCATATGTACCCCAAAATGGTACCAATCAAAAAGTCATCTCGTCCCGCAAAAAATGAGCTCCCACATAAGACAATAACTCAAAAAAATAAAAATCAATGGCTCCCGCAACCCAATCCATCAAAATCTGTGTTGTAAAATCCATATGGCGCTCCTTCTGTTCTGAGTCCTGCCATGTGCCCCCACAGCAGTTTACCACCACATATGGGGTGATGCCATATTCAGGAGAAAATGGGGAACAAATTATGGGGTGCTTTTCTCCTGTTACCCCTTATGCAAATAAAAAAAAATTGGGGCTAAAGCAACATTTTATTGGAAGAAATGAAACTTTTCATTTTCACAGCCAAGTGTTTCCAAATTCCATAAAACGCTTAGGGGGTCAAAGTGGCCAGTACCCCCCTTAATATATTCTTTGAAGGGTGTAGTTTCCAAAATGGGGTCACTTTTTGAGGGTTTCCACTGTAGGGGTACGTCAGGGTCTCTCAATTACAAAATGGTGCCTAAAAACCATTCTAGCAAAATCTGCCTCCAATTTCCTTCTGACCACTGCCACAAACGCATAGAGACGTTTACCACCACATATGGGGTATTTATGTAAACTGCAGATTCAGAGTAATGTATACTGAGGTTTAGTTTGCTGTTAACCCTTGCTGTTTTGCAAGAAAAAAAATATTAACATGAATAATCTACCAAATTTTGAAATTTCACCTCCATTTTCCATTAATTCTTGTGGAACACCTCAAGGGTTAACAAAGTTTATAACAGCAGTTTTTTATAATTTGAGGGGTGTAGTTTCTAAAATGGGGTCATTTATGGGTGGTTTCCATTACATAAGCCACTCAAAATCACTTTATAACTGAATTGGTGCTTAAAAAAATGGTTTTGGAAATTTTGTTGAAAATTTGAAAAATGGCTTCTAAACTTCTAAGCCCTCTAACGTCCCAAAAAAGTAAAATGACATTTATAAAATGATGCCAACATAAAGAATACATATAGGGAATGTAAAATAATAACTATTTTTGGAGGTATTACTATGTATTTTGAAAGTAGAGAAATTGAAATTTTGAAATTTGCAAATTTTTCCAAATTTTTGCTAAATTTGGTATTTTTTTATAAATAAAAATGAAATATTTCGCCAAAAATGTACTACTATCGTGAAGCACAATATGTGATGAGAAAACAATCTTAGAATGGCCTGGATAAGTAAAAGCGTTCCAAAGTTATTACCACATAAAGTGACACATGTCAGATTTGCAAAAAACGGCCTGGGATTTGAGGTGAAAAGTGGCCCGGTACTGAAAGGGTTAAAGATAGTGATATGGAAAATAAAAAATAACATCATCAAAAATTCTTTAAAAATGTGTTAAACGTAAAAACATCACTTAAACAATCGATCATTTTCTGATGACACATTTCCTTTAAAGGGGTTGTTCAAGTTATTTTTATTGATGATCTATCCTCAGGATAGGTCATTAATATCAGATTGGCAGGGGTCCAACACCCGACAGCTGCCATGCACCGTACCAACGCTGCCTTCTCTTTATTGTTTACCTGCTCGCCAGAAGCCATCCCAGTGAAGAGAATTGGATGACTTCCTGTAATTACCCCTGCTCACTGTGGATAGGTCATCAATAAAAATAACTTGGACAACCCAGTACAGCTGGCAGGAGCAGTGTATTTGAATGGAGGAGACATCACATGGAGATGACCCCCCATCAGCAGCCAATTTATGGAAAAGACCTCTGTGCGAACAGCACAAAAGACTTGACAAACTAGGGGACATACCGTATGGAATATAGAAAATGGCACAGAATTTCAACAAAGGCTATATTAGTAAGTACTAGAGATGAGCGAGCAGTGCTTAAATTAAATTAAACTCAAACAGTTAATATTAAGGGGGTCATTTATTTTCCTGAAATACATCTTTATTGCAGGTGTATTTTGCAGCGCAATGGTTAGTTGTGCTGCAACCTGTGACTTTTCCCCACTCATGTCAGGTCTAAAAAAATGGTTGTGGCATGGGTGGGGAAGGGCCCATCTCATTCATCATTTTCTATGCCTGTTTTAGGCTTATAAAATGGTCTAAATATAAGCCGCCTCTTCATAACTTTGGCAGATCCAGATATAGGGGTCTAAAATACTGGTCTTAATAAATGACCCACAGATGGACAGAGAGGTCTCATAGTTCTGAGCACCATCTTCATCCTTTTGGAGATGGACAATGGTATTGTTCTACTTATTTTTGTTTAGCCTAAATATAGTTTTAAAATATTATCGACTTTGCTAGTCTTTGCTATAGAACATAAAAGCTCCCAGGAAAGTTGATTTTCAAGTAGAACTTTTTTGGTGTTCATTTTATAGTACACTACAGAGTAGCCTGATAATAGTCCTTTTACAGTGTTTTCAGAGTTCATTATATCTCCTGTCAATGTTATTTATTCTAGAATAAACACACGGTGTCAGTACTAATCTCTACCATTGATTCTTAAAGCATCTACGTGATCAATCAGAAGAACAATCTCCATGAGATTTGCTGTTTATAAAGATGTTCGTGAAGCAAAAAAAAAAAGTAATCAAACACAAGGAATCCTTCTTTGTAAATGTTAGGGCTTTCTTCTGGTTCCTATCCATTGCTGTCATTCTCTCTTTGTTGTGTGGACATAATGATTTCCAATACAGTTATATTTTCATGGGCTATTTACATCTTTGGTGGCAGGGGCGTACACAGATCTCATATGCCCCCATAGCAAAACTTAGTATGGGCCCTTCTGCCCAACCCAGTTTCCTAGTATTCATGTGTCAATCAACCCCAGGCAATGCTAAATGCAGAGCACAAAGCCTCAGATTTCTGATGAATTTATTTTTTTTTTAATTAGGCAGAAGAAGGTTTAATTTAAAAAGTTGTAATAAGCGAAGTCAAACCTGGTCTCACCCACTTTATTCAACTCCTATGTTAGTAAAGTGGAATAGATGCTTTATAAATATGGAGCTCATATGGAACACCATATTTCTTAATGGCTTTAACATGAGACATCTGGCATGAATGCATTGATTGGCATAAATACATTGATTAATCTCCTGCTTCCCTTCTAATACACAGCTGGCTGCCACCAGCAACCACTAGGGGGAGCTCCAGGCCTGCTGGCAGCAGGTTTGTGAACAGCAGTTTTTCTAGCCTGAGATGCAAAGTATTTGGAGAGTTTTGAAAGCTGTTTGGGACAAAGGCAGAAAAAAATGTTCAGAAGAGAAAAGGTTATGCAGTTGGGCACAAGAAGAACCCTAAAGTATTATGAGTTCAGGAAAAGTACAGAGGATGTTCTTTTGTAAGATTAGAACACCAGCATTCAGCATGTTCCAAGCAGAGGGTTGGGTCAAAGGATTATAAACAGCAAAAGGCATTAGCCTTATAAAACTTTGACCCTGGACAGTATGCAATATAGAATGATGTTCTGGAGAAAAAGAGATCCCATTGGGATTGACAACTTATTTTCTTTTAGTGCACACTGTTCACACATAATCAGAGTCGTTATTTTCAGCACCCAACAATGAGCCGCTGACATTGAATGGTGGAGACACCCACATGAAAATTCCCTAATGGTACCAAGTACAGGCAAATGGGGCAGACTAGGAGAAAAATGAGCTGGAATCTGTGAAGAAGTGGTTGTAAAGATATGCAGTCAGTTTCAGTTTAAACTGGTCCTTTTTAACCGCGTGGCATTATAAATGGGTGGCCTGCTCCTTTCAACAAATGTCACCATTCTGCCATCATGTATATTCAGAAGAGTAACAAGCAACTGAATTATCTCCCAAACTGACAGGAACCATGGTAAAAGATGTTTGGAAAGCCAGCTATGTAGTCTGAAATTGACTTATTGACTTCTGACACCTCTCACATACTTGTACATGACAGCCAGTTGAATTTTATTTGCCCAAAACTGAGGAAAAATTAGAACTCAAGTTTAGGTTCACTCCACTGAGTATTGGCAGGTATCCTCTGGAACTCCATGATATAATCTTCCACAGATCTGAGCTCTGACATAACAAACTAATGAAAGAAAAGATGATCCAGCACAGTCTTCTAAACCCAAAGCATTTACTGGGTAACCCTTGACTGACAGGTGCAAAGATAAAACTGTCCAAATGAACTTTGCACAAACTAGTGCTTACTCACAGCATATGAATTAATAGTAGACTCAGCAGAAGCTGTCCTGTTAAGATTGTCATAAATCATGAACTTTCAGAAAAGAGCCAAGGTTAAGGAGAGGGGGATTATCTTGAAGATTTTCTATGCCTAGTCTAGATGTTCGCCTTTTAGCAATGTAATTATAGTTCCTAGCTTTACTTGGTCAATTGTATGTCCCTTAAAAATTTCTCAACTAAGGATACTTGGGTGAATGATTACAGATGTGTCCACCCTTTCCTTACCTTGAATTTGGTTAAGAATCCTATTTTCACATCCGGCAAATTCAACACAATATCACTACATGCTAGCAAAGCTGAAGTTGACATCACCACTTCTGAGTGGTCGGACATAGACACTTGAAAAGATGATCATCTTGTGATACATGGGACACAAAGGAACAATGAGGAAGGACACTTCTGTAGCTATTTATTGTACTCTGACCCTCCACTGCCTGGGTTGACCTGTGCCTGACCTCCATATTGACCCTTTGCTGCCTACCCTGACCTTGGACTGTTTACTGTATTGCATGCACTCTGTCAGCCCTGACCTCGGCCTGTCCCTATGATTTTGTCTGACCCCTCAGTACTCTACACCAGTGTTTCTGACCCCATGGGTCAGCTGTTAACCACACAGAGACTATTCAAGGAGGTGGTTCCCCTGTAGCAAGGTCCACATCCTTGTATAGGGGTTAAAGGGTGAATACCAGGGGACTGCCAACAACCTTAGAATTAGCCCTGATCCAAATCTGTTGGTTAACAAAGTAGTTTCACATCGACTGCCTTTACAGTTTGCATAAGCCATGGAACCTGTTGGCCCACCCAAGATGGGCCTGTCTGAAGTATATATACAGCTGACTACTCAACATGGCTATCAAGAGAAGCTCCTACAATGCCTGCATACTAATTCTGCCCGCCAGGATGCCTTGTCCACTACCACTCCTGAACTGCGACCTCAAGCCACAGTGTGCAGCATAAACTCCACCTGTCACAGTTTCTAGCGCCAGCAGTCTGCCTCTCCTACTTTCTTCTCTCTATGAACAGGACTAGTTTTGTCATGGATTTCTGAATCAGTGTACCATCCAATTTGAGCTACTGGCCCACCAGTTTCCTACTGAGCAGTCTAAAACAACATTTCTATTGTCTGGTGAAGCACTTGACTGGGTTACTCCTCTTTTTAGGAATGCAGCGACTCTCTGATCAGTAATTTCCAGGCGTTGTTGTCTACCTTCAACAAGGTATTGAGGAACCTGGCTGTACCACCTTAGCTGCCCCTGCCCTCCTGTTGCTCTAGGTAACTTCACAGTCAGGCGATATGCTATATAGTTCCACACCCTGGCTTCTGAGTTATAACGGAACAACGAGGCTGTGTTGGCAACTTTCTGGGAGTCTCATAAAAGATGAACTGACAGGTTGTGATGTCCCATCTACCGCAGATGACAGGGTTTTCATAGGCCTATGCTTCCGTCTTCTGCATCCATGGATCCTGAGCCTACATTGTAGCCAATCTTCTGGTAAACGCCCTTTCTTAATAGTGAATTAAGGGTTCCTATTTCTGTGACTGTCACCTTTGGAGACCTGGTGGCTAAGTTCACTTTGCCTAGATCTGGCAAGAAACCAAAACATCCCTGCTTCAGGCCTCTGGAGACAAGGTCTCGTGAGACCCAATGTACCCTTGTATAAATTGGCTACCCATTTCATTGGTAATTTTGAGGTGCTAAAACAGTTGACTCCAGTCTGCTATAAGTTGTGCCTTCCAGTCCATTTATATATATCAAATTCTTTTCATGTCTCTCCTCAAGCCATCGGCGTTTAATAAATATTCAAGAGGTACTATTCCTGCTTCTGCTCAGGTTAGTACTGAAGATATTTTAATAGCAATCTGGATCAAACAAGAGAGAGCATAAGGGTGTACTATTACAACGGTGGCTGTGAGCTGACGATAGTCCTCTCAGGTCTCCCCGTGGTCTGCATGCACCTTAGTCTGCCCTAAGGTCCACTCTGGTACTGAACGTAGGCTGTGGTCTGCTTGCTGCCAACCTTGGGTTTCTTCAGGCACCTTATCCTAATGGATATCTTGCTAATGTCTGCTAGGTGTGTTGTATCTTGTTGTCTTCCTGTGTACTGACGTCTGCCTGTTAACTGTACTTTGACCCTCTGCTGCCTGACCTGTGTCTGACCTCTGTATTGACCCTTTGCTGTCTGTCCTCACCCTCACATCACCTTTAGAATTTTCCCTAAGCTAAATCTGGTGATTAACACAGTGGTTCCAACCCACTGCTGTGACAGGCATATACACTTTTTAGACCACTGTTCGCTAGCTAACCTGAGTTGCTGAGTATAAGGTATCCACCGTCCTTTCCCCTTAACCCAACCAAAGAGGTATAGACTTTAACAATTAACCCAGGTGACAATCCCAGGACAGTCCCACATAGATGGCCGGCCATCAGTGAGGTAGGTAAAACACAATCTCAACCGATCTTAGTCAGCAACAGGTAGATGAATATCAGGTCCATGATCGATATCTAAAAGCAGGGAGGGTCAGAAGGTTAGGCCAAGGGTCATTACACAGATAGTTGGGATTAAGTGATGTCAGGCAAGATAGGTCAAACACAGGGAGTTAAGGAAAACAGCAATAGGAATATGACCAGAAAACTAACCACACAGCTGTTAAAGGGGTTATCCCATGAATAATGTAAAAAATGAAAATCAGACATCAAATAGTATGAGACAACCTCTTTTTTAACAAAGATAGAACCAGCCCTGTACCTCACATGGTGTATTGTAAGGTTTTTTTAAAGTAATTGATTGGTTCTCCCCTTTAATTCTATTTAATACTTTGTAGAATAATTTATAAATTTCCCTTGTAATAAAGTGGGTTAGAGAGATAGTACCCATCCCCCAATTGTGCTGATAAGACCACATTCCTGAGTGATTTCAGAGACATGAGTGATGCACATTGGAGGAGGGGCTAACAGGTTAAAAGTCTGCTACCCACCTTGTCTCAGCAGACTCGATCAGGCCTCCATCTAGATAGGATGTGAGTGAGTATGATTGCCCTATTTTTTTACTTGTTTCTTCTGTATTTTTATCATTTAAGTAAACTATATTTTTTTCCACTTAACTATTGTGTGTGAACCTATTTATTCTCGCATCATAGAATTCACAGGAAAACACATGGATCCAGAGATCTCCCCATTCATTGCGCTACTAGATTTATATCATGTTGGCAGCTCAAGGGGAGTGTCTTTTCTGCTGCAGCTAAGGAGGCGTGTCCATGCTCTCCCTATCACAGCTCAGGAGGCAGTTAAAAGTTGAAACTGAGCATGTGCGGCCTGCTCAGTGAATAGGTCAAAGAAATAAGAAATTAAGTGGTTCTATACAGATACATGTTATTGAATAACTCAGTAGCTATAGAAAATTTTTAATGACATGCAATTACAAAAGTATTCAGATCGAGGTGCTAGTTTGAAAACTGTAGAATATTTTTCGTGGGACAACCACCATTTAAAGGTCTTGGAAGGTGACATACATACCACACCAAGCCTTGACTGCCATGGCTGGAGCACTATTTTGGAACTTACGTGTCTTTAGTATATACAAATAAAATATTGAATTAAGTTGGATTCTAACTGTACTTTAACCCTCCACTGTATACTTCACTATTCTGTCTGGCAAAAAAGACAAAAATGAACAACAGCAGCTATAATGGAGTCCAGAGATTAATTATTTGGACTCTTTTAAATGTGTCATATCCTGATTTTAAAAAATGCAAGAAAAGCAGTAATAATAAGGGTATTCCTGCCCACTCCTGGCTGCAGTGTTCACACTACAAGCTTCTATTGGGAGGGATTTCGAGGTTTCTCTCACTTGATGGCAAAAACAGCACAGAATGCACCAATATTCTTACCATCAAAATAACAAAAACCTTGACCAAAGTCTGACAGATCCCAAGTCAATGGGGTCCATGATTGCTAACAGAGCCATACCAGTCGGGTGCATCATTTTCCAAATCGCTATATAATGTGAAAAAAATAGCTAACAGCATGCTCAAGAGAATAAACCCATGTTGTTTGAACTATACATTCAAGCTCTTTCCTTAGTTTATTTTTAGAAAAATCCAGGATAAAGCAAAGATCACAACTGGTGAAATAAAAAAAAAACAATAAATGATGTGGTTTTCTGCATTAGATATCCACATGTTGGTATCCTAGGTAAGATTTTGGATTGTGGAAGAATAATAGACACCTCCGTCTTTTGATGGAACTTTTAGTTTCCATTTATAATCTACTCATATTTAATAATGTATAATTGTAATGGTGAAGAACATATCTATCTGTACTCTGCACTTTATAGCTGTCCGTGTTGTCTGCTTGACACAAGCATTACTAAGTAGTGTCTTGTTTTCTGCCAAGTATAAATTGAGTGAATACAGTGAAGGTTTCCTGAGAAATGAGGCTTGGCTGGCAGCAGTGGTTATTGCATCCTCAAATGTTCACAGCCTTTTAAGGAGGCAACAAGGGCAGAACACTGCTTGCTTTTTCTCCAGAGAACTTTACAACATTGGAATTGATGACTGTAGCACTGAAAGTTCACTACTTCTTGTATTAAGCAGTTTTGCTATTGATGCATTTGATTTGAAAACAGAAATTTGTTGCTTAGGTTTTGGATGGTTAAACAGAAAATAATAATTAAAATAATATGAAAAAAAAACTAATATTTGATTTATCCCCAATTGTATTGAAGGTCAATTGTCCTTAAAAACAAATTCAGTTTAGTATAACTATATTTTATATTAAAATATATTATTGATACTTACAGCTCTGTATGCCAGTTTATGTAGTCTAAAACTTAACATTCAGGGGAGTGTCACAACTTGCATACTAGTCAACAGTCCCAATTTTCACAGGACTGCCAGATTCACTTTTTTGCAAAATGGATGGGACTCTTTGGGTTTTCCAAAGAGATTTTTATTTAAAAAAAAAAAAAAAGACGGGCCATAGAACGTTAAAAATAAATCTAAAAAAAAACAAAAAAGCTTTACTCACCTCCACTGATTCCGCGACTCTGCCAATCTGATGCTGCTCCAGTCTCCAATGCGCTCCTCTTCCTGTGCTGGAAATGCCAATCACTAGCAGGCCTTCCTGGCATTTCCACAAGTTGAGCTGGGACAGGAAGTGCTTAGCAGTGGGGATCAAAAATCCGAGCAGCAGGCTTTCTGGCTTTTTTTTTTATTTCCCACCTTAATAATCCTAAAATTCAGGTTTCACAAGTTGGATATGGCAAATTCAGGTTAAAAAATCTGTGTGTTTATCTGAACATAATGAGCGAATGTGTATTACTTCTCAGGATGCTAGTGATATGATATGACTGTATAGTATGGGTAAAAAGGTGAGCGGCATCATATCCCATTTCACAGTTTTCCTTGATATCTGAAGTAGTGTTTTAATCACTATTATTACCCAGTCTCTGGATAGGAACAGTGCATACAATACTTACAAGCCATGTTCTTGCTATTCTGTACAACTAGTAAATGTTACAAACTTTTAATACCACCCAGAGACTTAATCCTTTTTATTGGAAGTCTCATATTCAAGGTTGAGAATCTATCTGTTGCAAAAGAAATAATCTAATTGAATACTCTATACTGCAGTTCTGCGAAAAGAATTTCAAATACTATATGCAATTTTATTTCTTTATCACTAGTGTAAGATCGTAATAATGTAATATGAACCTGTTGAAAGAACAACATTATACAAAAACAGTATCTCCTTGTTCCCTTCAAGTGTTCTTTCAGTGGTCTGAAGAAAACCATGGATATTTGGATATCTGTCACAAGGCTCACAAAAAGCTTCTTCCTTGTATTCAGAATTGAACCTAGGTTTCCATATAACATAAATTAGATTCCCTGGTGGTCTCGGGCTGTGACAAAATAATGGCCCACCAAGGTCCAGCAGACAACATAATTGGAAGCTGACTTAGGCTAGGTTGACATATATCTGTTCCCCTCCAGCATTTTCTGCTTCATTTCGGAGGAGAACTGAGCCGAATAGACAAACATATGTCCAAACACTTATATCCACATGGAAAAAAACCTGGTGTATCTTCCTACGGGTTTGACCACACGGCACAGTCGTGTACCGCGCAGTCATACAGGCTGCAGTATCCCTAATTAAAATAATGAGGACTACACTCTTACAGTAGGTTGTTCAGCATTGTTAGTAGCATTGTTAGTAGCTACGCCAAATTGAAGGTACTGCGTGGCTGTAAACAATGCAGATCAAATAAAGTGCAGTCTTCTTTAATTAGAGCAAACTGCACCTGTACAACTACGCCATACTCAACCACAACGTGGCCATGACACAACTACGTCGTGTGGTCATACTTTTAGGGTATGGCCACATGGTCAGGCTTCTTGATGCAGTTTTGGAAGCCAGAATCAGGAGTTGATCAGAAAAGAAAGTAATTAGAACAGATATGACGTATCCTCTTTTTTTAATTCAATTGGCTTTGGCTTCCAAAACTGTACTCAGAAACCTGACAGTGTGGACGTACCCTCAGATTGTCAGCCCTGTCAAAATTATTTCAAGAGTGAAGTAACTGCTCATCCAGGAACGTCTCAAAATGTCAAAAGATAGCATCCAAGAAGCCGGAAGACTCTGTAGACTCAAGTCAGTGACTTTATGATAAGAACAAGTCAAAATAGGGTTTACAGGTTATAAATGATAGAGTGATAACTGATAAGGGAGGCCAATTATACTAAATAGAGAAATTACCCAACTGCCATGGTGGGGTGCGGAAAGAATTTCTTTCCTCAATAAGAAAAAAACAACTAAAGGTATCCAGGATATGGTTTGCTACCTCAGGCCATGGGCAATTTGACAGGCATGAAGCATCCACTGTTCCATAAAATTATTACGTTAATGTTTGGTATTCTGTCCATAAATTGAAGAAGGTGTAATAAGATTATAAAGCAAGTCAGTGGGGCAGAATCATTCATCTTGTCCAATAGTTAGGCAAGCATTCTAAAGATGTGTCAGATTTATGACAGTGGCTCATGCTGAATAAATCTGGCGAATGGATAGACGCTTGTCTAACTTTACACCCAGGGTTGCACCACCAATGAAGCCAGGTGAGGCAATCGCCTCAGGCAGCACCAGATAGGGGCAAGAGGGGGGCAACAGAAGGGTCATGGGCACCTGACCCTCAGGATAGGTCATCAACAGAGGCGTAGCTACCGGGGGGGCAGGGGGGGGGCGACGGCTCCGGGCCCAGTGACTCAGGGGGGGCCCAGCAAGGATGACCTTAAAACTATCAGGCGAATACAAGTGAGCGCTTGCATTATGGAAGCGCTCACTTGTATTTAGGGACCCCCATCAGACCTCAGATCAGCCCACCTAGCCACATAAGATTAAAATAAAAAACCTTTCTTACCTGTCCTGCGGTCCGGCGCTCCACTGTCTTCCCTGGCCGGCGCGCACTATGACCTGACGCTGTAAGAAAGGTTTTTTATTTTAATCTTATGTGGCTGGGTGGGCTGATCTGAGGTCTGATGGGGGGCACATTCTGCTGATCTGAGGTCTGATGGGGGCACATTCTGCTGATCTGAGGTCTGATTGGGGCACATTCTGCTGATCTGAGGTCTGATGGGGGCACAATACGTTGATCCGAGGTCTGATGGGGGCACAATACGCTGATCTGAGGTCTGATGGGGGCACAATACGCTGATCTGAGGTCTGATGGGGGCACAATACGCTGATCTGAGGTCTGATGGAGGCACAATACGCTGATCTGAGGTCTGATGGGGGTACAGTAGGCTGATGTGAGGACTAATGGGGGCACATTCTGCTGATCTGAGGTCTGATGGAGGCACAATACGCTGATCTGAGGTCTGATGGGGGCACAATACGCTGATCTGAGGTCTGATGGAGGCACAATACGCTAATCTGAGGTCTGATGGGGGCACAGTAGGCTGATGTGAGGACTAATGGGGGCACATTCTGCTGATCTGAGGTCTGATGGGGCACAATACGCTGATCTGAGGTCTGATGGGGCACAGTAAGCTGATCTGAGGTCTGATGGGGGCACATTCTGCTGATCTGAGGTCTGATGGGGGCACAATACGCTGATCTGGGGTCTGATGGGGCACATTCTGCTGATCTGAGGTCTGATGGGGGCACAGTAGGCTGATGTGAGGACTAATGGGGGCACATTCTGCTGATCTGAGGTCTGATGGGGCACAATACGTTGATCTGAGGTCTGATGGGACACAATACGCTGATCTGAGGTCTGATGGAGGCACAATACGCTGATCTGAGGTCTGATGGGGGCAGGGGACTGTTAGTTTAGTGATGTAAAAACTGGGGACAGGTTTCCTTTAACATAGGAGTCCCCTTGTTTTTTACTCCTATTACTCCTATATTTTACTGCATTATGTGGTAGAGTATTTAGACTAGGGTATGTAGAAAGTCTATTGTACTGTACTTAACAGCATAGATGATCTAGGAGTTTATACAGTCATCTTTCTAATACAATATTATAACCACAACTAGTAGTATGTGCCTGTGAAGTTGGAAACGTGCGTTTGGGAAGCCACTAAGTGGGGGCCCACTCAAGTATGTTTCGCCCCCCCTGTGCTGAACCTCTAGCTACGCCTCTGGTCATCAATATCTGGTTTGTGGGGGTCTGACTCCCAGCACCTGTTTTTATTTGCTGATGGTAGATTTTAAATTCTATTTCCAGGATATGATTGGGGCAGCCATCCTGGCTGTGCTGTTGTTAACACCATTTAGAGATATGCTTTACAGCAGTCACCATGGGTCATAGATGGATTAGTTGCTGACCTCATTGGGAGAGTTTTGTAGACATTCTCTGTGACCTGTCAGCAGGAAGTAGATAAGCTGTGATATCACCTATTTTGAATGGTGGATCCTGTGATATTTAAATATAAGTGATGACAATCATTCTAATCCTGGCTATAATGATAAGCTGATAACTGCAGTAAAGTGATCTGTACAGACTGAGAAGTGGTTTAGTGGCAAATATGAAAGCTGCCGTTTTTTAGTATTTTTTTAAAATATAGATGGTGACATGGAAAATTAAATGTATCATCACCAAAAATTCTTTAAGCACATGTACCATAAAAATATTATTTAAATAAAAGGTTTTCTGATGACACATTCCTTTTAACCTGTTGGTGACTGCCAATATGCCTTTTTACGATGGTCACTAACTGGCCTTTAGTTAGGCCACTGCCTTTTTATGGGTCTCCCATGCAGTGGAGAGTAGGGGCTTAGTTCTCACATAAGAGCTTGGCTTCTTCTCTAACAGCCTGGATTGGCAGATGCGACAATCTGGGTTGTTTAACACCTTAGATGCTGTGGTCAATAGAGACCATGACATTAAGTAGTTTAGAGGAAGGGGTGCCCTCTGTCTCCCATCGGCACCCCGAGAATGTGATCACAGGGTGTTAATGTCTTCGTATGGCAGCCTGGGCCTATTGAAGGCCCCAGATCTGTCTGCATTATATCTGCATCAGGCTGTGCTCTGCTGGTGCCTGTCAGTAGTAGTACAGTGTATTATAGAAGTGATTAAAAGGTCACCTGTCAAAGTCCCCTTTTAGGATTGGTAAAAGTTTGAAAAAGTTAGTTTTAACAAATAAAAAAGTTTGAAAAATATATCTTTTTTCCATTAAAAAAAGCTCTGCAATGGGAAAAAATGCAAATATAAAATCCCCACCACATATTTGGTATCGCCGCATCCGTAATGATCCAGATTACACAATTATCATATACTTTTTCCTGTACAGTGAACACAGAGAATAAAGTTCTAATGTTATTTATGGCGGAAAATGAACACCTCAAGAATTATAATGTAACTCACTGGCAGTGAGTTAATAAAAGTTAATAAGTAAGTTTTTTGTGCCCCAAAAAATCTACAAGTTGTCCTTCAAAAAACAAGCCCTCATATGACTACATTGGCGGAAAAATAAAAAATGTATAGCCCTTTTAATTTGACGAAAAAAGAAAAAAAAATGGTTTGCCACTAAGGCCCAAAACAGGCTTTCCCTAAGGGGTTAACCCATTCGTTGTGCTAGGTACATAGGGGCCATTTACATAGCAATGTGTATGTAAACATTATCATCAGTCTATCATCTAGTTGTTTAGTGTGGCTCATGATTTATTACTATTGTACACGGCTGTGTGAGCTGTTAGCATGAAGGGAAAAACATCTGCAAACAGGAAAACAACAGTTACAATATTATTACATTTTCTCTTTAATTGTGGGTCATATGCTGGAAAATGACTAAATAATCAGATAACCCGGTCATCATATGGATGATAATAAGGATGTACAACAACATTGGTATGTCTGTAGTTAATACAGCTTTTATGCAGTCCATCTTACAGGCTAAGAACGTTTTTTCTGTTAGTATATTGCATCCATAATGTTGGACCAGCTGGATGATATGCCGAGTAGCAAATGTA
This sequence comes from Rhinella marina, assembly GCA_900303285.1. Taxonomy (NCBI): domain Eukaryota; kingdom Metazoa; phylum Chordata; class Amphibia; order Anura; family Bufonidae; genus Rhinella; species Rhinella marina. Next base: position 286,307 of record ONZH01011294.1, on the reverse strand, counting down.
GTCCTGCTTCATTGTTCTATAGTAGGGAGGGCCAACCTGAGGCTCTCCAGCTCTTGCAAAACTACAACTCCCAGCACGCCCAGATTGCCTACAGCTATCAGCCTTCAGCAGGGCATGGTGGGAGTTCTAGTTTTAGAGAGCCACAGGTTGGCCATCCCTGGTCTATAGGTTAGTTTAATGATGAGATATGCATACTGTTATGTTCCAGAGCATAGGTAGTAAAAGCTCTGTGCCATAATAGTACGTTACAGTGATGACATGGACTCAGATGCTGGTACCTGCATCATCACTTAAAGATGCCAGCTGTATTATGCACTGTGCTCTCACTGCTGGGATTGGAGATAATGCTGATCCTGGCAGTTTAACCCCTCAGGTTCCATGGTCAATAATGACCACATCATCTGGCACCCACCAACCACAATTGCAGGTTGTTAAATACATGTTATTGTATTAATGGGTCTTCGGAAGGCCGCCAGGGCTGCCATGCCCTGGCTGCTATTACATCATGCTTCTGTCAGAATCCATATACACTGTAATACAGGAGTATTACAGTGTATAGTACAGATGACCAGAAATCATTAAAGAAAATGCATAAAAAAAATAATATATTAAAATATTCAAAATGTAAAAAAACATTTACAATTTCACATTGGTGTTGTCATATACCATATCCCATGAGCAGTGGCGCCCGCTGCATGTAGGGGGTTACAGGGGGTACATACTCCCTCTGTTTCCCATTGGCACCCAGAAAATAAGAGGCCTGCCTCCTGTCTTTCCCAGCAGACTGCACCTCACTGGCATAGCCTGCTGGTCAATGTCATTATAGCACTGACATTAAAATGTGTTGCACTATAGGAATAGTGCAATGTATTTTAGAAGCGATCAAAAGATTGCCTATTATGGCGCCCTTGTTGGACTATTAAATGGTTAAAAAAGTTAAAAAATGTATTTAATAAAAATTTTCAATACAAAATTATTTTTTTTCAATGCAAAACTGCAAAAATCTCTGTGTGTTTGGTACTGTCATATCTGTTACCACCTGCACTATGCAATAGCTGACCGCGGTGCGTGCTGTCCGTTGGATCCTCACCAGTTCCATACCAATGAGCTATCCTAAGGATAGGCCATCAGTGTTAAACACTCCGACAACTCCTTTAAGTTCACTGTAAGGTTTCAAGTCTTTTTACGGTATGTACAGTAAATGAATGCATGGGGCATATATCTAACATGTATTGTGCATTCAGAGAATTATTGTTGCACTTTTTTTTACTAAATATTTAACTGATCTGGTTTGGACAGCTATATGATGCTCTGTATATATATGATGCGTGTGTAGCTTTAGAACAGACATATTCATCAGGGTGTCTCTTTTTTACTTTTATTACAGAACATCTAGCAAGACTGTGGCAGTGGAAAATAAAAATGGGGATGAGAATATCAATAAAGAAGAATACACGGAGAGTACCACACTGCAGATCCGTACAGGCCCAGAATCTGTATCCAAAGGACATGAAATCTCAGACACAAACTGTCAGTCTTTTTACTCAAGGAAAGAGTGTGGAACTGGTGTAATGGAAGCAGGAATAGACAAGGAGATCATTGTCTGCCACAAGATCACTTCTAAAGTGATTGAAACTTCAAAAGGCGACACCACAGTTGACATTCCTCAGATAAGAAGTACAGAAGAAGGACTACAAGGTGCTATGGTAGAATTACAGTTGTCCCTCTCACAAGACATGCATTTAAATACCAGAGGTGTTCCTATGGTGACTCTTTTAGGCGCTGACACATCTTCTGAAGTTCAGCACAGTATGCAAAAAAGTGAAGTTGATGCTTCAGTATGCCTTGCTCAGAAAGAGACACCTATGCAGAAGGCATCTACCACATTCCAGATAACAGGCAAGCAGCAGGCAAAAATCATCCCAGTAATTGAGACACAAGAAACAGCTTTTCCCAAGGTGGAATTGATCTTAGACTGCTCTGGCAGAGAAAATAAGTCCAGATCTTTGCCTGATGAGGGGTGTGTTAAGTCTGTAGAGGAAGGAGGGCACTCAGAGGAACCTCCTTCTACTGTCTCCTTTGGAATCACAGTAGAAGACTCAGAGCAAGGCGAGGAGGATCAGCAGGATCCCATCAGACCTAACAAACACCGGGCCAGGCACGCCAGTAAGTATTATACATTTGGCCATTCATTACTATTTGTCTTATGGCACTGATATCCCCATGGACCATAATCTATTGCTCCTAATTTGTATTTAATTGTGCATTCTTTCCAGCTTTAAGAATAACACACATCTAGATGTCTCTACTAAAAAGTGTTTTCCATGAAAGGTCTCGACAGTGCAGAAAGAGGTTAATTGATAGTTCATTGTACAGTAAAATGAGACTTGTTGAGATGGACTGTTAGCCTACAAGTCAGACTGGATGAAAAGCTTGATGAGCCTTGCAGAAGACAGTTTGACAGACACTAACATGTGGAGCGCTGGGTAGCTACATGATCCTTTCCATTTTGTGAGTCTGCTAGACTGTGAAATGAACTTACTATTTCTTCTGCCTTGATCCCTTTAGAGGTCAGACCCAAATTCTATTCTGAGAAATAACCTGACGTAGTCCAAAACGACACGCTGACTTCACGATATTCACTGAACTTTCCTGGATAACATTTCTAGGGTTTGTAGTGGAAGCTAGAAATCATAGCCTGAAACTAAAGCAGACTATGAATTAGCTTGATTTGTAAGTTATCGGTGAGTACTGCTCTTTGCATTTGTTATATTCTGGTCTTGAACATTGGGTTATTGATCACTATAGGCATGGTATTAATCCTGACGGTGGATTAGGGAGTAGTCTGCATGCTGTTTTATTTTTGAAAGTGAGCTCAGGAGCAACTGTGTGACAGGCAATAGTTGTCATTTAGGTCACTGGCTTCTAATGAGTCACAGGACTTTGCAATGGTTTTTATATGATGTTTTATATTATTATTATTATTATTATTATACTATCTATAAGGTTTTGCTCACCTGAAAGAATTTGTCACTGATCAATGTGTTCTTCACAATGCCGATCCTCAGTGTTATTTTATAACAATTGTTATTCTCCATAATTGGGTTTTCTGATCTCCACTGTTGTAGCTGTGACAAGATCTAAAAAGGTTTATGCAGGCCACATATTGATTGGCTTTGACTGATCTGATCTTAAGAAATTATTAATTATTATTATTGTTATTACATTTCCCCATTTCTGTTGCTAGAATTGTTTTTTATCGGTGATGTTGACTGTTGCTTTTATCTGTAGTGGCATGTTGGGAGTTATAGTTCCACACACCTGGGAGCTGTTGTACACACTATACATTATAATGATATGCCTTATTACTATAGTACAATTATTATGTTATTTCATTTATTATGCACGCAATTGGTTGAAAAGATGCAAAGTGCTGATGTTGGCAGCATTATTTTTTTTACAAATATTTGAAAGTACAATATTATTTTATTGATTAAAAATAAATTGAAAAAGTTAGTTCATTTTCACATTGTTTTTTATTGGTCAGTATTTTGCATGAGTATTTGAAAGACAAAACCAGGAATGGAACATAAGCATAGACAAAGTATAATAGAAAGATCTTTGACTCTTCTGATTTTTGGATCTGCTCCTGGTTTTTCTTACAAACACTCATGCAAAATACTGACCACAAGTGGCCTAAGTGTTTAAGCCAGTTTTCAACAACAGAATTCCTGTAAAGGAACAGCAGCATTTAAGTGTCTAGTAGAAGGGTCCGGCCAGTGACTATCAGGTTATCTAATCAGCTGTTTGAAGCCATCACATAAACTTCATGGAAGGGACAGGGGTAACTGTTGGAATGCAGTGCTGAGGTAAGGGCGCTGTAAATAAGAAGCTCGCCCCAAAGCTTAGGCAAGAATTCAAGACATACTTTTCAGCACTTCTTAGGGTTTTGACACAGTTGTGTGGCAGGTTTACTAAGAATATCTTGTGCTATATATGAAAATTAAATTATATATATATAATATTGATTTTACTTGCTAATATAAGCCTCAGTTATTAAAGGAAACATGAAGGGGCACATTTATTAAGACTGGTGTTTTAGACGCCGGCCTTAATATCTTTTATAGCTGGCGGTGGATCCGCCGGAGTTATGAAAAGGCGCCGGCCTCCACATGACTTCGTCAGATCTTCCGCCAGTTCTAAATGTAAGACACCTTCCTAGCGGTCTTACATTTAGAACTTTTTCTACGCCTGAAACAGGCGTAGATTAAATGAGACGGGCCTAGCAGCCCATCCCTTTTCCCACCCATGCCAACCCCCTTTTTTTAGACCTGTTATGAGCGGGGAGAAGTCGCAGACTGCAGTGAAAAGGACCTTTGCACAGCATTTTGCATCAGAAATAGGCCTAATTTATGTGTATTTCTGTTTGATAAATGATCCCTGAACTCTCTAAACCATGTAGAGAAGAAGCCCCTATTTAGACCCCATTCACATGAATTTTTACTCCGATTTTTGCTCCGTTTTTTGCGGATTGGATGGACGGATTGGACTATTCATTTCAATGGGGCCACTCATTGTTACAATGAGTCAGCAAAAAAAAAAAAAAACGGATGTAACATGGATGTCACATGGACATCATCCATATTTTTTTGCGGACCACAATGGTCTTGTGAATGCACCCTTAACCAGAGTACAAGGATGCTTTTTGATTTGAATGAATGAATGAATGAATCCATCAATCAACTAATCAGCCCACCACTTAAGCTGCTATTGTCAACTGCAAAATTACTGTGATATTCAATGATAATTTCTACGTCTATGGTCAGCTCTTAAGGCAGTCTAAGCAGGGGCATACATAGAATTCATTGGGCCCCATAGCAGGAATCTGAATTGGGCCCCCATGTTCCTTCCCAAGCCCCTCTGACTACCCATCCCTGGTCCCTCCCACCTTCTACCCCAGCCCCTTCCCTTGCTCACCCATGAACGGTGTCTTAAGTAGGTACATTGCACATTACTACTGTTTTTGGGGGGTGCTTACGAAACAACATGTACACATTGGGTGACATTAGTAGGTATAATGTACTATATAGCACTACCACCCAAGACCACGTTCACATTACTATTAGTTTTCCGTTCTTCTGATCCATCAGAAGAAAAAAAAAGCAATAAAACAGATCCTGTATTTTAAGTATCAGTTATGTTCATTTATGCACACTTTTGCATCCATTTTAGCCATTTCCATCTGAGATACATTATTTTAGATGGGGGAAAAAACAAAATACTTTGTGTAAAACAGATCTCAGATGGAAATGGCTAAAGAGGATGCGAAATGTGCGTAACTGAGTGCGTAAATGTGCGTAAACGGATGCTTAAAATACAGATTCTGTGTTTTGTTTATTTATCTCTTCTTCTGACGGATCAGAAGAATGGAAAATAGAACAGTGATGTGAACGCGGCCTAAGGCTTCATTCATATCTCAGGTGACTGTATCCGGCAGGCTGATCCGACAGAGAGCATCCCGCCAGAGTTCAGCGGATCCAGCATTACTAGATTCTACTGTTCCCCAAGGATGCCCAACCTGAGCCCTCCAGCTGTTGCAAAACTACAACTCCCAGCATGCCTGGACAACCTACAGCTATTAGGGCATGCTGGGTGTTATAGTTTTGAAACAGCTGGAGAGCTGCAGGTTGAGCTTTCCTGCCATGGACTATGGCAGACTACCAACAGGGTTTCGGCCTGACAAAAACTGTTCTACTGGTGAAGGGCAGAATCCAGCAATGCTGGATCCGGTGAACTCTGGCAGGATGTCCTCTACCAGATACTGTTCACCAGAGATGTGAACGAAGACTAAGGGCTCTTTTACACGAGCGGATTCAGTCCGAGAAATCTGCAGCGTGTCGGAGAGCCGAGCCCCGTTCTGGACAGCAGAGACATGGAGCAGTAACATGATTGATAATGCTCTGTGCCTCTCTGTGATCTTTTTACTACAAAATTATAGTGACAACTTTTTCTCACTGTGATATTGTAGTAAAAAGGTCACAGAGAGGCACAGAGCATTATCAATCATGTTACTGCTCCGTGCCTCTTCTGTCCAGAACGGGGCTTGGCTCTCCGACATGCTGCGGATTTCTCGGACTGAATCCGCTCGTGTAAAAGAGCCCTAAGAGTGTCAAGCCCCGTGCAGGACAGCAGAGACACAGAGCATTAACATGATTGATAATGCTCTGTGCCTCTCTGTGACCTTTTTACTACAAACTCACAGTGACAGCTTCATCTCACTGTGATTTTGTAGTAAAAAGATCACAGAGAGGCACAGAGCATTATCAATCATGTTAATGCTCCGTGTCTCTGCTGTCCTGCACGGGACTTGGCTCTCTTACACACAGCGGATTCCTCAGACGGCATCACCTTGTGTGAAAGAGCCCTAATACCGCATCAAAGTGCAATGATCAGATGACTTTAGAGCTGGACCCGGACATATCCCCTTCTTCCCCCACTCTGCCCCTGTGACATGAGCATCAGAGCATTTCCCTTGCCCTGCTCTGAATCTGGAGAATTTTTCTGGAGATCCGGTGGGGCATATCCTCATGGTAGGATGGGGGCCTTGCTGGGGGAGGGGAGGGGTGAAGCAGGAGCACAGGAGAAGCAGTGAGGGGAGCTGGGTGGAGGAGCCAGAGACCCTGGCAAGAACGCTAGACCAGAGCTGTTGTAGTAATTGTAATAAGAGGGCGGGTCCTTTCCTCCACAGCCGGGCCCCTTCCCCTACGGGCCCCATAGCAGCTGCGTGGTCTGCCTCTATTAGAGGTACGTCTAAGTCTAAGAGTCTAAGGGTCCCTACACACATGATTTTGCTTTGGCCATAGAAACTGATCATGTTTTTTTTTCCAAGTCGCATGTGGTTTATATTGTTTCTTTTCAGTTGTGTTTTTTTTTAAACAACTATGTGAACCAAGTTTAAATTGAAAGAGCTCCAGCATACTGCGTTTTTTTTTCAGAGACACCCCCGTCAAAAAAAGCCACCTACAGTGCCATGCGAAAGTATTCGGCCCCCTGGAACTTTTCAACCTTTTGCCACATTTTAGGCTTCAAACAAAAACATATAACATTTTAAATTTTTGGTGAAGAATCAACAACAAGTGGGTCATAATTGTGAAGTGGAACGAAATTTGTTGGATCATTTAAACTTTTTTTGTAATAATAAAACTAAAAAGTGGGGCGTGCAAAATTATTCGGCCCCCTTGCATTAATACTTTGTTGTGCCACTTTTTGCTGCGATTACAGATGCAAGTCGCTTGGGGTATGTCTATCAGTTTTGCACATCTAGAGACTGAAATTCTTGCCCATTCTTCCTTGCAAAATAGCTCGAGCTCTTTGAGGTTGGATGGAGAGCGTTTGTGAACAGCAGTTTTCAGCTCTTTCCACATATTCTCAATTGGATTCAGGTCTGGACTTTGACTTGGCCATTCTAAAGGTCCTTTTACACGGGCCGATTATCGGCCGAAAAAGCGTTCCTAGGAACGCTAGGGCCGATAATCGGCCCGTGTAAAAGTGGCCCTAATCAGCCGACGAACGAGCAAAACGCTCGTTCGTCGGCTGATTGGATCTTTTGTAAAAACCAAAAGATCCGATCTGTCGGGCGCACATCGCCCTGTGTAAACAGGCGATGTGCGCCTGACAGCATGGAGCTTCCAGGCCGCACGAGCGATACAGCGATCACTCGTGCGGCCCGGCGCTCGATTCATCGGGCCGTGTAAAGGCTCCCTGAACGAGCGCCGATGTCGCTGATCGGCGCTCGTTCAGGGAGATTTATCGGCCCGTGTAAAAGGGCCTTAAGACCTGGATACGTTTATTTTTGAACCTTTCCATTGTAGATTTTGCTTTATGTTTGGGATCATTGTCTTGTTGGAAGATAAATCTCCGTCCTAGTCTCAGGTCTTTTGCAGACTCCAATAGGTTTTCATCCAGAATGGTCCCGTATTTAGCTCCATCCATCTTCCCATCAATTTTAACCATCTTTCCTGTCCCTGCTGATGAAAAGCAGGCCCAAACCATGATGCTGCCACCACCATGTTTGACAGTGGGGATGGTGTGTTCAGGGTGATGAGCTGTGTTGCTTTTACGCCAAACATATCGTTTTGCATTGTTTCCAAAAAGTTCAATTTTGGTTTCATCTGACCAGAGCACCTTCTTTCACATGTTTGGTGTGTCTCCCAGGTGGCTTGTGGCAAACTTGACTTTTTATAGATATCTTTGAGAAATGGTTTTCTTCTTGCCATTCTTCCATAAAGGCCAGATTTGTGAAGTGTTCGACTGATTGTTGTCAGTGCTCCTTGGGATGTTTAAAGCTTGGGAAATCTTTTGGTATCCAAATCCGGCTTTAAACTTCTCCACAACAGTATCACGGACCTGCCTGGTGTGTTCCTTGGTCTTCATGATGCAGAACCCTGAGACTATCACAGAGCAGGTGCATTTATACGGGGACTTGATTACACACAGGTGGATTCTATTTATCTTCATCAGTCATTTAGGACAACATTGGATCATTCAGAGATCCTCAATGAACTTCTGGAGTGAGTTTTCTGAACTGAAAGTAAGGCCCCATTGACACGACAGTATATTTGCGGGCCCGTATTACTGCGGACCCGCAAATATACGGGGGCCGCCCGGCGTGTGTTCCGCAGCGCTCGGAACACACGCTGTGCGGCCCCATTGAAAATGCCTATACTTGTCTGTGCTTCAATAGAGGTGAATGGGGCCGCATCTATTCATATACGGCCCTGTTCATACGGTCGTGTGAATGGGGCCTAAATGGGCCGAATAATTTTGCACGCCCCACTTTTCAGTTTTATTATTACAAAAAAAGTTTAAATGATCCAATAAATTTCGTTCCACTTCACAATTGTGACCCACTTGTTGTTGATTCTTCACCAAAAATTTAAAATGTTTTTGTTTGAAGCCTGAAATGTGGCAAAAGGTTGAAAAGTTCCAGGGGAAGTTTGAAAAGTTCCAGCTGAAAACTTTCGCAAGGCACTGTATTTAACAAAAATTGCAGTACCAAAGAATTCCTGTGGGTCCTGCATTTCAGATTCCCCATAGACTTTTAGATAATATTTGGAGCTGGTGTTTTTAGAGCAAAAACACACACACGCACCAAAAACCGCAGGTGTAAAAAACTTCACAAAAAAAAGTAAAAGTGCACAAAAGCACCATGGAAAACCTATATGTAAACCCACCCTAAGGGCTCATGTACACGAACATATTTTCTTTCCGTGTCCGTTCCGTTTTTTTTGCGGACCGTATGCGGAACCATTCATTTCAATGGGTCCGCCAAAAAAACGGAAGGTACTCCGTGTGCATTCCATTTCTGTATGTCCGTATTTCCGTTCTGCAAAAAAATATTAGGGGCCAGCTGTTCTGCTCCACAAAATATGGAATGTACATGGATGTCATCCGTATTTTCTGCGGATCCGTTTTTGCGGATCCGTTTTTTCATACAGTCGTATGCATGAGGCCTAAAGCTGGTCACACATTAGATAGAAGTTAGTTGACAGTTAAACAAACAAACATCTGGTGAACTTTCATTTCACAGGCACGACTATATACATTTTAGCCCATATTAGCCGTTACAGCTGGTCAGACTGGCCATACATGTTCAATGAAACCGGGCGATGGATAAAAGGAACGTTCATTCAAAAAAAGATTCTTTGTCCACGAATGATCTTTCCTTGAATGAAAGATCTTTTGTCCAACTATTGACTGAAAATATTAAACAGGGCCGACTTCTTTTCAGATGATAATAGTCTATCATAGGTTGGCTAAAATAATAGTTTGTTGTTAAATTTCCCATAATGAATGATCGTTTTGTTGAAATCGGCCATTTTGATCAACCTTAGACTCATGTGTATGGCCACTTTCATACAGTGTTTGATCAGTCATTTCCATCAGTGATTGTGAGCCAAAATCAGGAATGGCACCTACACATAGGGCTGTTTCACATGAGCGAGTCCATTGCCAGAATCACACTCCGTGTGTGAGTGTGATCCTCAATTCTGGACTTGCAGGAGCGCACGGCATTATCATGATTTATAATGCTATGGGCCTCTGCATGACCTTGGTTCTATAGAATTAGGGCTCATGCACACGAACGTTTGGCGGCCATGCCTGTATTGTGGTCTGCAAACAGCAGGTCTGCAATATAGAGGCACCAACTGTGTGCTCACTGCTTCACGGATGCGAACTCATTCACTTGAATGGGTCTGCAACCCGGACGATACGGAGCAGAGGCACATAGCTGAAGGACTACTGAGCTCTTCCGTGGCATTTCAGTTTGTGCCTCTGAACTGCAAAAAAATAGAAATGCTCTATTTTTTTGCTCTGCAGTGCCGGTCACATGGATGGTGCCCGTATATTGCAGACCGCAATTTGATGTCTCCAATGCACAGCACAGGCGGCACACATTCATATGCATGAGCCCTCATACTGACATAAAGCTTTCAGTATAATTCTGTAGCAGTAAGGTCAGGCAGAGGCACACAGCATTATAAATCATGATAATGTCCTGCTCTCCTGTAAGTCCAGAATGGAGGATTACGCTCATACATGGAGCACGATTCCCGCAATGGACTCTTGTGAAACAGCCCAAAGATAAGGTGTAATGGAAAGATTTGCATCTGTTGTGTGTTTTTGACCTGTAGCTGGTATTGATTCACAATCACTGCTCTAAGGCCTCTTTCACACGAGCGTGACGGATTAGGTCTGGATGCGTTCAGGGTGCGTTCAGGAAAACTCGCACCATTTTGCAAGCAAGTTCAGTCAGTTTTGTCTGCGATTGCGTTCAGTTGTTCAGTTTTTTCCGTGCGGGTACAATGCGTTTTGATGCGTTTTTCACGCACGTGATAAAAAACTGAAGGTTTACAAACAACATCTTTTAGCAACCATCAGTGAAAAATGCATTGCATCCGCACTTGCTTCAGGATGCAATACGTTTTTCACTGAAGCCCCATTCACTTCTATGGGGCCAGGGCTGCGTGAAAAACGCAGAATATAGAACATGCTGCATTTTTCACGCAACGCAGAACTGATGAGTGAAAAAAAACGCTCATGGACACAGGCCCATTGAAATGAATGGGTCAGGATTCAGTGCGGGTGCTATGCGTTCACGTCACGCATTGCACCCGTGCGGAAAACTCGCTCGTGTGAAAGGGACCTAACACTGGCCAAACACTCTGTGAAAGCGGCCTACGGGTGGCATCACACACAGCTTTTCGTGACAGTTTTTGATGCAGTGGATCCAGCAGGATAGAGAATTATAAGTCCTTCTTTTATAGCGCTCATTCCCTTCCAACCAACTGCTGACTTTGGCCAAAAAAACTGTATGAAAAACTGCTACATGCTGCAGAAGTAACCCTATTTAGTAGTGAGAACTTCTGCAGCACACATTTTTACAATGCCCTACGGCCACTATTACACTTGCCTATTTTGGACAATATTTTGGATCAGTGCTTGCAAGCCAAAACCAGGTGTTGGCCTGAAACACAAAAGATATACAAACCTTTTCATTATACCATTCCTGGTTTTGGTTTCCAAATACTGATCCAAAATACAGACCAAAATATGCTAGTGTAAAAGTGGCCCTACAAGTAAGGCTGATCACGATGTAACTATTATTTATCCTACTCAATGACAGATGGTTGTTACATCTATGGTACTAGAAATCATCAACTCTGATGTTAATCCTCTCCATTGGTCAGAACATGCAGCATTTTTCCCCAAAAATGCTGCTCTTTGTTTTTGTTTGGCAGAAAAACCCCATACCTTATGTCTATGGCAGCTTAAAGGGATTCTGTCACCACCATTTTCCATATTAAGTTATTTATACCACTGGATTTATCTCATCATAAGGATCTCCAAATGGTTATTGTTATAGGGCCCAGATGAAGATATGTGGTGTAAAAATCGTTTTTTATCAACTGTCAATCACTTACATTAAGGAGCCCAAGGGGAGTTGACCATCGTTGCTGGAGCCCGGGCTCGGCGATTCCGTTGGAGCCCCGGACCGCCCACCTAATTAATATTCACTTCACTGAGTGAGTCAGTGAAGCTCCGCCGCGGCTGAAATCCCGCGCAGGCACAGTACATCAAGAGGCCTACGCCCGTGCGGTCTGCGGGCAGCGGCCTCACCTGATGTACTGCGCCTGCGCGGGATTTCAGCAGCGGCGGAGCTTCACTGACTCACTCAGTGAAGTGAATATTAATTAGGTGGGCGGTCCGGGGCTCCAACGGAATCGCCGAGCCCGGGCTCCAGCAACGATGGTCAACTCCCCTTGGGCTCCTTAATGTAAGTGATTGACAGTTGATAAAAAACTATTTTTACACCACATATCTTCATCTGGGCCCTATAACAATAACCATTTGGAGATCCTTATGATGAGATAAATCCAGTGGTATAAATAACTTAATATGGAAAATGGTGGTGACAGAATCCCTTTCAGCTGAAAAATCCTTACTGTATTTTTCAGACTATTAGATGCACTTTTTCTCTTCGATCTTGTTCTGCCATCTCCTGGTGCATCTAATAGTCCAAATGCCAGCATTAGAAGCAGGAGACTGTGAGCTCCAGCACTGACTGACAAGTCCTGGCAGTGTAGTTGTGAGGACACAACATGTACTGTGCTCTGTGTACATAATCTGTACTCTCTGCTCACTGAGCTGTTCAGTGTGCAGAAAATACACACATATTGGTAACAACATCAGAGTAAATGTGTACAGTCCTCCTGACGAAGCCTGTTGAGGCGAAACGCGCGTTGAGGTAGCTGGCTGGTTTCCCCACGGTCTGCTGCTCCCGATCATGTCTATAGGTGAGCCTGATGGTTATTGGTGATGTTTGATCTATTTTGATTCTGGACCATTTTTCATGATGGGATATTTATTAAATACACTATTAGTTTTTAGATATGGTCTGCTTATAACTACTTTTGATTATAGGTGGTCTCACCTATACATGTATAACATCAGTTTTTGGGAGTAGTGGTGAGTGGGGGACCTATGGTTTCCATGCAGCATTGAGGGTCATTGTTACCTATGTATGGCTATTCCCCATATATTGTTTGTATTTTTTTTATTTCATATAATAAATTTGATATATTTTTTTATTATTTTTTGTGTGTGGGCATGTTCATTGTTCCTCTTTGGGGGGACATTTTTGTAGGTAGTATATTGTGGTTTAGCGTGCCCCTTTATAATATTTTTGAGGCATTTTTTGTGTAAATATGTACAGTGTCTGCCCTGCCAGGACCTTTGTAGTCACACAAATGCTGTGCTCAGTACAGATCAATGACTGTAACTCCTACTATTGCCTCTGATTGGGTGAGCAAGGCTGTCCCTAATAATGATAGTGCTCTGCAGTTGGCATAGTTGGAGGACATTGAGACTGGCATAGTTAGGGGGCATTATGGCTGCTAATGTGATGAGGCACTATGGCTAGCACAGTCAGGGGGAACCGTGGCTGGCAATATGATAAGGCACTATTTCTGGCATAGTCATGGGGCATTATAGCTGCTAATGTGATAAGGCACTGTGTCTGGTATAGTCAGGGGGCACTGTGGCTGAGGCATTGGGCTTGTACTGTGCCTGTACCATATAAACTGTGTATCACCCATAGGATATATACTGCAAAAATTGTTTTTTCTATTTTTATGCTTCTAATTGTGGGTGCATCTTATGGTCTGTTGCATCTTATAGTCTGAAAGAAAATGGTCATTCTGGTAAAGTATATATAAATATTATTACCTTATTTCAACTCAGCATTACAAGTTCAGATTTGGAATAAATTAGCATAGATTTTCCAAATCCAAGCATTGAACCCCGGCTTCAGCAGCTCCAGTCTTTTATGTCTCCTCTAACCATGGAATGGAAATAGATCTGTCCAACTTTACACCATAGGCTCTGTATGGTATGGTATATATTCCTACTGAAACTGAGAATCCAGCCTTCGGTACTTAGACTACAGTTAAATAGCCCCCTCCACTGGTCAGGGGGTGTTATTACAGTAAGAACAATAAACGTATGAACACAAATTTTTAAATGTGTTATTATTGGCACACAAGTAGCAAAAGACTAATCCCAGCTTATTCAGTTACATGAAAAATATTAACATTGGAATTTCCACAGTAATTGTGTAACACATCTAGAAAGTCAACTACTCTGGCCTGCCTATATTATTCCAGTTTTTATATTGAACAAGATCTGTAATTCCTAAATGTATACTTTAAGTAAATACATATAATATCGTAGGAACTGTTTGATCATGCCTTTGTCAAGCTATTCATTAAAGTAATTTTCTTTTTTTTCAATTCAGGGCTCAGACGTAGTGAGAGCCTCTCTGAAAAGCAAGTTAAAGAAGCCAAGTCTAAATGTAAAAGTATTGCTCTTCTCCTGACTTCTGCTCCAAACCCCAATTCCAAGGGGGTGTTGATGTTTAAAAAGCGCCGACAAAGGGCCAGGAAATATACGTTGACCAGTTACGGCACAGGGGAACTTGAGCGTTACGCAGGCGAAGAAGACGATAACGAAGAAGAAGAAGAAAATAAAGAGAATACCTTTGAGGTCACTTTCTATGGAGCAAGTGGATCAGATCTAGATGAAGATTTTTCATCAGATCCTGAAAACAGCTCACATATTGTAACATTTGACTGGGACACTGGGCTAGTGGAGGTTGAAAGGAAACTAAATACTACTGAAGCAATGGAGGAACTTCCAGAGACCAAAGGAAAGGGAGTGCTCATGTTTGCAAGGAGGAAGCAGAGGATGGATCAAATATCAGCCGAACAAGAAGAGATGAGGAAACATAGCATGGAAGAGAAAGTTTCATTCACAGAGAATGTAAATAACACAATTACATATCAGGCAGAGGAGCAACAGAAAACAATTAAGACCCAGAGCTGTGTAAGCAAAAGTTATATAGAAGTCAGCAACAGCCAGCAACAGATACAGAATGGCATTGCTGGAGTAAATGAGTCAAACAGTTCATTTCAGTCTTCTTTAAACAGAACAGCTAGACCCTTTGGTGGGGCTCAAAATCAGACAGCTCTGCCGTTTTCTCCTACCCGAAATATAGCAAGCCCTATGTCAGATGTACCTGCACCACCTCCTTATTCTTCAGTCACTCCACCTCCTGAACCAAGATTTCAAGTGTCTTCACCAGTGCCTAATAAAGCCCAGGCAGCTGTTTGGGCTCCATCCTATCCTACAGAACAAATTGCTTCTAGAGATGAAAGAATTGCAGTTCCAGCAAGCAAAACAGGGATCTTATTGGAAGCCAAACGCAGAAGCACAAAACCTATGTTCACCTTCAAAGAGCAGCCAAAAGTAAGTCCAAATCCAGAGCTTCTAACACTTGTTCAAAACAGAGAAGTTAAACGTGGTACTGGTAATGAGTCCGGACCAGAAGAAGACTACCTCAGTCTTGGAGCAGAGGCATGTAATTTTATGCAAGTTCACAGTGGCAAGCAAAAAACACCTCCACCTGTTGCCCCCAAACCATCAGTCAAGTCACCAACTACGGTGATGCCAATATCACCAGTATGGACTCCACCAGCTGCTGCTCCTGCACCACAACCTTTTGCAGTCCAGAACACATTTCAAAGTCAAGGTCCTGCAGAACCTGCAGTGGCACACTCAAATTTTCATTACAATCCTCCAAACACTCTTAATTTATCTGGTCCCCCAAGAGGTCCACCCAAGGTATCTACAAGTTTAAGCCAAATATCTAAACCTAAAACACCACCTACTACTCCTTCAGGGCCAGCCTATGAGATGCCAGCTTTAAAAGGAAAAGGAGCAGAACTGTTTGCCAGAAGACAATCTCGGATGGAAAAATTTGTGGTAGATTCAACCACTGTGCAAGAAAAGGCAGCTCGACCAATCTCTCCAACTCCATCATTACCATGTTCTTGGAAATATTCATCTAATGTCCGAGCTCCACCTCCATTAGCATACAATCCAACCCAAACACCACTTTACCCTACAACAGCAAGCAAACCTGGATCCAAGCCTGGATCCTCAGCTGCCAAGAAAAAGCCAACAAAAGCACTGAGCTCTCTTGAAGTAATGAAACACCAGCCATATCAGCTTAACTCTTCTTTATTTACATTTCAACCACCTTCTCAAAGCACATTAGATACAGAAACATCTAAGAAGATCACCAAGTCCAACGTTCCTCCTCCAGCAAAGCAAGCTCAACCTGCAAAGCCTTTCAATGCTCCTTACATTAATGCCCAGCCAACACCTGAATATTGTCAGCCAGCATACAACACACAACCTTCCTTCCAGTCGAGTGTCTTCACTCCTACCAGCGACTCCTACCCCTCAGTGGCCTATGCCATGCAGCCTAGACAAGAATCACCAGTAGCAACACTGATTGCTCCTCCGAGGCCGAAATTTTCTGCAAAGAAAGCTGGTGTTACAGCCCAGGTGTGGAAACCAGAAGTTGGTGAAGAATAGTATTTGGTTTTGGAAATGTATTTCCACTTCTAGAGGGGAAAAATAGTTTGCAGTGGTGATCTGACATTGCCCTATGTCCTGGCTATACTTAATATCATAACATTGTATTCATCCTTTAAAATGGGTCCAAATAATTTATCACCTTTCAAAAAGAAATTGCACATAGGTTTTCCTATAAATATATGCATATACATATGTATGTATAACTTCTTTTCAGTACTTGACAGTAATTGACGTCCCAATTGGATGCATACATTTGTATACTATTAAGTAATCAGGACTGCTAGGTTTGTGCTTCAACAATTGAGCGTAGTGACTACTAATCACTATATATAAAGCTATTACACAATAACACTTTCTATTGTCTGTCTAGATCCCCAATATCTTTATGTTAACTGATATCTCCCTAGGTCAGTGATTAATCAGAATTGATTAGTCTGAGCCCATGGTGGAGAGATATCTAGAAAATGAGTCTTTTCTTGCAAAGTATACTTATGGTTAATTTATTTTGGTTGATGGGTGAGTTTTGTCATCTTTTATTTATTCTTAACTGAGATTGGTTATAAAAAGGTACTAGTCAAATGTACAGTATGCCATAAGGATCATGCACAATGTAGGCTAGATATTAGAAACCATTTGTTGTCTTAGTCTTAGAAAATTACATTTTTAGCCTTAAATTCTAGCTATGGAGAGATAATATATTGGATGGATGAATGAATGAAAGTGCAACTGCAGACCACAGTACTTCACTTATGGTTGAGCCAAGTATGTTTTATATAGACTACAGTGGGTGGTTCAGTAAATGTTTAAGGATATTTGAGTCAATCAACATTTGTTGGGGGATAACTATTGGAGAATGCTCCTAGGAAGTATCTTTAATTCACTAAGATATCCCAGTTTACCCATGGCCGTGTTGGCCAATTGTAAATGTGAAGTATTTTTAAAAAATACACAGTACATGACTTGATTGCTTCTTTTTTTACTGGCAAAAACTTTTATAGTGACACATCAGTCTGTGCATGTTCCTTTTCTATAACTGTAACCAATTGTAGCCACCACAGATCTCAACTGATCCTTTTTAATATTGAAGGAGCTACTACTCTTCTATGGAAACGGCTAGTTGGTTGGAAGAGTTGATTATATAATATTTGTCACAAGCCATTGAATGGAGCCCACCTTGTGGAAAGTCATTTTTCCCAATGACTGCTAGCTCTTCATTTTATTGTGAGGTTTGCTCTGGTCTCTTCTTCCAAGTATCATGTTCCCAAAAGCCATTTTTACATCAGACCAGATATAAGAATGCAACCTCTACATTAAAAGAGAACGCTATTATCAGAATTATTCATATTGTAGTTGAGGTAATACATTGTTTTATAGTTACATGCACTTCAATGTCATGCATAATATAGTCTTAGATGCCAAAATGATCTTTTAAACCTTTCACCCACATCTGTCAACAGTTCTGAAGTACAAACTAATTGAACCTGAATAGAAACAATTTTCTAGTGTACAGAGTTTACCAGGCTGGTACACTAAGAAGTGGCCCCCACTGGCGTGGGTTCATACCCAGCCATCAATTCTGAGATATAAGAACCCAGTGTATGTTTGCCCCCACACCCCCTTTCCATACAGTGTAGAAGACAAAGGTGGATTTACCTAAAAGTGTTGATACATTTTAGATGACTGTTGGCTAAACCAGCCCAAAATGTCTGTGGAGTGTCCTGACTCTCACCCAATGGTGAATGTTGGGCAAAAGGGGGATCAAGAATGTTGGATTTCAACACGACCAATCCTTTGTTCTACTACTTTAAGCCAATTCCAGATGTGTCTGGTGGCAGCTTATTCGCTTCTCCTTATTTAGAACATATGAATGCTTGGTTGAGCCTAGCCAAGTGTGCGTGTGTATGGTGGGGTCCGTAGAAATAGTTGTTATCCAAATGAGCATTCAGCTGATAACTATCTAAGGTTTATGTCACTTTAAGGCTAGTTGGTTCTTCAGTGGTTTGCTAACATTGAAGCCACTGTGAAATCGAGTCCTGCACCCATTTATCCCATGGAAAAGGGAGGTGGAACAAACCCTCCGTTAGTGAGCCCCAACTGTAGTAGCCACTGGTGCTACATACATGAGCAACTCTTGGAGCCTTTATCAGAAGAAGCTAGATTTTTATACACATAGATCATTGATTTCCACGTTTTGACATATTTGACAATCTTAAACCAAAGATCTCAATAACATATAATGGTCAATGAGACACTTTTCACATACTTTTTCTGATTGTTCTTTCTAAAGTTTTTGTTTCACTTTATGTTTTATTAGTTATGTTACACTAGTGAATTAGAAATGGCCTTAGTAACATCGTTGTAACCGTGATTCTAAACATTGAAGCTGCTCATAAACGTTAGGTGAAAGGCGGCTAAAAGCCAGAAAAGGCTATCTAATGTGTCTTCTGATTCTTCCATGAATGACAAAAAATGGTTTGGGCTTATTCCCCTCTTCTCATTGAAACAAACATACACTCTTGACCAAACGTCTAAAATGTATGGGCACTATAAGATGAGTAAGATGATGATGAGATAAGCAGTAAACGTCAATGCTTAAAATTATGTTTATGTCATGATCTCTAACTCATGATAATGAAGTCAACATGTTCAATTTACAAAATGAAGTCTTAGATACTTGGTTGGTAAAGCATATACCCAAAGTAAGAGCTAATAAGTACATGGTTGACCACAACAATTTCTTAAGCGACCATTTAATGTCCAAATAGAGTTATGTGTAATTATAACAGTCCACGTTCCAAATATTTACTATATTATTATAGAGTTGGGTACAGTACAAACATACTAGTCGTTGGGCTCACTAATATAGAATAGATGCCAGCCTAATTGTTAAGTCAGTTGCAGAAGAGAGACATTCTTGCTTTACTCTGCCCTGTAGTGGTACATATCATCCATCTCAGAGTTTCTCAACATCTTCATTTGGTGATTTGTCTTTTTGCATCTTTAGTATCTTTTTATATCAATGATCGTGCCCCATAGTGCTGCCTAATAATGAGTAGCTTCTAGCAAGCACTAGGGCTCACTTCTCAGACTCTTAAAAATGAAGCCAACTAATCAACAGTACAGAAGCCCCGCCATGTCTCTGCCATTTACCAACTGTAAACCTTTCGAATATGAAGACCTCATACAGCTGAGATGTCTGTCTTCATTATACGTCCAGAAGGCACTCTGGGTGAGCATCTCCTTTTGGAGCTAGGTTAAAGTTAGAGAAGAGATTGTATTTCATAGCATACTAGTTATCAAAACTATGCTTGGCTTTTAAGTAACTGGAAATTAAATCCTCTGAAACTCAGCTGGAAAAATATCTTTATAATGTAAGTTTGAGAAAATTTCCATTGCTGTTATTGCACTATTCAGAAGAGTAACTTGAAGCTTATAGACCCTATGAAAAATCGGTAACAGGGCCTCCTACCTACCATGTTCTAGTTATAACACTGGTGCCTTCTTATGTGGCTGAGAGGAATCTGTTCATTATAAGAGCTCAATATACTAGAACTCCTTTACCCCCTTCCTCAAAAATGTCACCGGTTACACCTTGCATTTACTACAGGCGAGTTCTTTTTCATTTTCCTTCTTCACATTTTCATATTTACATTGTTGATTTGCTGTATTTTTCACTCCAGCATTAAAAAAACTATTTCCTGTCTTCTCCTTCTGTCTCCTGCTTCTTTTTTTAGTGCATGCCTATTCAGATTAGCCTTTCTTCTATGTTAGCCGAATGGGATATTAGTAGTACACACATTATCACTGTAAGGTCCAGTTCATACTGATATTTTTTACATTGATTTTGGCACACTTCTACCTCAAAATCAGCTTCAAATCTGTCACCTATTCATTTCAGTGGGACACAGCGCTTTTTTTTAACATGTGGAAAAAGAAGCATGGAAAAAAGAATGCCCTCTTGGGACAGAGTCCACTCTGAATGAATGGGAAGTGTTAAACAAAAGTTCCATACGCATCCATGCTTTTTGACGCATTATCTAGGTGTTTTTTTGGCATGGATCCACACCAAAATCAATAAGCTGAAATTGTAGCTTTGTATTGATGTAAACACCCAACCAGTGGCGTAACTACAACTAACTGGGCCCCACAGCAAATTTTTGAATGGGGCCCCCCCAGAAACTTCCTCGCAACCCCGAACTCACATGCAACCCTCACTCTTGTGGCTAGTCAAGATTGAGCTCTCCCAGACAAGGCCTGACAGCCGCTCCATCCGCTTTCTATAGTGTCACTGTATATAATGTCATTGTATAATACTGTTGACGGGGGCCTGACAATAAAATCTTTTAGTCTCCCTCCTGAGGGGGCCCCTTGTGGGTCTGGGCCCCAAAGCAGCTGCTTCCCCTGCTTCCCCTATTGCTACGCCCCTGCACCCAACTGCATCAAAACGTGTCAAAAACACATGAAAAAATGCACAAAAAGATGCTCAGAATTTGTTGTTTGAACATACTCTAAAGTGATTTTCTGAGATTTATAAAAAGTCTTTAATCCTCCTAAAAAAAGACAATAAGCTGTACTTACCTTTCAGGCGTTCTACTGTTTTACCACCACTGATCTCTATGGGTTCCATCCTCTTATTGTTATAAAAGCATGTCAGCCATAGTAACTAAATCTTATAAAATTCCCTTCAATTTGTCATTTGACATGAACACAACATACACCTTAGGAATATAATGCAGAATTATGTACATAAAGTGGTAAATCTTACTACATAACATGGTCAAACTTTTTGATTATTTAAGGGGTTGGCCACCTTCTGGTTACTGTTAACCAAGGGGTTTGTGAGATGATTATATGGCACTTACTTTTATAGCCTTTGTTGAAATTCTGCACCATGTTCTATATTTCATAGGTATACTCCTTGTTCACGAAGTCTTTTGTACTGTCCACACAGAGGTCCAGTCCATAAGATGGCCACTGCTGGAGGGTCATGTGATCAGTCAAATCACCTCCATGTGATGTCTCCTTCATTCTTACTCACTGCATCTGCACTAAACATCCAACAGAACAAGTACAGGTGATATTTGCAACATGTTAGATTGGAGAAGATATCAACAAGAGGTGATTTGCCTGGTCACATGACCCTCCATCAGTGGCCATCTTATGTACAGGACCTCTATATGGACAGCACAAAAGGCTTTGTAAACAAGGGAATATACCTTTTGAAATATAGAAAATGGTGCAGAATTCCAACAAAGGCTACATTAGTAAATGCCATATAATCATCTCACAAACACATTGGTCAACAGTACCCAGAAAGTGGCCAACCCCTTTTAAACGTATGCAATAAGTTCAGCTTTGAGCACTATAATAAATTGAAATATAACACAAATCTCCCATACAAAGTTGCATACATTGAAGTCTGCAAAGTGTCTACATTAGCCAGTGTGCAGTAATCTTCTGCAGGAAAAATGAACCAGGAGAATTGTGAATGCAGCTTTAGAAGTATTTTTTAGTTTGATTGATCTGTTGCTCAATCACACTGTGAAGTCCCTACTTGAACCCAATCTTAGCCACCCAGAGAAATATCCAAGAACCTTTCCCTGCAATCAGGAGACATTGCACAGCCACTCTTAAGAGCAGAAGTGGACACATGTTAACACTTTGCCAAGATAATTCTAATGGAAAAACAAGGACTATGGAAAGCGATAAGTCGTTTTCGTTGTTGAGTAGGTGACGCTGGGACTAACTACATTATTAGTACAAAGATTTTATCATCATTGTTTAGCATGTAAAACTTTATTACAATCATCACATAATGGTATCAGCTAGAAAACATGGTTGAAAGATTTTTCTATAAGATTTGTGGTGTCTTATTCTTGAAGAAACAATTTTACAACTGTTTTGCATGGAAGACCCCCTCTGCAGGTCTACATGTAAAATGACTATTTTGCATTATGCTTGAAGCCAGGCCAGGGAGAAAAAAAAAATGCAAGAAAAGTTAGAATATTCTGCGATACATAAGGGGCTTACCGTAATAAATCATCTGCCACTATATCAGTAAGAAACAAAATGTGTACTGTGAGATGGACAAATGAAGCAATAACAAGTAACCTACCATCAGGAACCTTCATAGCCCTTAAAGGGAATGTGTTGTCATAAAATGACCACGTTGTTATATTAAACATGTTTTTTAGAATTTTTGGTTTACATTTTTTTCATGTCACTAGCTATATTTAATAAAATATAGATATAATAGATCATGATTTCCTGTTCTGTACAGGTAACTTTTCAGTAGCTGTTCTCATTCATCACCACAGGCAGGAATACAATGACAAGTAACACTTCTATACAGATAACACAGAATCCACCATTCACAGTGGGTGATATCACACCTTATCAGCTCCTTCCAGATCTCTGCACAGGTCACAGAGCATGCCTAGAATATTCTCCCAGCTCCCATCCATTTTGTCTATGGCCCATAAGTTTTTTTAAATATAGATAGTTAAATGGACAATTTAAAAAAATCACCAGAAATTCTTTAAAAATGTGTTTAACATAAAAAATATGATTTAAAAAAATAGGTCCTTTTCTGATGACACATTCAGGAGGATTTAGCAAAGCTTCACCTTAGTGGAGTAAAAAAAGTTACAAATTATAGCGCACACAGGAGTGGTGGGGCTTAGTGCACGCCCGCTGAATTTACTATAACTTATGCCAGAAATGTGCATAAGTTATAGCTCAAATCTGTACCAGCTCATATTGGAGCAGCTGTTACAGACATATCTTTTATGGCCCACTTGATAAATGTTTTTTTGCAGCAGTGCTGAGACAGCACCACAGCAACAAGGCCAGCTCCTATTGATACCTCCACATTTGTGTCAGTCTGGTTCCCACACCAGTTGCTTATCTGCCTTCTTCACATTCTCCTCCATGGACATCCTCTCATCCCCAATAGAAGCAAGGCAGAGTGTCGCTCCCCCTCCCACCTATCATATGCATAAAGTGAAGAGTTGTCACGCCATGTTAGAGCTGATCAGCCTGGATGAGAGTAGCCACACAACCAATCATTTGCTAAAGTACATCAAGCAGCAAACATTCAGCTGACCATCTCCACTTCAACTCCAACTGGGCAAGGTGGTCAGCCACAATGGCAGCAACATTGTGGCTATGCTGTATTTGGGGGAAATAACACATGCTCCCTGCATGCTGCATGTGATAAATTTAGTCATGCATTTTGATGGCCACCCTGTAGATGTTGGGCATCCACAAGGTGAATGTTCCATGGAGGAGGAAGTGGATGGTAAGGATGAGAAGCTTCCACTGGAGGAGGAGGATTTGTCGGTGGTGGAGGGGCAGGAGGATGATGATGATGACAATGACACTGGCCACGATGACTCTTCTCAGTAAAGAGCGCAGCCAGAAAAAACTAGGTAATCAGGCACATTGGCCAGAATGGCAAGATATATGCTTGCTTGCTTGCTTACGTTATTGCAGATGTATGATTCACATAAAGCAATCTGATGAGAATGTTTTCCTCTTGCCAAAAAAACACAAAACACTTTGTACCCAGCTTTTTGCAGCTTTCGGTGAGCAGACACCTGCCCCCCCCCCTCCTATCTGGTGCCCCTCTCTGCACTCCACAGTCACCCACCTCAGCTACCATGTGCAGCAGACGCTGACACATCAGCAGCAACCAGTATAGAATCATCAACATGACTGGCCCAGTATAGTCCCTCTGTTCTCTGTTGCCCAGCCTCCAGCGTAATCTTAAAGAGGGTTTACAGCATGGCAACATCACTTTTTTCTAAATGAATGAGGCATGGATCCGTGAGGATTTTCACACTCCTCCAGCTGAGGCCAATGAATAGATCTGCTTTTGCTGACGGTGCCTCATCATGCCATTGATGCTGTCTGCCAGCCTACCAACAACTTTTGTACCATATGGTTGCTGCTGCTGCCATCATGCTACTGCTGCTGCTGTCTGTCTGCATACCATCATGTTCTGTACCATATGGCTGCTGCTGCCACAGCTGCTTCTACATGCTGCTAATCCCTTACTGCCACTACCATTACCGCTACTCAACTGCCACTACTACTTCTACTACCCCAACATAGCTGCATACGTATCTACTGCCTGTTCTTTTCCATGCTGTGCTGCTACTGCTGCCCCCAATATTGTAGCCTCATGCCACTATTACTTTACCCTTTCCACATCCACACTGTATTGCTGCTGCTCCCAATTAAAAAAAAAATTCCTGGCTTGTTGAGAACAAGTCACTCTTTCTTTTGACAATTAACATATACTGCCCCCATTCAGGCACCATATTTGAATGCTTGTGCAGAACAATACACTCTTTCTTCTGACAATTAACACTTATGCATTTATAAATTTGGGCAGGCATTCTGCCTCCATTCAGGCATTATTTGTGGATATTTGTGCTTATGCAGAACAGGCCACTCTTACTTCTGACTATTAACACTTATATAAATATAAATACAGGTATGAATTCAAGAAGTTTGCTAATCTCTTATTCAGATGTATACTCCCAACAGAAAATATACAACTCACAGTTAAACATGGTGTACTCAAAGAGAAAGGTATTGTGATTGTCTTTGGAATGCTTTATGTTGTAAAGCACCTTCAGGCTTCAGAATAGGTCTTACATCCTTACTGAACATCCTAAAGTTAGGTTTAAAGAGGACCTGTCCCTTCTCCTAACATGTCCATTTTAGTAGCTTCTTGCTCTCCCCATGAAATAATCTCAAGCATCTTTTCTTATGACTCAGTGTTGAGCAGTTCCTTTATTATTCCTGCTGGAAGTTCATGAATTAATTGCCACCAGTCTCTAATGAAGGTCCAACTGGGTGTTACCAGTTGAAGGAAAGGGGTCCCTGCACAGTCTGACACTGGCAGTGCTGATTGGATAGTGTCAGACTGTGCAGGGGAACCCCCACAAGTGCTATCACTAAGATGGACCTTTATTGCAGACTACTGCACCTTTTTTCCATATGAAAATAACCTATGAAATAAATAGGTTATTTGTTTGGAAGTGTTTTTTGGAGCTAATTTTGAGGCAAAATGCACAAAATCAGCACAAAAAAATTTCAACGTGAACTGGCCCTAATAGTTATGAGTCTGGTGTAGTCACGAGGAAAGTGCTCCTCCACCTCTCCAGCCCCTGCATATACATAACAGCCTGTCAATCACCAGCCTGAAGAGTAGTTGTGGGTTGTCAAGCACAACATTTGCTGATTTTTGAGAGCTTTTCACTGATCACAATGACGTTTCATATACCAATGAACTATCATCAGATCTCATTGACACTGTGATAATCACAAATAGTATAACTGCTTCATTTTCTATTAGAGTTAATTCCATAGAAATATAAATATTTTCCCTTACTGATGATTCCCCAACCACATCTGCAGGAAAGTTTGGCCCAAGCATCTGCTAGTCTTTCAGTAAAACAATATAAAAAAGTAGATATTCAAATAGTCAGCAACAGCCATATCCCCATCAATAATATAGTTATCATCCTCATCTTAATTACAATTATTGTAATTTTGAATTTTTTTCGCTTGAAGAAGTTTTTATCACCCCTTATTTGACCTTCTTCTTCCTTTCATGGTGCAGCACAAGTAAAAGTATGTTTTTCCTTCTTCTGTCTAATTTTATGCAGCTGTCTGTCAGCTACACATCCAGTCATTGTATACCCCTTAGGGCTCATGACCATGTCCACATCCAATCTGCAATTTTTTGCGGGTCAGATGCGGCCCCATTCACTTTAATAGGGCCGCAAAAGATGCAGACACCACACGCTATTTCAGCATATGTATGTCTGTATGTCCGTTCCATGGCCCCGCAAAAAAAACAGGACATGTCCTATTCTTGTCCATCTTGTGGACATGGATAGGACAGTTCTACAGAGGGTAGGATGTTCTATTATGCAAAATGCACAATGGCAATGGCTGTGTGCATGAGCCTTTATAGGCAGACTTCTTTCTTTCACTATAGTACTTACCTCTTTAGTAAACAATAAGGGGTTCTTCTTCCCTTTTCTAGTTTGTTCAATATACAGTTTAGTTACCTTTAAGATGCCCATTTTTTACAGTGACCACTGGGCACTCACTTTTAGTGTTTTGTTTCACCCTTTTAATTCATTTTTAATATAGCATTATTAACTTTTCAAAAAACATTTGATGTCAGAGAGTCATATCAAATGTTTGATCAGTGGGGGTCTGAGTGCTGAGACCTCCACGATCTCTAGAATGAGGGGAGTGAAGGGTGCTCATATTGTGTGCTTTCCTCTAACCGCCGAGGATGGACTTCTGTGGAGCCTGTCTTGTGCAGAGAGGAGAGAGCGTGCAATATGTGAGTGCTTCTTTCCCCTCGTTCTAGAGATTGGTAAGGGTCTAAGTACTCAGACCCTAAACTAAGGACGCAGAGACAGATGACTGCAATGGTGAAGCAGGGGGCCGTCCTCTCCCTGCTTTACCATTCAACTCATCTGCCAGCGCTCCCCAGCAGGCATGATGGAGTCCAACATGGCGCTGCTGAGCTGTGTAGGAGGAGCGTGCAGGCCCAGAAATCAGAATCTGTGCTCCTCTTACACAGCCCAGAAGGCACGATGTGTGACTCCATCGTGCCTGATGGGGAGCACTGATTATTGGCAAAATGCCTAGGTATTTAGTCTTTTATTTTATTAACAGAAGTAGTACTGCTAAAAAGGGGACACAATTTGGACATAAATACTGAAAGGGGCATAACTATTGAAAGGGGGCACATGTGGGCATAGCTACAGGAAGGTGGGGACAGTGTGACCATAACTACTGTGATGGGGCACAATGTGGGCATAACTACTGTGAGGGGGCACAATGTGGGCATAACTACTGTGAGGAGTGCAATGTTAGCATAACTACTGTGAGGTGGCACAATGTGGGCATAACTACTGTGAGGAGTGCAATGTGGGCACAAATACTGTGAGGGAGTATAATGTGGGCATAACTACTATGAGAGAGCAGAATTTGGACATAACTACTGTGAGGGAGCATAATGAGAGTATAACTAGTGTGAGAGAGCAAAATGTGGGCATAACTATTGTGAGGAGGTACTAAGGAGCATGGACAGGATTAGGCGTCTATAGATATGTATTAGGTGGAGTTAGACGTGCCATGGTGCAGTACTCGCACTGCTGCTATTGTCCCTTCTTGACATTTTCAAAAGTTGGGAGGTATGACCACCTTAAAGTATCCCTGTACTTTGGGAAAACCTTTAAAATGTCATATAGACATATCACAAGTTTTGAATTAGTGTTGAAATCCCCTGTCAATTTCTAGAATGAGGAGACAGAAGCCCTCACATAGCGCACTCTCTCACCTCAATGCAGGAGACAGAAGTGAGACAGACGTCTTAAAAGTCTATGGATCCACCTTGTTTCCATCTCCTTCAGCTAGGAGAGATAGTGCACTAGAGAGTGTGATCCCTTCTTTCTCCTCATTCTAGCGATCACTGGGAATCTCAGAACTTGGGCCCCCACTGATCAAAACCCTTGATGTTACTTTGAAATATCCAAAGTTTTTCCAAAGTACAGGGACACATTCAACTGAGACAATCAATATAGAATGATTATTTCCCACAAAATTGAAAACTTTCACATTTGTAGGATCATTTTGCATAAATACTGTGGGATCACCATGTTTTATCATTTCCTCACTATATCTATTTTCCCTTATCCTCACTTGCATTGCTTTACTTTCCATCTGCTGCGATATGTTCAATGTATCCCCAACTGGGGTCAATCTATTTTTACAGCTGTTTGGTAGTTATAGTAAATGATCCGAGGAAATGCACCGCACAGACACTGCTGAATTATTTAAAGGAAAACTACAAAGCGGACATGCCCAGTATACACACCACCCAAATGGACTTAATTTCTCCTGTCTAATCCAGTAATCTGGTAAAGTAACAGTCTAGAAAAAAGCATCCCAGTTAATCTTATTCACTGCCACTTTATGAAAGTGGAATACCAGATGATAGCTTTCAAAGTCATTACCAATGCCATTTATATAACATGCCATCTGATTTATATGTAAATGCCACAAGATAAATGGAGCGATGGGGAGAGCCGTCACTGCTGCCCACTGTGCCATCCTCTATTATGTAGGCACCTGCTGCCATTCCCTCAGAGCCTGTTCCTCACCTACAGCGGGGAGCTTTAGGCCTTATTCACACGTCACTGATTTTCATCAATGAATGTGAACCAAAACCAGTAGTGAAGCCTGCTCAGAGATAAGGTATAATGGCAGGATCTGTGCCTATGCTGTGCTTTTTATCCGCACCTGGTTTTGACCCACAATCACTGATGGAAATCACTGACGAAACACTGACTGTGTGAAAAAGGCCTTAGTGAGTAACTGCTTCTCATGCATATATGACTACCTGAGGTGTATAAAGACAATGCAGCGAAGTTATAAAACTGTCATAAAGTAGAACTGGCTTAGTTGCCCATAGCAACCAATGAGATTCCACCTTTCATTTTTCACAGCTCCTTTGGAAAATGAAAAGTGGAATCTGATTGATTGCTATGGGCAACCAAGCAAGTTCTACTTTACACCAGTTTGATAAATCTCTCTCAATATACGTGAACTTATCCTATGAAGGATTTATATTTGCCGTGAAAGTTTACCACACCCTGGCAGACATAGCTGGATATATGTTTTACATTTAATAGTATTTCTACCAGTCTACCCAGGGGTGAACACAGCTACAAAGGGCCCCTGTGCACGAATATGTATGGGCCCACTGTAAGTGTATGGGACCCTTGCTATTAAATAGCCCCATTATGTCTCTCTAAGGCTATGTTCACACTGGATTTTTCTGTGCTTTACAATTTTTGATCCTACCCATTTTGATCCTACCTATTTCCGTTGGAAGTTTGCATGTAGATTGGGATGTAGAATCCACCCCAAGGATGAACATGCTACTTATTTTTCCAACATTGCAGGATTTAAAAAAAAAAGTATTTTGCGGACTAGAATAGGCTTTTTTGCAGTGGGTACCATGAAAATTGTGGGATGTACATGGACGACATCCATATTTGACGGATCCGTGATTTGTGGACCGCAAAACGGATCATGTGCAGGAGGCCTAATTGTGAGCCATAGCATATAATTCACTAGATCAGTCCTCTGCATATAATCTAATAAACAGTTAGGAAGATAGTTTTGATGGACAGGAGCTCCTCTTACTTACTGGGCCCCTCAGCAGTGGCACGAGTTGCACATATCGTATGTCCACCCCTGGATCAACACTGGATCAGATTAAAATATGACCAAAAATCCATTCATCCATTCCAGTTAAGGTGGCACTCAGCCACAAATATATGGATGAGGTCATGTATAAAGAACATGGGATAGATGCCAGCCTATAATGGCATCTCCTGTGCTCCCCACACTTACAGAAATGATAACTGTAATGTCTACTTGTGTGTATTATGCGTGCTATAGGTATGTATTGTGTATGTACATATCTGTGTATGTATGTACATATGTATGTATGTGTAATATATATGACAGTTCCACCCGGCTGTATATTTATATACTGTATGTATATATATATATATATATATATATATATATATATACATATATACTATACACACACATACGCATTCAGAGCATGCATGTGATGCCAGCTTAACACCAGCCACATGGGATGCCTGGGGCATTAAATTCCATATACTATGATGACTATATGCATATATATGACTATATGCATATACTTTTTTTTTTATTGGCATATTCCATGGGGCTTGTGCTCCTGATTTTCCATGACCCTAGCAATGCCTTTTGACAAGTGTGATATATTCTGTAATATTACAATGATCAGCTTTCAAATTTACTATGGCCTAAAAGGTTCCCCTTTTTTATAAAAGCTACAGAAGGCATAGACATTAGTAAAGTATCTCCCAGCACTAGTGCTCTAGCAATACTTCACAGTAACAGCAGGTGGCAGCAGATTCCTCCTTGTAGAGCAGCCACAGTGAAACTGGATGGAAAATCACCAGGATATGTCTGGCTAATTCATATACAGAACAGTCCCTTCTGTTATTAGCTGCTCCAGAAAGCTCACAAACCCTGCAGAGTTTATTTCATGGGGAGGAAGATTTTTGAATGTTCAGTCACCTAATGAAAAGAACAGTTTAGCATTAAAATCTCCTTATTACAGAACGTGAAAAACCTTTTTAGTTTGTGATTTTTACATGTCTTTTTAGTGGTGTTTATAAATCTGTATCATTTAGTACATGGCTTTTTTCTGCAATTTTAAAGTTCTTTTGACAAGTCTATGAAGAGACAAATGGCAGAAAAACAACATCCCAAGAACTTGCTTTGAGAAAGACACTGTTAACACCAAAAATTCAGCAAAATGACAAAAGCCAAATGCCTGTAGATATTCTCAAAACTGGGGGGAAATGCTGTGGGGGAGATTTACCAAAAATGGTGTAAACTTTATGGAGTATTGGCTTAGTTGCCCATAGCAATCAATAATATTTCACCTTTTATTTTTCACCACTCATTTGGAAAATGAAAGGTGAAACCTGATTGGTTGCTATGGGCAACTAAGCCAGTTTCTTTTATACCAGTTTTAATAAATCTTCCTTATGTGTGCAAAACTGGCTTTATATGCACATGTACAGGGTGGGCCATTTATATGGATACACCTAAATAAAATGGGAATGGTTGGTGATATTAACTTCCTGTTTGTGGCATATTAGTATATGGGAGGGAGGAAACTTTTCAAGATGGGTGGTGACCATGGCGGCATTTCTTCTGCGGTGTTGCTATCAGTGTGTAAAGAGTGGGAGAAGAGGGTTGCATTGACAATCCAACACAATGGGCAGCACTTTGAACACATTTTATAAGTGGTCAGAAACTTGTAAATAACAATAAGTTACGTTAAAACCAAGCGCACCATTGTTTTTCTTGTGAAATTCTCAATAAGTTTGATGTGTCACATGACCCTCTTCCCATTGAAAAAACTGAAGTTGGATCCAAAATGGCCGACTTCAAAATGGCCACCATGGTCACCACCCATCTTGAAAAGTTTCCCCCTCCCATGTACTAATGTTCCACAAACAGGAAGTTAATATCACCAACCATTCCCATTTTATTTAGGTGTATCCATATAAATGGCCCACCCTGTACATCAAAATGCATGTCCTCAATGTTTTCCTATAGAAACAAGCAACCATCAGAAATACTTGTCAGTTGTCAAGTATATGTCTTCCAATTTTCCAACCTCCACTGTGCAATTCTAGTCCACGAGGCATTTACTGTTTCTCTGTATGTATATGGCTCTGATTTTATAGAGTTTTTTTTATTGTTACAAATAGAGGCACGATCCATTAGATGCTATGTGGACAGAGATTTTGCCTCTTGGAGAAGATACACCCGATACACACGGCAATGGACAGAGTCTGTACAGTAGAGCATGGAGACCACGTATGCTATATGCTATACGGCCTCTATGTGCCGCCAGTTTTGCTGTGTGAATGGATTAACCTGTTACCTTATGACATACTGCAGCTTTATGATTATATTTAGTCCAGGGCAGGTTTTCAGAACAATGTTACCATTCACTGACAGCTGGCAGAAGTCTTCAACATGGTGAGATATGGGAAAATAAAGTAAGCTGCATAATTCTTACTTATTATTATTTTTTATTTATTTTTCATTCTTTTATTGATTCAGTAATTATTTTTTTATGATTATGCCTAAACTGCACAACTTTACTTTAGAAGAGCATGCAGAATGTCTTATATCCTGATCATTTTCCCAAATGACTCAGCTCTAGGATGTTTCTCCTTCAAATAGGAAGGAAGTTCTTAAATGCCAGACACCTGTTTCTCCAGCTTTCAGAAAAATGCTTCCATAGTGAAGAACATTCCTAGAGAGTTAGGATATGGCCATATGGTCAGGTTTCCTGATGCAACTTTAGAAGCAAAACCAGGAGCGATTTCAAAGTTGAGAATTATTATCTGTCCTTCATACTTTCTCTCATTTTATGATCCACTCCTGAATTTGGCTTCTAAAACTGCATCAGGAAATCTGACCTTGTGGTCGTACCCCTATACATTCCTGAAGTAAGGCACTTCACATGACATAGACATACAGTATATAGACGGAGACAGGATCACACTACAGTATAGAACTGATGAATACTGGGATAACTACTGTGGTCCACAATTCACTGAACACATTAAAAGCAGAAAATTAACCATCTTCTACATTGTTAGCTTAGATCAGGATTTCCTGATCAAGGTTCCCAGAAACCATCGGACTCCTTGAATCTTGATCAGGGGTCTCTCCAGATCAGACCTGTCACTTTTAGAATAGGGAAGGGAAACTGATTTAGCTCAAATATACTTTGCAAAGCAGTAAATATATCCCAGTCTCACTTACAGTACAGCAAAGGACTAGAATTAGGCCTCTTTCACCCGAACATTGTGTTTTGCGGATCCATTGTAACAATGCCTATCCTTGTTTTTTTTGGCGGGCTACGGAACGGACATACGGATGCGGACAGCACACAGTGTTTTGTCAGTATTTTTTGCACACCCATAAAAATGAATGCCTGCAAAAAATACTGTCGTGTGAAAGAGGCCTTACACTGCATTTTAGTTGCCCTACACTCTCCACCAGTAATAACATTGGGAATTACTGCCTTAGGGCTAATGCACACAAACGTATTTTCTTTCCGTGTCCATTCCGTTTTATTTGCGGACCATATGTGGAACCATTCACTTCAATGGGTCCGCAAAAAAAACGGAAGCTACTCTGTGTGCATTCCGTTTCCGTATGTCCGTATTTCCGTTCCGCAAAAAAAATAGAACATGTCCTATTATTGTCCGCATTACGGACAAGGATAGGACTGTTCTGTTAGGGGCCAGATGTTCCGTTCCACAAAATACGGAATGCACACGGGCGTCATCCATATTTTTCACGGATCCGTTTTTGTGGATCCATTTTTTCATACGCTCGTGTGCATGAGCCCTTAGGGTAAGGCAGTCTAACAGTAGTAGTAGTAATAGTAAATGTAGTAGTAGTAGTGATAGTGGTGGCAGATACTTTGCTTTAATAGTGGTGGCAGTAGGGGATTAACAGTGAGGAGCAGCAGCCGCAGCCATATGGTACATGTTAGCAGAAATGCAGCAGCATGACCGGCAGGTCGCAGCAGTGGCACCATGGAGGCGGCGGCAGCAGCTGTACTGAAAGTGATGGTTGGAAAGTGGCATAAGTGGCATGATGCAGGCTGCAGCAGCACAAAACATGATGGTTGGCAAGTGGCATTAGTGGCAGGATGGAAGGTCAAAGTAAACAGACAGACAGCAGTGGCATGACATAGTTCGCAACAGCAGTCATACAGAATGTGATGGTTGGATTAGTGGCATGATGCAGGCCGCAGCAGCAGTACAAAACATGATGGTTGGCAAGTGGCATTAGTGACATGATGCAGGCCGCAGCAGCAGCCGTACAGAACATGATGGTTGGGAAGTGGCATAAGTGGCAGAATGTAAAGATAAAGTTAACAGACAGACAGCAGTGGCATGACGGAGTTCGCAACAGCAGTCATACAGAATGTGATGGTTGGATTAGTGGCATGATGCACGCTGCAGAAGCAATCGTATAGAACAGAATGGTAGGCAGACAGACAGTGGCAAGATGGAGCACCGGCAGCAAGGCGAGGTCACGTATATGTACTGCTTAATTAAATTGAATCCTACAAAAACAAGGATTTGTGTGAAAATGGGGGGGTGGAAGTATTTAGTTGCAGCAAATAGCAATGTCTGATTTTGATTAGTAGATTTTCAGTAGATGTTTATTTATTACTACATTTGTCAGTTTCAGAGACCAGTGTGGATTTTTCTTTCTTTTGACGGAGGGGTATCAACAATTGTTTAACTGTGTAACAATGTGTGTAACTAACAGGATGGATTTATTTTTTGCAACTGCCCGTTAGATAAAATCTTACAGTGTTTAGGTTCAGCGGCAATATCCGAAATGGTCTTCTGTGCCCTTTGCGCCGCAAGCCAGGGGAGTACCGAAAAGGCTTAATTCACAAAAATGTATTTTTGGTCCACGTTTGATCTGCATTCTTTGTGGATCGCACATGGACCCATTAATTTTTTGGAGGCCGCAAATTAATCTTATCATCCAATGTCATCCACGTGCTGTTCGCATTTGTGGCATAAATGATTGAACATGTCCTATTCTTGTCCATTTTGTGGACCAGAATAGGTATTTGTACTATTGGAGCTCGCGAAAAGCACAGGTTCACATGGACTAAATCTGTGTTTTGCAAAACGGACATGGTTACGTGAATGTAGCTTTAGTCACTTTGTCTTAGCTTTGGTTCTTAGATACAGGGATAGGAAAGGGAAAAAAACACTTTGGGGCACATTTATTAAGACTAGCATTTTAGACACTGGTCTTAATAAAGACCCAAAGCTGGTGGTGGA
The DNA here is from genome assembly GCA_900303285.1 of Rhinella marina. Classification (NCBI taxonomy): domain Eukaryota; kingdom Metazoa; phylum Chordata; class Amphibia; order Anura; family Bufonidae; genus Rhinella; species Rhinella marina. The sequence goes on along the minus strand of ONZH01011294.1, from coordinate 251,286 downwards.
TCTGCTGAAGTTATGAAGAGGCTCAGTCCCCTCCATAATTTTGGCGCATACAGCGCCAGTTCTAAACGTAAGACAGCTTCCTAACCGGTGTGCCACAATCTGCACCTGAAATTCGGTACGCTTAATTTAAGTGTATTTCAGATTAGTAAATGACCCCCATTTGTCCACAGTGAAGTAAAGTCTAACTGTGACTGTGGATGGGGCTTACAGCTGAAATATTTGGGCAGTTTTTGATTTTGTGCTTGTAAATAGCAGAGTCTCATTACTGAGATACTAGGCTCTACCAGAAGTAGCATCATTAATAAGATCCGCCATCTGAGGATGGAAGGCCTCGGTAGCAAGTCCCGTCAGAGTGCTGATAATGTGCTGATTGTTGTTTAGCTTTTACAAAAACAGATGTAACTAAGGGCTCGTTCACATCTGTGATGAGCTTTCCATTCTTCCCATCCCAGTTTTTTGAAAGCACCTGTTATGCTGTTAGTGTCCTGTTAGTGAAACACGTATCAACCCCTTTATCGAGGTGAGAAAACAATTATTTATCAACACATTATAACAGAGAAACAAAATATGACAACATGCACAAAATCTAACAAAATATCAAAGTGTACAAATATTGACTGTGATATGTAATCCTAATAATTAAATCAGGGCTAGATGGGTAATCTAATTTTCCCTGTTTAACCCCCTTTAACTCCAGTGTCTGTAGCATGTGAATCCAAAATGCCTCCCTATGTAAATTTACCACCCTTTCTCTCTTGGATATTGTTCTTGTTCGAGTATCTGATATTTTAATTGTGAATTGGGATGTTTATGTTGGTGAAAACGATGAGGAATAGGGAGGAGCAGACTTTTTGTTTGTATAATTGACATATCTTTTCTCTGACATGCTGGATCGGCTCTCCAACATACAAGAGGTTGCAAGGGCATTTAATGATATAAATAACATTAGTCAATTCATATGTATAGTAACCTTTGATTTTATAAGTTTGTCTAGGGATTTTAATCTTACTTTCTATGTTCCTATCCAAATTTATCACATAAACTTGACACTTTTTTGTTACAAATCAGAGGGGGGGGGGGTTTCTGAAATTTCTCAGTTTGTGGATAACATTTCTGAAGAATAGACAGTCTTGTGACTATCTGATCAATTCTGCCATTGAGGGGATGGTACCTATGAACAAATGGTAGTCAAATAGTTTTGATATAATTGTCTTCTTATTTGTTTTATATGCTATGCTTTGTACTGTCATACATCTTTGCCAACACCAAAGTTAAAAAATTATCAATATATTCCTGTATTTTATTGTCCAGCTTTAAAGGACATCTGTCAGCAGATTTGTACCTATGACACTGGCTGACCTGTTCAATGTGCACTTGGCAGCTGAAGGCATCTGTGTTGGTCCCATGTTCATATGTGTCCACATTGCTGAGAAAAATTATGTTTTATTATATGCAAATGAGCCTCTAAAAGTATAGAGGATGCGCTAGATGCAGAGAGCCTCTAGGTGTAACGGCAACGCCCTGTTGCTCCTAGAGGCTTCATCTTTTTCAGCAATGTGGACACATATGAACATGGGACCAACACAGATGTCTTCAGCTGCCAAGTGCACATGTAACAGGTCAGCCAGTGTCATAGGTATAAATCTGCTGTCAGATGTCCTTTAATATCTATCAAGAGTTATGGGATCAAATGGAGGACACTGATAGTATGATGCATTTTATATTAGCGGTGGTCAAATCTAAGGACCACAAGGACCTTAGATTTGACCCTTCAATGCATACATGGGCCACAACTGTCCAGTGCCCACTATTCCCTAACTGCAATAGAACAGTCAATGCCGATCACCCTCTGTAATAGGAGATAAAGGAAAAGGCATAGTTTACTCACAGCTCCTAGAGGTCACTACGCACAAGGAGGAAGTAATAAATCAATGATAAATAATAATTCATCATGTATGTCTTTTCATAGGAAAAGGATAGAAGATCCATATCCTTCCCTGCCAGAAGTTTTTCGTCAGCCAGTTCACAAGTATTTGGATCTCCATTATCTCCAACACTTTTTGAGCCTGCACCTGGTTACTTTGGCAAATTAGCAGCAACACCTGAAACACCGGGCAAGAAGTTAACTCCATGGGAAGCAGCAACAAAATCTCCATTGGGGTTTGTGGATGACACATTCTTGCCACAAACTATACATGAATCTGTATCTGCCAATGTAGTGTCTGCTGCACGTCGAAAGACTCTACCAGAGCCTCCAGCAGCCTGGAAGTCCACCTCCACTCTGCCACCTACTAATAGTGCTAACGCCTATAGGAGTAGACCTAGCATTTCAACCATACCAAAGAATGTAGTGTCTCCACCATCTATGCAGTGTGGTTATCAGCTCAGGTATCCTTATTCCAGTTCACATTGTATGACAAATGCAGGTTCTGTACCATTGGAAACCAGGTCAGAATATTGCATGCCTACAGGGCGCAATCCAAATTTTAATCCTTATCCTAGGGCATGGAGGAGCTGAATGTCAAATATAATTATACAGTTGTGCAAATGGCTCACAAGTTATAATGGTCGTCCAAAGTTTTGGACTTCATGTGGGCTTCTAGTGAATTGGGGAGAACCAGGAGTTCATGTGAAACAATCACTATCTTTTTGAGATCACAGAGATTTAGAAATGCACGATCATGTCAGATTTTCCAAAAATGCTTCATAAGGCTTCTATCCAGTGCTCAGAAATTCAGCATCTACAGACAAAACACAGAGTATGGTTAGCAAACCACCATTAAAATTGAGGCTTCAAGTTAAATAAAAAGAAGGCAAAATGCAGCAGGTTGTTTTCCCTGTGTTAGTTCTCAAACAGCTTGCTCCATGATGCTGAAGGCTATTCCTCTAAACCTTCAGCCTGTGTAAAGGAGTCCAGCTAAAAAGCTATCTCTGGAGTAAAAGCAAATCTTCAGATAGGACATCTAGAACACATGGCCCCACTATCTGCATATGGGTGCACTGCTCAGTTGTCTAGCCTCTCCACCTACTGTGACGCCATTTTGAAAAACACTTTCAAGTACTGCAACCATAATGATGAGAAGTTCGTTTGAAAGATAGCGTAAAGGCATATGATAAAGATTAAAAAGGGAACCGGAAGAAAAATTGGATGCATGTGATTCAGAAGATTAGAAAGTGAGAGAGGGAATATTGTGAGGTTTTAAAATGTGAATCCGACCCGCCAAAAAATGAAAGTGACTGATGAAAGCAAGGGATATTAGACACACATAATAGATTAATGATAGTTTAATATTACAAAAACTGCATTAGGGAGACCAATGTCCAGTTTCTATAGGCATCTATACTCTAAGATGCACCATTACTACAGTGTTCTACCAGGTATACCCTTGGGCACATTTGTAAAAGATTGTTCAGGTCAATATTGAGTAGATTTTTTTGCACACGCAGTTCTGTTCCAAAAATTCTCTGCAACATTTTTCATGGCGATCTTTTAGAAATATAGGTAGATGTAACTGGCCTGTAAATAACTGTATGGTTAGATGCACCATAGGTGATCTCTACCTGGACCTTAAATGGGTCACTGTTTGCTTCATTGTGTATAAAGTACTTCACCTAGAGAACTATATGCTGGATAACCATCAATAAAAAAAGCTAAGTACTGTATTTAAACACTTATTTTTGGAGAATTAAATCCTTATTCCACAAAAATAATTGCTTTTGTACAATGTAAGTAGTCAGCCAGTAGTTCTCATGTTAACTAGAACAGATTACTTGTTAGGAGACTAGCATTTGAGTTCATGTAGCTACTGTACAGAAGTGGTCACAGGACGTTCTCTCATCGCTAACAATATATTAAAGAGGACCTGTCACCAAAAAATGCAATGTGATCTGAAAGCATCATGTTATAGAGTAGGAGAAGACGAGTAGATTGATATGTATTTTATACAAAGTTTTTTTACTTCCTGTGAACAGCTATCGGTACAGGAAGGAGGTGTTATCAGGGACTGACATCTATCTCTGTATACACACTTATACACACAATGCTATCACTGATGACTACTCCCTCCTGTACCTATAGGTATTCACAAAAGATGGAAAAACCAAAGATATAAATGTATAAATTACAAGTTTTACTGAATCTTTTCCCATTAAACTGTATGTCAATCTACTCAGCTTTTCCTCCCTTATAACACAGTGTTTTCAGATTGCATTTCATTTTGTGGTGACAGGTCCTCTTTAAAGTGCACAGTACACAGGCAGGTTAGGAATTGCATAACTTCTGGATAAAAAGAAGACATGGATAACAATATGACCACAATATAAACACAAAAATTGTAGATTATAGGCTGCCACTGTTCTGAGAGGGTGGCCTGGAGGAGCACCTGCAGTAGCATGGCTACAATTATCTAGTTGGAGCACATTGGAAGCCTAATCGTCACACACCATACTGCTCATTCAGTTTACAAAAGAGAACTCTAATCAAAAAAAGTCAAATAATGCTCTAGATTTGCTATATACTTCATTGAAAGCTAATGTATTTGTACGTGAGGCAATCATCATTTCCTTCACAATGCTGTGAATCTATTGTTCTGTCATTGCAGTAATTATGATCATCAAACAAGATAAACTGTGTGACTTGCTGTTATGTTGAGTTCCTACTAAACCATAGTCAGCAAACTATGCAACATCGAAGGAAATTAAGTGATTGATGGCTCTTACTGTAATGTGAGCATGGTTGGTTGGTAGTTAACTGTTGCTCATGAGTACCATGTAAACACAGAAATAAGTCCGGTCAGGTAGTGCTTTTCTGGCATTAAGTATGCCTCTTTGTAGTTAGACCAGTTTGACCAAGCTCTCACAAGATATATAATTTTATACACATTGTAGTGGAGACAATTAGGGCCTGTTCACATCATGTTTTTGGCCTTTGTTTGAAGTATACAAGCTGCCAATGTATTCCTGAAGACTGTGATATACAGCGGTGCTTGAAAGTTTGTGAATTCTTAGAAATTTTCTATATTTCTGCATAAATTTGACCTAAGAGTACATCAGACTTTCACACAAGTCCTAAAAGTAGATAAAGATAATTAAATCAAACTAATGAGTCAAAAATATTAGACTTGGTTCCTTATTTATTGAGGAAAATGAACCAATATTACATCTCTGTGAATGGCAAAAGTATGTGAACCTTTAGGATTAGCAGATAATTTGAATGTGAACTTAGATGCAGGTGTTTTCAATCAATGAGATTGATGAGATTGTTTTATTTAAATAACAGGGATCTATTAAAGGCTAATGTCACGAGGGGGTAGACAAGGGTAGTGTGCCCTGAGCTAACCCCTCCTTCTCTCCCTGCCTACTTGCCTCAAACGGCCCTAGGTAGCCGCGGACAACCACGAAGGCGGTCCCTACACTGTATAAGTGCGCAGGAAGGGAGAGGGTAAAAAGGGACAGACAAAACACAGACGTAACAAAACACAATATAGAATGGTCAGCTAGCCGGGTCAAACACAGGAGGTCACGTAAATACCGAGGGGTCAAGCAGAGAGAAGTCAAAAGTCCAAAGTCCGAAATCCAAATCCAAGTAAACAATCCAATAACTGAGAACGCACAAGCACTGATCAATGGTGTAAGCAAATCACAGGCATCTGAGTGAGGCAGTTGCCATCTTTAAATAGCCCGCCCAGGATCATGTGATGTGGCCAGCATCACATGACCTGAGGCGGAGCAAGCTGTCCAAACAATATGTAAAGTAGCCATGTGGTGTGATCAGCACCACATGGCTAAACCCAAACAGAGAATTAACTCATGAAGTGCTGGCTGACAAGACCAGCACTTCAATTCCCTATTGCTCGTCTCTAGGGGGGCGGAGAGGTCCGGCGATGTCGTGCAGAGGGAGCGCGACGCCGACCTCGCGTGACAGCTAATGTTCAGAACACACGTTTGTGGAAGTGTATTATGGCAGGGACATGAGATTTATGTGGACCTCAGAAGAAGAGTTGTTGATACTCATAAAGCTGTAAAAGGTTAGAAAACCATCTCTAATCCAGTGTCAGACTGTACAAATTAAGGAAAATACCCTCTCTAGGAGTGGTCAAGCAAAAAAGATTATGCCAAGGGCAACGCATGTAATAGTCCATGAGATCACAAAGAACCCAAGGAAACCTCTAAGCAACTAAAGGCCTTTCAAACATTAGCCAATGTTCATGAGGTCACCAACAGGAGGACACTGAACAACAATGATGTACATGGCAAGATTGCAAGGAGAAAGCCTTTGCTTTTCGAAAGAACAATGGTGTGCTTCTGCAGTTTGCTAAAGATCACCTGCACAAAACAAAACGCTATTGGAACAATGTTTTGTGGTCAGATGAGACAAAAATAGAACTTTTTGTTTTAAATTAGAAGTTTTATGTTTGGAGAAAGGAAAACACTGCATTCCAGCATACAAACCTCATCCCATCTGTGAAACACAGTGGTGGTAGTATCATGGTTTGGGCCTGTTATGCTGCATCTGGGGAAGGCTAGTCGTTATTGATGGCACAATGACACTGAAAGGGAGTTGGAGAATACTGGCTGGCCATTGGAGGGACAACAGTAAGGTGAGTGGCGCGGCACAGGCCGCTGATGTAACAAGCACACACGTCATTTTACCAAAGAATGGTTGAACAAGAAAAAAGTTTTGGAATAACCAAGTCAAAGTCCTGACCTTAATCCAATAGAAATGTTGTGGAAGAACCTGAAACGAGTAGTTCATTCCTCCAAGCTGATGTGCAGGACTAATTAACAATTACTGGAAACATTTAGTTGCAGTTATTGCTGCACAAAGAGGTCACACCAGATACTGAAAGCAAATTTTCACATACTTCTGCCACTCACAGACAACTGATATTGGATCATTTTCCTAAATAATTGAATGACCAAGTCTAAAACTTGTGTTAAAATCTGTTGTAGTTTTAGGTCAAATTTATGGAGAAAATTCTGAAGGGTTCACAAACTTTTAAGCACCATTGTATCCTACTGTAGGGGTCAGCAACATCTGGCACGTCAGCTGTTTCATGGGGTTTCAAGAACAGCCAAGCAAATGTGCATTCTGAGAGACATAGTTTCTCCACTGGAGTTTCAGAGGTTGCTGATCCCTGTTTGGTATAGACACACGGTGTAATACTTTGACTATAGGCTAATATTGGATAAAGAAATATATACCATGTGGAATATTTCTCCACCATTTATCTTTGGAATGGTGTAGTCTAGAATGCTATTCCAACCAACTATAATAGAAAAGGGCACATGAAAAATGGAGCTTACCAAAAAGTCACATGATTAAGTCTGAAAGTTTATTAATATCCAAAACATGTTCACAAAGTTAAGAACCAATATAAACAATTAAAGGGGAAATGGCACAATCAACCCCTAATAAGGTAGTATATTATAGTGAGACCCAGTATCAAGTACCTAAATCATAAAAAACTATTGATAGAGAAATCACTAAAGTAATCAGTGCATATAAAGTGCAGGTGAAGCCTATAAGTGCAACAACTCTATATGACATCAATAATGTCAAGTGCTGTAAACCAGTCTATTAAAATGTTCCTTCCACTGTCAGATAGAGTTGTTGCACTTATAGGCTTCAATTGCACTTTACATGCACTGGTCACTTTAGTGATTTCTCTATTAATAGTTTTTTATGATTTAGGTACTTGATACTGGGTCTCACTATAATATACTACCTTATTAGGGGTTGATTGTGTGGAAGGTGGGAGGTGTGGGCTTACCAATTGTCTTTGCCGCACATTTCCCCTGTAATTGTTTTTAATAGTTTTTAACTTTGTTTGTGATCATCTTTTGGATATTAGTAAACTTCTGGATTTAACCATGTGACTTTTTGGCGAGCGCCATTTTTTATGTGCCCTTTTCGATTATAATTGGTTGTAATGCCCTTGCACATGGACAGCACCCTTTTCTTAAATTGATATTGTGGTGCCCACTTCTCTTTACTCTTATATAAAATGCTATTCCCTACTGCAAAAAATAAAAAGGTATAGTAACGTATATTGGCCTAGAGGAGCCCTGTGGATATGCTTTACGTATACACTGGAAACTTTTCCCTTTGTATATGCCAAGGTAGGGACGTAATGTGATGTGATGAGGTCCTTGAATGTATATGAAATCTTGTCCCTTTACTATCACAACAGTAGTTGGGCATCCAAATGGCCTGGACATAGTCATCAGCACTAGAACATTTTTTTAAATGTCTGGTATATTTTTTAGGATGTGCTTTGAAAGTCTTATACATATCACAACGTTCTTTTGCTGGATATAAAACTGTATATAATTCTCTTTTCCGCAGTTACTATGTTCCATGCTTCAAATACCATGCATGGATTCCATGGCAACCCACGACTAGAGTTTCAATTTAGTCCTCAACAATAAGCTTTACATTAGCTGCAGTCAGCGATGGTCTTTCTTTCAGTCTTCAGAATAGCACAGGGATGGTAAGGCACGATTATGGTGTTAAGAAAGTGATGGGTAAACATGCATTCTCTTTACGCTATGTGTAGGAGTATATTCAGGCATCTGTCATACATAGCCATATGTAATTATTACACAAACATAACAGCATTGGTTGCAAAAATGTTAACTATGGGTGGGCAAAAAGAGATTTGGCAGTTTTGACAGCTGTAATGGCATCTTCACTGTACCCTGCTTTACATAGGTGTTAGATGTGTACAACCTTAAAGGAGTTCTCTTCACTAGACAACCATAACTCATTAAGGGGTGATCCCACTCTTGACCACCTTCTACTAGACAGAACCAAAAGCAGCAACATGTATGGCCCTCAGTTCTTAAGGACTAGAGGCATTTGCTCAATGGCTTTCAGTATGGGGATCTCCCCAACTGGGAGCCCTGCCAAATTAAAATGAATAGTCAAAACATGGCAAGCCTTCTATGTCACTAGAGGATTTACTGAATAGAAGTGGGCTTAAAGGGGTTTTCCTGGATTTAAATATTGATGAGCTATCCTCAGGATACACCATCATTATCTCATTGGCTGGTGTCCGACACACCAAACCCCTATAATCAGCTGCACTCACCTTGCTCTTGTCCCTCCAGCAGCCAGTCTTCTCCAACTTCCTTGCGGTGTCATTGTACAATCAATAATGGCAAGCCATCCCCAGTTCTGCGGTAGTTCTGGCACCAGAACCACACAGCTCAGTCCATTGTGTGTAGTGGATAGAGTTGGCAACTGCAGTACTGTTCCTATTCACTTCAGTGTAAGCTGTTTTGTAGTAACCAGCTCCATCCACTACACACTAACACAATGGATGGCACCATGTAGTCCCAGCACCAACTTCTGGTGCCAGAGCTACTGCAGAACAGTTGATCATTGGAGTGCAGTGTGTCTGATGGCTTATCCTGAGAATAGGCCATTAGTATTAAAATCCTGGAAAACTCTTTGAGACATATACAGTGTATTACATTTTGTGAAGAATTAGCCACATCTCTGACATTAGAGGTTAAGTATGAAACAACTTATTGAGGTTGACAGCTAACAACAACATCAGATTTCCATATTTTTCTGGCAAGCCATTCATGGCATGAGTTTTGGGCCCAGTTTGTCAGTCTCTTGAAATCTTATGAACCATGTAGAATGAAGACAGGCTAGTTTTCATTGATTCTATGGCCAAGCTACATACATAGACACCCCTAAAGAGTGTGGGCCCTGTGATCTCTGTTGAGGTTTTGAATGGATTATAAAGCTTGTCCATGAGTCAATGAACTGTATTATTAAGTCCTGGAGGAACTTTTAGGTTCCTTCTGTCTCTGACCTAAATAAAGACTGACTAATAATCAAAGAAAAGAGGGAAGGCCGATGTACAAAAATGAGAAAGGAAGTAATAGAAATCATTACCATTTGTGTATAAATGATAAGGATGTGCAGAGAACATAGCCATCATATAGAAGGGTTTCAGAATGCACAATTCTGTCTGGTTATAAGCAGGTAATTATTTCAGGCTGTTCAGTACATTATTTATGCAGTTTCTTGATAAAGTATATGCACTCACTGTCATTTATCTTTTGATACGCCATTTTATACAGCATGAATATTTGTGGGGATATTGACATATCTACTATAGAGGCAGAGCACACAACTACTGAGGCTTGTGGTGGGAGAGGGCCTGGCACTGAACTGCTCCCTCTTGTTGTCTGTTGAATTGGCCACTAGGGATCAATGCCAGCTGTATAAATCTATATGGACTTGCTCCTCCTAGTGGTGGCTGTGTTCAGTCATAATTGTATTATTCAGTCAAGTCAAAAGTTTGGACCTGAAAATGGAATGCTGGACATTAGTGTAGTATTACATGTCAGCCATTTAGATCAATGATGGAGACAACCCCTTGAAGGCAAAAGTAATTATTAAAATGAACACAAATGACAGACATATGCTTCACTCGCAAATAAAAATTTGAAATTACTTTAGTATGATCTTCTCTCAGCAGATCTATGGCAAATGATTGTACTTGCTCAATGCTTGTATTTTGTTTATTATGGTGTTTTATCTTTTAAGAGTTAATCCACATTTGTACAACTGAGTTGATTTTTATAGACACATGTTCTGTATTTCATACATGTATGTATACACATTGCTGGCATCAATGATCCCCCAAATGCCACCATAGTCAGTACTATAACTGTTATGCTAAAATGGAATATATCTTTCTTTCTGTATGTGCTAATTACAGTATGTGCATTTTGGGGTTTTCTAGGACTTAATTATTAAAGGCCTATCCTCAGGATAGGTCATCAATGTTAGATCAGTGAGGGTCCAACAACTGGCACCTCCAGAAATCTGCTGTGTTGGGCAGCGTCCACTGCTGGTGACTATGTAGTAGACGGAAGGTTCCATCCACTGTGTAGTTTCTGGTGGTTGCATACTGCAGCTTAGCTCCCATTCAAGACAACTGTGGTACCCCAGCGTGGCCACTACACAGAAGACGGAACATCTGCTTCCTTCTCTGTCCGCTGTGTACAGCCCAAAACAGCTGATAGGTGGGGGTGCCGAGTGCCAGACCTCCACCAATCTGATATAATATCTAAGTCCCAGAAAACTCCTTTAGCATTTTATTCTATTAGACAAACATCCAATTAGCTTGGTTGAAAAATTTTAGGAGAAACAGGTGTAAATTTTTGTTACATTACATTTATAAATGCTAATGCTGTGTAGCTGTAGAAGAAATTGTATATACGGATGTAAATATACACTCCTTCTGTGCAGCTGGGGTCCCCAGGATTATGCATTTCATTAAAACTTGTACAAGAGTGGAGATGTGGCTTATAGTCATACTATAATTTTCTGTCCTGGCTTAGGCCAGGTTCACATGAGTGTCTTCAGTCCATCTCACGCCCTCATTTCCCAGAATGACCACTGATCATTTGTCCTGAACTCAATGCAATATATATTCATTTATGATGCTGTGAGTTCCTGCTCATTTGCATGTCTACTGTACTCACAGGATGCTGTCCATACAGTACAAGAGACCTGCAGTTGGGCAGGAACTCACAGCATCATAAATCCCAATGAGTGTGGGCCAGCGGTCAGTCCAGGAAATGTGGCTATCACACAGAGTGCATTTCCTGGACCAGACATACTGAGGGGAAATTGGCCTTATAAAGCCCTTATTGTTTAAAATATTTTGGTTGTATAGCAGATCAAACTTTTGGGCCCTCCTCAGGCATCAGAGCCTGGGTGCGATACTACCTTGGCACCCCCTATAGCTACTCCAGGCAACATACTATTTCACAAATGCATGCCCCTTTTTATAATGTATCACACAATAAAAAATAAATGAAATGGCTGAATTACTGCAAAATAAATATAATGATTCTAAAACATGTCAAGAATGCAACAATCCAGGGGTCAGCAACCTTCCAGCATACACACTTGCTTGGCTGTTCTCGGAACTCCCATAGAAATGGATGCTGAGAGTTGTAGTTTTATAACAGCTGGAGTAGCGAAGGTTGTTGACTAATATACAGAAAGCACAAGATGTCTCCTGTGGTTATATAATGTTATATACTATTTTCCTGCACCACTATGACATACAGTAGGTCTTTAAGCTGATCATTGTGGACTATGTACTCTACCAGTTATCCAAATATGCATTGCTGAGATGAGAACTGGGCACTTGGGGGATCATTGATCTACTGTAAGTCACCTAAGCATCCTGATATTATTCTTTTTGAGTGTATTTTATTGCTTTTTGGACCCTTTATATTGTCATGCATTGATTGTCCACAATAAAAGAACACTTGGAAAACTCAGATCATAAAGTGTGTGATTTGATAAACGTTACTTCAGAGCACAAAGAGAAGATGAATTCGTGTTTTGATATGTGGGCTTTTGGATAATCGCTTAATCTCTTTCTCTGTAGAATTTTGCTTTAGATGCACTGAATTTAAGAGATTATCAGAAGACAAGGTCAAATAGCAGGCTATGTTGTCACAAGTGTAGCAGAAGAAAATGCCCATATGCTGCTGTTGTAACCGTGTCCACTTCGAGCAGCTTCACTGGCCACACAATGCCTCTCCACATTTTACAATATGACGGCTCTCTGGCAAACCCCGGGTGATTTTGTAGGGGAAGCCGTGGCCAGACAGGCATTTCTGGTTAGCAGCTGCTACAGGAGAAATGTAACATTACATGGCAGCCATTCAGATGAATGACCGTCAACATAATGACAGGTCAAGATTGCTAGAAGGGGAACTGCACTCTCCCAAGTTAACGGAAACAGTGTAGCTTCCTGTGCTGCTGTGCGTAGCTTCCATTCACTACTATGGGAGTTAAAGAGGTTTTCCCATCTCAGACAATGGGGACATATCGCTAGGATATGCCCCAATTGTCTGATAGGTGCGGGTCCCAGCACTGACAATGTAGGCCTTAAAGTTGTGGAGGGCGCACTGCGCATGCGCAGCTGCCCTTCATTCATTTCTATGAGGCCGCTGAATATAGCCCAGCACTGGCTCAGCTATTTCCGTTGGCCCCATAGAAATTAATGGGATCGGTGGCCACGCAAGTGCAGTGCGCTTCCATTCAGTACTATGGGGAGAGTGGGGTTCTCCGCCACCAACTTCCCTGCTCCGTTCTTTGGGTAGTTGCGGGTCCCTGCGGAAGGACGCGCACCTATCACACAATGGGGACATATCTTAGCAATGTGTCCCCATTGTCTCAGATGGGAATACCCCTTTAAGGAAACAGCAGATCTGATTGCCTGTTTCCGTAATGTCACCTCCCAGGCTGGTGCTATGAGTAATTCCTATCAGCTATGAAAGGCTGAGATGGGCCTACACATTTATTTTATTTATTTTACACACTTATATAGCACTGACATATTCCGCAGTGCTTTACAGACATTAGCATCAAGCTGTCCCCAATGGTGCTCACAATCTAAGTTCCCTATCTGTATGTCTTTGGAGTGTGGAAGGAAACCAGAGAACTCGGAGGAAACCTACGCAAATATGGGGAAAACATATAAACCATACACTGATGTTGTATTTGGTAGCATTTGAACCCAGGACCCCAGCTCTGCAAGGCACCAGTGCTAACCACTGAGTCACCCTGCTGCCCAAACACGTAAATATCCATTCTCTTGAATGTAGTGAGTAGTAGTAATTACACTACGCCGCCGGTCCACAGGAGATGACACATAGTGTATTGAAGAGGCAGCAGCACTGCCTCCTCTTCAAACAGCTGATCGAGTGTCGGACCCTCGCAGATCAGATATTGAGCAATGTATTAAGCAATACATTTATTCAAAGTATTAAGTTGCTGTACAGACCCTCTGTTGCAGAAGAGCATCTAATATCTGAGCCTAAATCGACCCTGTTTAAGAAAAAAAATTAAGAATTTAAGAAGAAACATTCATATTAACTGGGGAACAAACAGACCACTAACATGGTGACCTCCTTTTTATCTTTTTAGTTGCTGATCCGTTCTTCTGCCATCCAAGATGGCCACACTTCTCAGAGTGTCTGATGCACACTGTGCATTGGTAGCCCAAGACAATTGCTACTTGTCTAGCCCTGCTCTTGGAATAGTGCTGGCCAATCCAATGGCAGCAAAAAGTGTCTTGAACGGGGGCCTGACCGCTGATGAAGTAAGACACGTGTGAGCACAGCTCCTCCAAAGCAGTCCCTGCTAGCGGCCTAAACACTCTCAAATAGCTTCAACATGGTGAAGTATGGCAGAGACAAGAAGATTGAGCACTTGGGGTCTCAACAACAACAAAGAAACTCATCGGATCTACATAGATTTCTTCAGCAACTGAACAACAACAAAGAAACTCATCGGATCTACATAGATTTCTTCAGCAACAAGCCTCCGGTGCACAATCCAAGCCAGCAAACATGGCACCGGAAGACTCAGCAGTGGCAGACAGCACGGAGGACTCCGACCAACACAGTGCGGAGACAAGTGAGCGAGGAGACAGTGAGTTGGCAGCCACATCTAAGGCATTCTTTAAAGACACCATTATGCAAGCACTACAGCCTGTGCTCTCAGAACTCTCTGAAATCAAGACGGAAATTAGGCACATAGGGGCAAGGGTTGAGGGCCTAGAAACCAAGTGTGCCGCCATTGTTGGTCACTCTTCTGCGCTTGAATCGCGCACTGTGGAACACCTCATGCATATTAATAAAGCACTAACCCTGATCGAGGATCAGGAAAATAGGAGCAGGAGACGTAACATTCGTTTTAAAGGATTGCCTGAATCCTGGTCCTCAGATTCACTGCCTAAAATTGCCTTGGAGATATTTACCCACCTCATAGGTGAAACGGCTGCTCAAAATGTCATCATAGAAAGAATCCACAGAGCTTTAAGACCCAAGCCTCAAAAATCAGACCCACCCAAGGATGTAATATGTGGTCTGCTCTCTTACGTAGATACACACACAATTCTACAGGCAGCCAGGGAAAAAACCCCAGTGCTGTATGATGGCGTGGTGATTGCTCTGTATCAAGATATAGCCCCTTCTATTAAGGAGGCTTCTTCGACCTCTGCTGGAACAGTTGCACGGGAAAAACATAGCCTACTCCTGGCTCTACCTGTTTGGTATTTCTATTTTTCACAATGGTCGGTGTCTCAGAGTACATTGTCCAGCCGACTTGAAAGAGATGTGGCGTACCTGTGACTCCGATGAATATTCCCTTGTGGATGCCAGTAGAGTATGGAGTGCCACTTCCAGCTCTCCCACGCCTGGAACAATGGCAGTCGGTGTCGAAGACTAAGCGCCAGAAAGCAAACTCACACTCACCTCAGGCTCACATTGACCCAGCCTGAACAATACCTAATGGATATCTCTGTGCCACTTCATTGTGTACAATGAGGATGCCCTGCACTCAGAGCGGACAACATCCATATCTGCCATCGTCTCTACATTGATCGGCCCTCCACTACTTTCTGAAGGACTAAGTGACTTTTCACTGCAGTCCTTGAACTAACCTGGACCATACCTTGGACCGCATTACACCACCAGCGCCCTACCTGTGAGATCTGCCAGGATATGTATTCAACCAGTCCAAGGACTTAAAGTTGTGAAGAATGTCATCCGTAGCCGTAGACTAGAGACGATACTTTGGCAAGGTTACTCCGCTTCTATCCAAATGGGTCTTTCACATATACTCCTCTTTTATTCTACCCTTCTCCCTCTCTCTATGCATATCCCTCACTACTATTTCGTTTAAGCAATTTGTTTTTCATCCCCTGCTCCGTGCCTGGGCAGTGTGCTACATTCGAGCTTTCACCACGGGTGGGCAGATATAAAGTCTTTGCACGGAGCACGGGACAGCAGCTGTTTTAGATACCTACCTAGGTTTTGAGTTATCACTTTACCACTTTTTTCTCACTCCCAACCTGCTTTAATGTTATGAAGGCTGAGGGTCGCCATTAGGGAACTTGTACTATTGCATATACTTCCTTTTCTCTAACTTTCTTGTTCTCCTTATGTATATACCTCATCACTGTCTCGTTTAAGCAATTTGTTTTTCATCCCTCGTTCCGTGCTTGGGCAGTGTGCCACATGTGAGTTTTCACCACGGGTGAGCAGATATAGAGTCTTGCACAAAGCACGGGATAATTTTAGATACCAACCTAGGTCCTGAGTTGTCACTTCACCACTTTTTCTTACCTCCAACTCTCCATCCTATTCTTCTTAGTATAATCCTTTCTTTATTGTTATAAAGACTGAGGGTTACCATAGCGAGATGTATACCAGGGAACTTGTACTATTCTACAAGATATATATACTTCTTTGGCAGTTGTTCACATTCTAATATTTCCAGGTTATTGCTGCGATGTTACGACTATAACCACTATGGGCTCAAAAACACTATCATTATGCTTTATAGTTATGTTCCAGCTCTGCATATGATTCTGTGTACTTATTATATTGTTGAAATGTTGAAACTTATCCATGTACCTAATAGGACTGCTAGTATACTGTTACACTGTTAGTCAGGACAGATTTACTTGTCTTTGCTCGATTACAAACCCCCTCATCACACCCACATAGCATCTGAATTTACCTTGCTTACCCTTACCCTCCCCCTTTATTCATAACCTCTTATTGATCAACTTTTTCTTCCTAACCCGGAGACACTCCTACCCCCTTTCAACACCTCCATACCATTACCCTTCCCTCCCGATAGATTGCATATTTACCACATTCAATGTGAAAGGTCTCAATTCACCTAACAAAAGAAGTCATATCTTACTCCTACTGAAAAAGTTGAAAACTCATATTGCTTTTCTACAAGAAACTTTAGATTTTAGAGCAAAACGTATACCTAAACTTCCGAGATCTCCATTCTCGCAGTGGTATCATAGTTGTCACCCTACGTCGGCCTCCAGGGGAGTGTCTATAGCCATCCATAACTCAATCCCATTCATTTTGAAGCAACAATACATTGACGCAGAAGGGCGGCTATTGATAATAAAAGGGGAGATTGGCTCCCAAATGTATACCGTAGCCAACCTGTACGCACCAAACGCTGGTCAGGTGACTTGGCTCACCAAAGCCTTAGACACTGTACATCTGTTCGCTGAAGGTACCATCATCCTGGGCTCCGACCTGAACCTCACATTAAATACCCACTTAGACTCCTCAGTACACAAATCTCATGTTTCAACCAAGCTACTTGGTAAACTAAACAACAAACTACGGGACCTCAACCTTGTGGACATATGGAGAATTGTTAATCCCACTGCTAGAGATTACACTTTCCACTCTATTCCACACAATTCCTTTCAGCGCCTTCAGCGCCTATTTTCATTTCTACCTCTGCGGTCTCTCTCTTCTCATCCCCTACTATAGGCTCAATCACAATCTCTGACCATGCCCCTTGCACAGTAACTGGTCACATATCCCATTTACCTAGGAGGGAATGGATCTGGAGACTCTAAATTATCCTTTTCTCAAGCAAGAAAAGACATGCTCGTCAGTCTGCGGGCACAACTAAGGGATATACTAGACATGCGTCAAGCCAAACATCAGTTATATTTTAAACACAAACTGTACGCGCATGGAGACAAAGGAGGTAAACTAATGTCAGCACTCATTAAAAAACATAGAGACAGGACATATATTCATAAGATTACCGACTCAAGAGGATTCCAGTACACCCATACTGCAGATATAGCGAAAGCCTTTCAATCCTTTTATGAAGGACTAAAAAAAGGACTAAAAAAAGGACTAACCTCCCTACAGCCCCTGAATCCATTCTGAAGGAACAGACAGACACCTTCTTAGAATCGCTAAATCTCCCAACTATCTCTACTTCAGACTCAAATAAACTCTTCAACCCGATCACATATGAAGAGGTAGAAACAACCCTGCGTAGCTTCCCTACTGGAAAAAGCCCAGGTCCTGATGGCTTCCAATTGATCTACGATAGGAAATTTGAAGATGCACTAATTCCCAGACTGGTCAACCTTTATAACCACCTTTTACAGGGTGGGTACATTCCACGACAAACACAGGAGGCACACATCACCCTGATCCACAAAAGTGGAAAAGATCCCCAATCTTGTGGCAATTACCGCCCAATATCCTTATTAAACTTAGATCTTAAAATCTAGGCAAAGATATTGGCAACCCGTATTAGCCCATTACTCCCTCATTTGATAGGAAAGGAGCAGGCGGGCTTTTTGAGGGGAAGGGAGGGCAGAGATAATTCATGCAAGCTAATACATGATAGCGCATAAGCGAAAACTACCACTGGCATTATTGGGAGTTGACGCTGAAAACGCCTTTGACCGGGTGAAATGGGCTTTTATGAAGGCTATGTTCCACAAATTTCAATTCCCCCCACAACTAATCTCTGCCATCTTTACCCTATATAATCATACCCATGCCCGAATAAAGGTGAATGGTACTCTTTCACCGGTATTTAAAATCACAAATGGAACGAGGCAAGGTTGCCCACTCTCACCAGCTCTATTTGTACTAGTAGTAGAAGCATTACTCCAGAGTGTTCGGCAAAACACTTCCATTACAAGCCTAAAATCTGGACCAGCCTGCCTCAAATGCATCGCATTTGCAGATTATCTTTTATTCCTTTTATCGAACCCTGCTAAGGATTTACGGGTGCTCACTGAGCTACTGGAGGTATTCGGCGTTCTATCGAATTTTAAGGTGAATATCACCAAATCTGAGATAAACAACATAACTCTCCCTGCGCAACAGGCCTTAGAAATAAAACAACACTATTGCTTCTCGTGGGCGCCTGTCTCATTAAAATATCTAGGAGTACACATCCCTCGCCACCTCACAGATCTATATAAGTTAAAAACTAAGCAAAACTCACAGAAACAAAAGGATAAAAAAGGATAAAAAACATCCTGCATGATGTGATAATGATTGCGGATGTCAGTGGCTATATATATATCAAAGTAAATCACAGAAAAATAATATTAGTGCACAAAAATAGATGCAAACAATATATACTGTATAAACTAAGACCTCATTCTGATATGATAAAATCTGAGACTCTTAGCCAATATATTTTGATCAAAACACATCTGTGCCCACCTACCCAGCGTCACGGTGGTCTCAGGTCAGGCAGGTCCTACGCTAAACCTAACTATGCCGTTGGGCATCTATATCTAGGAGCGTGGACGCTGCACATATAGGCGTGTTGCTCCTAGTGACCTCTATGTGCATACAGCAACCAATGAGAGGAGGAGCAAACACACCTATATGTACCACGCAATCAAGGCGCTCAATTTGATAGGAAGAGCAAAAGTGCACAAGAATGCCACTCAAGATAAGCTAATAGCGCATTCACACCTGAAGGTGCCACTCCCTCAGGTACATGTTATAAACTAAGCAAAACTCACAGAAACAAAAGGATAAAAAAGGGATAAAAACATCCTGCATGATGTAATAATGATTGCGGATGTCAGTGGCTTTATATATCAAAGTAAATCACAGAAAAATAATATTAGTGCACAAAAATAGATGCAAACAATATATACTGTATAAACTAACACCTCATTCTGATATGATAAAATCTGAGAAATAGATAAAATCTATTTTTGTGCACTAATATTATTTTTCTGTGATCATAAATCAATAAATCATATATCCTGCCCAAAACACTTTATACTTTTTCAATGCTCCCCATTCATATACCAGCAGCCTTCTTTAGCTCCCTCAGGTCACTATTCACTAACTTTCTGTGGAAAGGGAAAAAACCAAGACTACCTTACTCATTACTTATGAAAAACGAGACCATGGAGGTATGGGGCTGCCTGATATTGCATCATATTATAAAGCGACCCATTTGAACAGGTGGTTAGAGCTATTGAGCCCCCAAAGACATATGGATCTCAAAATATGGGCTCAACAGTCCATTGATATTCCACTGTCTAGGGCATTATGGCTCCCGAATGCCAAAGCACTTTCAAACTCAGACCAAGACCCACTTATTAAAGGCATAAGTGCAGTCTGGCTATCTCTGAAGGACTCTCTGGCTCCCTTTCCCTCACCGCTGCTCCCAGTCAACTTGATACCATATGCCTTAACAAATATAGATCCCCCCTATGCAGATTTTTGGCACAAATTCAAATCATTCACTATCGCAGAAATATTTCCTAAGGGCGAGGTCCCCACACAAAAAGTAATACAAACCCTATTACACTCTACATCAGTTATGCCTCTACACTTAGCTCATTTCCAAAAAGTGGTGACGAGTTTTCTCAAAGCCTTCTAATTCAAACGGCAGCTCACTCCCCTGGAGGCTGTACTCTCCTGTACTCAAACCTTAACTAGAAAAGTAGGCAGACTATACTTGCTGCTCATCTCCCCTAAGCCCCAAACTAGACCCACTTTTATCTCTTCTTGGGAGAAAGAACTAAATACCTCACTATCTGACATTGAAGTTTGCACTATACTACAAAATGCACATGGTTTTTCACCTTGTGTCAGGCTGCAAGAGAACCATTACAAACTACTCACCTGTTGGTACAAAACACCTGAGTTCCTTTTCGCACATAATCTCTCCCATACAAATACATGTTGGAGATGTGAATCTCAAATAGGCACCCTATCTCATATATGGTGGTCCTGCCCTCTAATCCAACCATTTTGGCGGCATATTGAAAATACAATTCAAAAAGTCTGAGCTTCCTCTTTTCATATTACCCTACACCAGGTGGTGTTGGCCAGGCCCAGTGGGTCTTATAAGCCCTCAAAACAGAACTTAATCACTCATTTACTTGCTGCGACTAAAACACTCATTCCACTCCACTGCCTCAGCACCTCAGCGCCTACCTCTAAAGAGTGGGAGACAAAAGTAAACCAGTTATGCAAATTTGAAGAATTAACTAGTATTGCCAATAGATCAAAAGATAAGTACTTAAAGATATGGTCTCCTTGGAGGCAGTATCAGTCCACATCAACATAGGACGACATCTACTGGGTGTGGCCGGCACCACAATGATGCTACTGTGAGGCTTTAAACGTATAGCTGACTGCAATCCCCCCCTTTTTCCCCCCTCCCCCTGTTTTTTATCATTTTACTTACTTTACCTAAGCACAATTCAGAGGACAGTTGTCTCCTCATTGATATATATATATATATATATTTATTAGAGATGAGCGAACCATTCAAAAAATTATTCGCCGAACTTTTCCTAAAATTTGTATATTCAACGAATAGATTCATTGTATTTGCGTACAAAATATACGTTATTATGTGCTATTAGCGAACATTCACTCACTAATAACGAACGTTCATTTACAAAATGTACGCAACTTCTTAGAAGACGTACGCATGAGCGTACAAATAGCTTACGAATCTCAGCGTACTATTGTCTAAGCGATTACGTAATACGCAGGCACGTACGAGGAGAGGCCGCGGCGTGCACTCCTCAGAGGCAGAGCAAATATTCGAGACATATATATGGTAAATAGTGCAAATACATTATTATAGGTATAATATAAACATTTTAAACATTTTAAATATCACCTACCTAGTATGCTCACGGACACGTTTAAGTCTCTTTTCTTCTGACGCTTTTCATAGAACTGGAGCAGAGTCCCAAACTCAGTCGCAATTTGTAATCCACATAGGCAAAATTGTAATCCAAATTGGTAAAAAAATTGCAGCAAAGGTTCCCTTTAAAAAACCCTCTTTCGAGAGGCTCCCCAAATAACCTGAAAAGGGGGAAAAAGGGATGAGGCGCACCTATGCGCAACTTGGATAAAAAAAACTTTTTTTTGATGGGGGGAGTCCTAACAATCCATGGCCATCTGGGTGAGGACAAACGCGGGGCAACAAAACTAAAAACAAGGGCCAACTAGTGCCCACCCTTCAGGATAAGTCCATGTTGTGGCTCCCATAAAAACTGCTGGAATTACTTAAAGGCCAGCAGGTCCTCCTCACTGCTGCTGGAGCTAAGGGACATGAGAGGGCGCTCCTGCCTCATCATGAAAGCGGCCCTGGCTGCGGCAGCAGACCCCGCCGACCTCTCAAGGATGGTCTTCTTGGTGACTGGGCTGTCACACTGGCAAAGGCAGTGGTAACTTGGGCCCTGCCCATCACTCTGTAGTGGCCAGATCCTCCTGCCGGCATACCAGGTGACAGAATCTCCGGCTGTAATGGAAATGGTAATGCTCTTCCACGAGCGGCGGACTGTGCGGCCTGCAACTGCCATGGACATGGCAGTTGGTAGTGGTACTGTACCACAGTTGGATGGTATACGAAAGTGTTCGTGGTCATCTGTCCCACATGAAGGATCGGTGGTATCGGTGGCGGTCGCGGCAAATCAGGAATCAGGGGTTCCGGCTCATCCTGACCTTGGGATTTCTCTTCAGATCTCAAGGTCTCAAGGTCACAAGCCTCTTCTGCGGCCTGAGCCTCCTCACTCCAGTCTTCCGGGGGCGCTGCAGGAGTAGGTGGTCGCTTTAAGACTTTCACCCCAGTAGCAAAGGGGCCTTGGAGGCTCTTCATGGGGGTATACTCCACGTAATCCCCTGCATGTAGATTGTGGCGTATGGGTGGAAGATACAGCCGCTTAACCGAACGGCGGTTAACATACAATTCCTCCGCCGTCTCCTCATCACCGATGAAACCGACTCCGCGCTCCACGTTGAACCAAATAACGGTTCCCCTTCGGCGCTCCAGCTTAGGGTCACCGGACCGTGGGTGCTCCAAAACTTGCACCACCCACTCCTCCACCAGCTTTTTATATTCCCAGAGGGTCTGGGCGTTCCGGGTGACAGCCTCAGGGACCATCAAATTCTGGCGTAAGGAGTAGTCCTTGCGCGGCGAGCAGGAACTCCTGCCGCCTCCGCCGTGTCAGCCAGTGGAGTCACCACCTCAGCAGGCACCTCATCCAACTTCCTGTTGAGCTGTGAGAGATAGATCTCCTCCGGTTCCTTCTCCTCATAGGGGTAGTCTGCCCACAACATGCTTCCCCAGTCAGGATCTCGCTGTCTTGCCGCCATCTTACTCTGCTGACTTGCCACGTCTTCCTCGCGCGCAGGAGAAGGGGGCGGAACTACCAGGGAGGAGTCTGCATCCCTGAATAGAATTCGTACGCAACAGCGTGTAGAGTAACTACCAGGGAGGAGTCTGCGCAACAGCGTATAGAGTAACAAAATTATACGTAGAGTAGCGTATAATTTAGAGGACAAACTATGTAGCGATGCGTACAAAAGCGAAGCGAATCACCTAATATTCAGATTCGCTTCACAGCTGAAAAATCCCAAGATTCGATACGAATCAACGAATCGACGAATCGCTTCGCTCATCTCTAATTACTATATATATATATATATATATATATATATATATATACACTCACCGGCCACTTTATTAGGTACACCATGCTAGTAACGGGTTGGACCCCCTTTTGCCTTCAGAACTGCCTCAATTCTTCGTGGCATAGATTCAACAAGGTGCTGGAAGCATTCCTCAGAGATTTTGGTCCATATTGACATGATGGCATCACACAGTTGCCGCAGATTTGTCGGCTGCACATCCATGATGCGAATCTCCCGTTCCACCACATCCCAAAGATGCTCTATTGGATTGAGATCTGGTGACTGTGGAGGCCATTTGAGTACAGTGAACTCATTGTCATGTTCAAGAAACCAGTCTGAGATGATTCCAGCTTTATGACATGGCGCATTATCCTGCTGAAAGTAGCCATCAGATGTTGGGTACATTGTGGTCATAAAGGGATGGACATGGTCAGCAACAATACTCAGGTAGGCTGTGGCGTTGCAACGATGCTCAATTGGTACCAAGGGGCCCAAAGAGTGCCAAGAAAATATTCCCCACACCATGACACCACCACCACCAGCTTGAACCGTTGATACAAGGCAGGATGGATCCATGCTTTCATGTTGTTGACGCCAAATTCTGACCCTACCATCCGAATGTCGCAGCAGAAATCGAGACTCATCAGACCAGGCAACGTTTTTCCAATCTTCTACTGTCCAATTTCGATGAGCTTGTGCAAATTGTAGCCTCAGTTTCCTGTTCTTAGCTGAAAGGAGTGGCACCCGGTGTGGTCTTCTGCTGCTGTAGCCCATCTGCCTCAAAGTTCGACGTACTGTGCGTTCAGAGATGCTCTTCTGCCTACCTTGGTTGTAACGGGTGGCAATTTGAGTCACTGTTGCCTTTCTATCAGCTCGAACCAGTCTGCCCATTCTCCTCTGACCTCTGGCATCAACAAGGCATTTCCGCCCACAGAACTGCCGCTCACTGGATGTTTTTTCTTTTTCAGACCATTCTCTGTAAACCCTAGAGATGGTTGTGCGTGAAAATCCCAGTAGATCAGCAGTTTCTGAAATACTCAGACCAGCCCTTCTGGCACCAACAACCATGCCACGTTCAAAGGCACTCAAATCACCTTTCTTCCCCATACTGATGCTCGGTTTGAACTGCAGGAGATTGTCTTGACCATGTCTACATGCCTAAATGCACTGAGTTGCCGCCATGTGATTGGCTGATTAGAAATTAAGTGTTAACGAGCAGTTGGACAGGTGTACCTAATAAAGTGGCCGGTGAGTGTATATATATAGTATTCTACAAACGTATTCTGTTGGATGAATAACTGGACTATGTCATATATTTATCTCTCTCCTTATTATGAATATGTTGAATATTAAGAAGAAAACCAAGATGTAAACAAAACCTTTATAAATGTTTATTTGTTTTGAAAAATAAAGACTTTACAAAAAAAAGTGTCTTGAACTATCAAATGCAAGGGTCTTTCCATTGATAGAATCGACTGTATTTAAAATTTAGGGTACATAAACCACATTATTATAGTTTTTAATGTAGAATTTAAGAGAGTCCATCAAAAGTTTTGACCATGCAAAACTAGAGCTGGAAAAAGCAATACAAACATACCTTTTTAGGAGCTTTTATCATAAGTAGTAATGTTAATATAAACTTTCATTCTGCTAGATTCTGCTCCTTAAGTGCACTGGAGGCGCAGCTTCACTGTGATGTGCTCTCAGCTCTCTGCACTGAGATGCATACCGCCCCTCCCCTCTGTTCTAAGTGTCAGCTGTAGCATCAAACCAGAACACCACTACAACTGTCACTCTCCTTCCTGTGTGTTTATGGAGCATCATCTAGCAGAATTAAAGTTCATATTATCACTACCACTTATGATAAAAGCTCCTCAAAATGTATGTTTGTACTGCTTTCTCCAAATCTAGTGGGCAGAATAAAAGTTCATATTCTCACTACTCCTGATCATAAAAGTTCTGCAAAAGGTATGTTTGAAGTGTTTTACCATTTTCCCAGCCCCTATTTAATGCTGGCATCAGTTTAACATTGAAAAAAAACCTTGACAGGCTCCCTTTAAATATGTGGATGTGTTTATTGAAATTACAGAAGGAGGAAGCACACCTTTTAAAAGCCATTGAAGACTGTTTTTGATTTCATGGTAAAAAAAACAAATGAGTCAAGCCCATGTTTAGGAACAAGGTAGCGCATGGCAATTTAAGATTACACTAGTACTGTTCCAAACACAGTGGTAGAACAATACCCGGGTCTGTAGCTCTGTAAATGTTCTTATTGCGCTTCCTGAAAAACAGTGAGCTCCATGAGCCATGACCCCCTAGGAGGTAGAAAATAAAAAATGAGGTAAAAGTCAACATCTTGGATTATGCATGAACATTTTGTATGAGCTCCTCTAGCTTTTAGGGTGAGGACTCAGTATTACAACATGATTTTATGCTAAAATAATACCATAAATAAATACTTTTAAGAAAAACCACCCATGGCATTCATTATTTTTATTCCGGAAGGTCAACAGTTTAGCAGACAGAAGAAAAATGCCAGAAATACCAAGAAAAGGAAGAAAAAAGCAAACCTAAGTGAGTTCAAGTTCCACAGAATATTCCCTGGAAGCTGGGCTAGGTGCAGCTATCTGCTGCACATTTCACCGTCATTAAGATTCATGTGAATATTTGATATATGCTTCTTGTAGATAAAGTGGATCAGTTATGCAGCCCAACTTTTTGGTCGAAGACTTTATGTAAACTATATAATTGGGCTAAAGTAGTGCATGTCTGTGTGGCTTTTCCACTGACTTATAGTCAGTAGAAAATCACTGAAATGAAGTTAATTGGTACATGTGCTGTCCGTGGAGACCATCGATAGCACACGTCTGTGATTCTCTGACGTGTCAAAGAGGCCTTAGGCCTTGCTTACATTTCCGTGTCTGTTTCACGCCTGTTAAAAATCCATCCATAATTCATCCATGAATATGTCCGTGAAAAATCCATGTGTCCATTTTCTTACGTCATTCCATGTTCATGAGACTGTTCAGCTGAAAATTAATTTCCAGACCATCTCCTTCCAATGGTCCATGAAACACTGAGAGAAAATGGATGCCATTCCCTTTGAAGTTACTGGGAGATGGACTTGGGTCAACCCCCTAGTTAGTGGGTAGTGCATAGCTGAGGAAGAGAAAGAAAGGCCTGAGTCCCAGAGAACCATCATCTCTGAGATATTTACACCTAAAGCTACTTCATCCAAAAGGGTTTCAGAAAGAAAAAGGAAAATTAGAAGGTTGAGAGTCAGCAAGGCCATGCATTGAAGTCAGTCAACAAGGTAATATGGGTATGTTTATGACCAATAGGGACTTTACTGTTGTGAAAGGGAAAATAGCTAATACACCCTTCTACATTTTGAGATGGTTTGGCCAACTGTATTGTAATTCAGTATCCCTCATCCTGGGAATTACAGAATATTATACTGGTTCTGCAGAGAGACTTTATAAAGACATATAGAAGAAGTACCACAGCCCCCATCATTGCTGCTATTCATTCACTACTTTCAGGAAAGAATTGTACTGTAAAGTGCTGTTGGAAATGTGTCTTGATACTGTTGTAGAAGTAATAACTTGTCACACTCTTATCTTTTTTCCAGAGTAGGGTTCCTATCCCATAGTATAATAAAATAGAAGACTTCGGGTAAATGCAATCAAAGATGTGTTTGTTTATTCGGATAGCTTTGCGACACACAATAAGTTATGTTTCGGCCAGAAATGGCCTTCTTCAGACTCGTGCCGCTCAGAAGGGGTGAAATTGAAGGAAAAGCGCAGTAGGAAAAACCAGCAGGATATGCTGTGTTGTGAAGAAGCGCTGAGCGGCACGAGTTTGAAGAAGACCATTTCTGGCTGAAACGTAACTTATTGTGTGTCGCAAAGCTATCCGAATAAACAAACACATCTTTGATTGCATTTACCCGGAGTCTTCTATTTTATTGATACTGTTGTATGTACTACTACTCCTATTCTGTGATTTAGTAAAGAGAGACCAATTTATTTGCATCAGCTGGCCTGGTCACTGACTCCATCACCATTTGCCAGCCATTGCACCTTCATCCACACTCCTTCCTTGCACCCTGCCAAAAGCTATCACCAGGCTGGGTCCCAAAACTAGGGTGTGCCCCAAAGGAAGAAAGGGTGCACCCTCCTATCACTGCATGGCCCTAGGGAGCATCAGTGTGAGGATTGTCACTGCGATCCTTGTGCACAACTATCATTGCTAGAGCCACTACCACTCCCATCCTCCCCTCCCTCTTCCTGGGTTTGCTGCAATAGTACAGAGCAAGAGGACCTAAGTAGATAGATAGATAGATAGATAGATAGATAGATAGATAGATAGATAAAGCCAGGGGCGGATTTGCCATAGATCCTACAGGCAAATTTTCAGGTGGGCTGATGCCTAGGAGGGCCACTCAAGCCCTGCTCACAGCCACCAGCCAGGTTCATAATGATCTGATTCTCTCTTATGCACCTGGCCAGCAGCCAGTGTCCTGCTCTGCTGAATTCAACTGAATCTATGTCTTCAGGACAGCGATAAAGTTGAATACTCTGGCACAAGTGGCAGTATTTTCTGCTGCACTGTGATATTTGGTGCAGCTGGGGCAATATATTGCCCTGCACTAATGTATTGCTGGCCCTGCCTACTTCTGATGTCCCGCCTTCTGTCAATTTTGACCTGCCTACAATATGGGGCCACTTTTACCTTTTTTCCAAGGCCACTTTCAATTTCCAGTCCACCCCTGGAGAAAGTTATACTGTAAATAAATCTGCTCAGCTCATCCTGCTCTATAACATCTTGCCTACAGATCAGACATCTTTAACAAAACAGGTTCCCTTTAAGGACATGACCAGTATGCATGAAAAGCTGAGCAAGTCTGTGTATATTTACAGTGTAGCAATTAATAGTTATACTAGTAAGTAACCATGCTAATCACTATATTGAATACTGGATCTAAATGGTGTTAATTTTCGACATAGTATACAAGGCATGACCTATAATAATATATTTAATGTGATAATCTGCCATACAATAATCTATATCTCCAAGGCATATTTACTTTTACTGCAGAACTGTCACATGGTAAGCATAATTGGTAATAGATAACAGATTAATCCAGATTACTGAATCAGTCTGCAATATAGAATCATCTTGATGACAGACAGATAGTTAACACATGGGAACTGTATAAATGTGTTCATAAAACAATATGAGAAAACTTTACCTAACTTTAAAAGCTTAACCTGCACATTAAAGGGCTAATTTATGAACTAATATACTCTACGTTGTAGTGTATATTAGATGCAGATTTTGTTGCACGCCATTTTGCACTTTGGAAATGTCAGTCTTAATAAATGAGCCCCTAAATATCTTCAGTGTGCAGTGCACTGCTAAAAGAGTTACTAATGTGAGAAAATATGGTGTTGTACATTTCCTTTATACAGGCTGTCAAAGGGTTAACAGGCCTTAGAGCTAGCTAGTAGGTGAGTCTACACTACCCTCCCCTTAAGTACTGGCTTAGACTTTGTAGTGGGAGGAGTTGAAGCTCGAGAGACAGACTTACACTAGCTTCTGAGGAAGCAATTGTGACTATATTGGAATGTGCCAGCCAGTTAGAGGAGGTGCACACTAAAATATCTGTGGAGATAACCTGCATACAGCTTTTAGACTCCATAACACTTTGCCTGGGAGCAGTGGCAGTCATGCTACTGAGGGCAGTAAAGAGGGCAGAGCATTATAAATAAAGGAGCACTGCTGGGTCACATTATAATAATACAAGGGGCACTACTGGAGACATTAAACATACTGGGGGCAATACAGGGGGGCAATTATAAATACTAGGGGACATTGAACATACGAGGGGCAATACTGGGGGCACAACAGGGGTGCATTATAACTGCAATATTACTACTGGGGTACTGTGGGTTATTATTATTTGGTGCACAGTTTGGAGGGTATTGCTCCAGAGCATTAGCACTGTATTGGGCACTACTACTTGTGAGGGTACTCTGGGATAGAATTATTACAATTGGTGGGACTTTTAGGAGCATTTTGGGGAATATTTGTATGGCACTGTTATTTTTTAAGTATAGTATTTGGGGGAATTGGGGAGTATAGTTGGCAGAGTATTGGGGGTGAATAACATTGTTGGTGCACCAAGAGGGGGAGGATTATTGAATAGTGAAGAATGTAACACGTCTGTGTGGTAAACTCTGCAGAGATGAGTTGCGACTGGTATACTTCGTAATGGTGGTCTGGTCCAAATATAGAAGATAAGGAAATAGCACATCTACATCAGAGGAGAGATCACTGGATGTAAGAGGTATGTGGTGCTGTATGTAATGTCCAATTCAAATATGCCTTTAGTAGTAGGGCTAGGGGGTATGGGTTAGATTGAAAAGGGGAGGGTCACCATTTCAGTTATTGCCTCAGGAAGTAGAATTAACCACAATTTTCAACTGTATTTACATCCTAAGGCTGCAGATACAGTTGTGGACAGAAAGGGAACCATTGCCAGGAACACCGATTCATGACTGGCTGCCCTGATTAAGGCCCCCAGACATAACCTTGCTTTACTTTTAACTTTAAGAACTGTGGAAACTGTTATCTGTGTAGGATCTGCTGGTTCATGCATGATAAAGACTGTGTTTGCTATATTTAAACTTTACTGCAATTAAAAAACAGTTGGTTGATGCAAAACTGGCCTCATCATTGCATGCAACAGCCTTCATATTGACACAGTTTTGCGTTGCCTTTTGCCACGTCATAGGAGCCCTGCCATGCACCCCTGGCACCCATAAACACCAAGGGCACCCTGAATCACCAACAGGCAGGAGAACCCAAAAAACTAGTGTGTGCCCAAGAACAACTGGAGATCCCCCAAAACTGGGTGCGTCCTCCCTTTACTGTGCACCAGCTCAGGGACCACCAAGGAGGACCCAAGCCACCGTGAGGACTACAACCATCACCAGGCCTCTACTACTACTACTATCCTCTTGGCTCTCGCATCTGTCCACTGTATATCTATCTGATAAATATAAATGTTCACAAACCAACAGCTATCCCCTATCCCCACCTGGACTTTAATCGATGGGGCAGGAAGTAAGAGGTGTTAAGTATCTCCCAGTGGACTATTTTCCATATTGAAATCCAGCGCAGTCCTTTTTGGTTTCTGTCTGGCTTCAAGGGGCCGTTCCTCTGCCCATATACACGTGACATAATGTTTTGACTGAACTTATGATGCACCTGTACATGACCACAGTGTCTTGCCTTATACCACTGAGGCCGGTGAATGGCTGCAGCAGTCACATACTATATATAGGCATGTCACTGCTGCAGTCAGTACAACAAAGCCCGGCAGAGGATGGAACAGCAGTACAGGACCTTCAGCACTAAAATGGAAGAGGTTGAGGAAAGTGAGAATTTTTTTTTATTCTTTATTATTTTTTATTTAAGTGTCCTGCTGTTTTGTTTTTATTTTTAACTTGTAAAACCCTTTTAAAAAGAAAACTCCAGTATGTGTAGTAAGCAAACATCATTAATGTCATTAAATGTTGTATTTAAAGTTCATATGCTCTCAGGCTGGGTTTCCACATTCAGGGTTTTTGACAACATTTTTCAAGCCATGAGTGGATTCAAAAGGAGAAAAAGTCACATTTTGCATATATGTGTCCACCATATGTGATCCATTCCTGGATTTGGCTTCACAAACTGCATAAAAATCTGAACATGGAAACCCATTGGGTCATTTATCAAACTGGTGTAAAGTAGCCCACAGCAACCAATCAAATTCCACCTTTCATTTTCCAATGGAACTTTCAAAAATGAATGGTGGAAGCTGATCGGTTGCTTTGGTGTGTAATGAAGGTGCCACCTGTGTCTGGATGGTGGGCCATGAAAATGTGATAGCTGCCCATCCTTGTTGTTAAATTAAACGGATCCTTTCTACTGGTGGGCTGTCTGGAGCCTTGTGTGTCCATGCCCTCATTTAACTACTGCTCTTAACAGCATAGATGGTGAGCAATTCATCATAACGACCACCCTGCTTCTCTCAGTCCAGTGATGTTCTCCCTCTCAACGTCTGTTACCAAGGTAAAATATCTTTGAGTGCTTTTTAAAGTAGCCTTTCTTCCATCTAAAGTACCCTCTGCTAACCTAAAAAAACATAAGCCAACCAAAACAGTAGATGACAGATGGAAGACAGTATGACTGCTGGATCAAACTACACAAGTTTGTTGTCTGTTACCATTTATACAGATTTGGAGGGTGTACTGTGCATGTGTAGCATGCTCTCCATTCACTTCTATGAGGGTTGCAAAAAGAGCTGAGAGAGCGGCCACCACTCTATTCACCTCTATGGGAGTTCCAGAAATAGCCAAGCTGGCACTCTGCTATTTTTGTTATGTTCACTTTGGGGGCCCTGTTCTAGAGATATGGTTGCAAAGTGTGATGGGCCAGCCCCGTTAAAGGGTTTTTCCAGGCTCCTGATGACCTATCCTCAGGATCCAACATCCTGCAACCCCCACCAACCAGCTGTTTCCCGCAGCCTCCAGGGCCAGAACTAGCATTTTGAATGGAGCTGAAAACAGTTCTGTTAGAAGTGTAGCAGCCATGTTGGGTTGTTCCAGCTCAGCTCCCACTAAAGTGAATGGTAACCCAACATGGCTACTACACATTGAACGGAGCTATGCCTCTGGCTCCATTCAAAGCGCTAGTTGCAGAATAGGAGGCTCCAGAGAACAATTGTGGGTGTGTGGAGTGTAAGTATCTGATTGGTCTGACTGCTGGGACTCTGTCTCATCCTAAGAACTGGGGCCTCTCTCCCTTTCTGAATGGAGTGACCGATCCAGCATGCACCCTACCACTCCATTCAGTCTCTATGGGAGTGCCGGATATAGCCAACTACAGTGAGACTTTCCCATACATCTTAATGGGATTTGTAAATGTCCATGCATCAAAAACAGATAGGCAGAATAGCTTTTCATTTGCAAAAACATCTGCAACAAATCTTCCATGTGAACATGTTCTAAGCTTTCAGGCATGTATAGGCTTCATTGCTAGAATTAATGTCAAGCACAAAAGCGTTTTGCAGGCTTATTTATGGTCTACAGAGCAGAAGGCAGTGCCAGCACACAAGTGCAGTTCACGTTACAAGAAAAAAAAAAGATCTGACAGATGACCTCCAAAGTGAGAAATACCATGTGACACCACCGCACATTGTTACAGCACAGTGCCACGAGTCTATCAAAGTAAAACCCTCTGATCTTTACTGTTACCCATGGGGCATCATATAGTGTCCCCACAACTTCTACTGATTTTTGTAAACTGTATCAAAAGAATCCAAGAAATAGATCCATTAGATGTTCCGTTTTCTTATATGCATTCAGGTTTAAAAGCTATAAGAGCCATGAGTGTTAAATCTATATTTAGCCAGCTGATGTCATTGAGATGCCAAGCTGTGGAGAGTGCTCGAGACCCCGGGTTTGCCTCCATACCAGTTACTATGCATGGAAAGTCTGTCCAGGAGTAGGAAGGTCATTCACACTTGTAGCACAGTAGGAGCAATCCATTCAAACTGTCCTGGTTGGTCTCCATCAGTAAGACACAGGTAAGAAGTATCATCTTAAATATTACATATATATATTGTTCTTCAGAGACTGCTCTTCTAATCTTAGTGATGCACACAGAATCTGTCCAGTTGTGGTTTCTTACGTTGGCTTGGTAATGGAGAAGTTGGTGTTGCTTGGTCATAGTTATAAGTAAGGAACCACTTGAAGGTGAATGAAATACATGGCACTTCTAAGCATCTTCAGTGATGGTCATGAAATATCAGAGGTGTCTTCGATCATCATGATCCGAGCTATCATCATTTTCCAAATCTGGTTATTATGTATTTAGAAACAAGCAGATTTGCCCCATAAGGAAAACTAGTGACTCCCCTGGATTTTTCAGTTTGACCCAATATGGGCTTGTGCCTTAGGGGGGCAACTGATCCATATTAAAGTTGAACTTTAACAGCGGGCAAACCTCGTCAGATCTGATGGTTTATATAAGTTGTTGAGAACTTGGCCAGTTATGAAGATTATGTTGCTAGGCAACTACTTTTGTTACTTGCTCTAAATAGGAATACCAGGTTCTATTTATGAAATGTCACGTGATAAAGAAAAGTAGCAAAATACTTGGGTTTGAGTGGATTGCAAATAAGATGTTTAGAGCTTATTCCAGCCCTGGAATTAATAAATTAACCCTTCACTGCCTGGTGTATGCTTTCTAACGGCTCTGATCAGAGTAGCATGAAGATGGGAGAACATTGCAGATACACACACACACGGTACATCATGATGCGTAATATCACAATGATCAACTCCCACAGGTTTTGCTTTGTATTTTTGTCACTCTATTGGATTCAGCTGTTATTTTCCAGAGGCTGCACAAATGTAATGCGTGACTCATGTTTGCTCGCACAGAAACACAAAAGCGTCCTCTCGCAATGTACAAAAGCCTTGTAACACATAATATGATGTAACAACCGAAACATCAATTGAATGCAGAACATATCACCGCAGGCAAATAAACAAGAGTAACCCCTTCTAGGCTGCATGGCATCATTGAAGGCTTCTCATCATGTACAGGACCAATTTAATTGCATTAAAAAAAATCATTTTATGCGTCTAAGGTTTGGTTCACACCACATCTGTGATGTCATTATATTGGCCTGGAAGATCTGATGGATACAATGATATACCCTTAGACTTAAGGATAAAAGGATGCTATTTTGTCATAATTTTGGATGGGACTGGTCTACACCTCAGAGTCCCAATTGTCAGAGACGGACTGGGAACTTAAAGTGGCCCTGGGAAGTGGCCCAATGTTATACGGAGGGTCCAAATTGACAGACGACGGGGCAACACAAGTGGGAGGTTCAGCAATACTATAGAGCAAAATATTTTCCCATCAGAACCATATACCACAGTGCTGCACTATATATTGCTCCAAGAGCCGGTTAATAGCTGCCATTTTCTGCCCTCTTCCTCCAGTCCTCTCTGATTAAGATATGATATGAGAGTTTATTATGTACCCAGTCAGCAACAAAGAGGAGTGCTGTGGTGGGCATTGGCCCACCGGGAAATTTTCCTGTAAAGTCTATAGCCAATCCACCCCTGACAATTGTATTGAAAATTGTATTTGATTGCGATTTTCAATACAACTGTATGCAAAAAAGGTATAACCCCTATATATGCATGATAGCGAACGAAACACCAAATCCAGCAGTACGTCCTAAAATCATGGGCATGCAGAAGAAAAGGTACATCCAATGCATTTTGGGCAGTCTGAGTCTTTTAAATTGCTGTGCAGGATTATTTCCTATTATGCCATGACAACACGAAACGCGTTGGTTGTGCCTTTTCTTCTGCATGCTGTGATTTTATTAAATAAAATATGAATAATAAAGATTGGAGATTTTAGGACATGCTTTTGGATTTGGTGTTTCGCTTGCTATCGTGCATCTGCAGCCGAGACGGTTCGTGTTCGGCACCGTCCCAAGCTTGGGGTCTGGATCCTGAGCTATCGAGTGGTTAGTTACAGTGGTGCTGACAGTAGTGTATGCCGCCTGTATAGGTATAAAGTTGTATATAACTGGCCATGAGTACAGCAGATTAAGTTGTGAAGGTAGTCTACTATGAACACATATAATGGTGTAAAAAAGAAGACACCACAGCCCTCATTGTGACTCATCTGGATACTGTACATAATAACATGTTAGTGGTATAATATCAGTGAGGATGGCTGTGTTACTTATATCTTTGGAGACATTTTGGACTTTTATACTTCTCTTATGCCTGAAGAAGGCTGCGTTTAATTAGTACAATGTCAGATCATGCATTTCAGAACAGTGAATAGACCAACATTTCTATTTTTGTCTGAAATTTTGACACACTCATTTCCTGAACATCTGTAGGGGCCGGTAATATTTGGATGGTGACATGTGGACAGATGTGGACTATTATGAAAGCTATTGTTTTAAAGGCACCTTTTCCTGCTCTTTGCCTTCAGCTGGATTCATAGTTGAAGATAATAGTGCAAAAAGGCTAGCTTCATGGCAGTATCTACCAAATTAACAATCATAGTAGCTGCTATTGGCCCAACAGCTAGGGCGTGACATTACTGCTCAGACATAGGATGAAGTTAGTAATGACTATGGAAGGGAGCATAAAAAAATGAATGCAGCCCCATGCACTATCCCGTCTCTGCGGCATTATTTTCTCCATGCTGTGGTATCACAGGCAGGGGCGTAGCTAAAGGCTCATGGGCCCTGGTGCAAGAGTTCAGCTTGGGCCCCCCCCCTTCCCTCAACGTTGGTGCACCTAGCTTTTCTGCTGACCAAGTCAAAAATTGAACCCCCCCCCCATGCCAAATTCTTACCCTAACCCTTTCCCTCCTAACATTACGTATATCACTACAGAACATACAGGGTAAGGCTACATTCACACAACAGTTGCTTTTGCGGCCTCCGATCCGCATATTTTGTGGCTCAGATGCGGACCCATTCACTTCAATGGGTCAGCAAAAAATGCGGACAGCACACTGTGTGTTATCCGCATCCGTATGTCCATTCCGTAGCCCCGCAAAAAAAATAGAACATGTCCTATTTTTCTCCGTTTTGCAGACAAGGATAGGCATTGTTACAGTGGATCCGCAAAAAAAATGGATGCCATACGGAACATCATCCGTTTTTTTGCGGAACCGCAATTTTCAGACTGCAAAACACAACGTTTGTGTGAATGTAGCCTAATACAGCGCCCCATACCTCTTACATCCAGTGACGTCTCCTCTGATGTAGATGTTCTTTTTCCTCATCTTCTCCTTTCAGACAAGACGCCATTTTTCCGCCATTTCTCATCTCTGCAGTTTGACAGAAAAAAATCTTAGTTTACTACTTTTCCATCATCCTCCCGTCATCTGGACAAATCATCCTACCATCCCCAGTACTGTGCCACTAGTACCACACAGATAGTGCCCTTCAATAATTATTGGCACACAGTGTCCTAAAATAACTGCGCCCAGCAAATAGTGTCCCTGACAGTAATAGTGTAAACATAACGTCCCCCAGAAATAACTGCGCTGATACTGTGCCAGGGTGCCCCCCACAGTAATAGTGCCCCCCAAAGTCCCAACTAATAATTCTCTGCCAGAGTACACTTGTTAGTAATAGTGCCCCCAACAGTACTAATGTCCCCACTGTGCCCCAGAAGTAATAATGCTTCCATAGTGCCCATACTAGTAATCATGTTCCCCAGAGAACCCCAGTAGTAATAATTCTACTTATAATGTGACAGTACAAAAATGCCCCTTCATGTGTGCCAGTGCAAAAAAAAAGCTTTTAATGTCCCCAGTTGAGCTAATGTCCCCATAGTGCCCCCATAATGTGCCAGTATAAAATACCCCTAAATAGTGCCCCAGTAGATGCCCTCAGTGTCCCCCATAATTTGCAAGTATAAAATACCCCTTCTTAGTGCCCCCCTCCCGTAGATGCCCCCGTAGTACCCGCCATAATGTTTCCCAGTATAAAATGCCCCTATACAGAGACCCCCATATAAAATACCCCTTCTTTGTGGCCTCAGTAGATGCCCCCCAATAATGTGCCAGTAAGAAAAGCCCCCATAGTGCCCATCAATAATGTGCCAGTAAGAAGAGCCCCCAAAATTCCCCCCAATAATGTGCAAGTAAAAAGTGTCCCACCTCCATAGATGCCCCCCAAATCATGTGCCAGTAAGAAATGCCTCCAGTGCCCCCATGTGCCAGTAAGAAATGCCCCCAGTGCCCCCATGTGCCAGTAAAAAAATGCACCCAGTGCCATTAAAAAAATGCCCCCAGTGCCCCATGTGCCAGTAAGAGAAATGCCCCCAGTGCCCCATGTGCCAATAAGAAATGCCGCCAGTGCCCCCATGTGCCAGTAAAAAAAATGCACCCAGTGCCCCCATGTGCCAGTAAAAAAATGCCCCCAGTGCCCCCGTGTGCCAGTAAGAAAGGCCCCCAGTGCCCCATGTACCAATAAGAAATGCCCTTAGTGCCCCCATGTGCCAGTAAAAAAATGCCCCCAGTGCCCCCATGTGCCAGTAAGAAAGGCCCCCATGTGCCAATAAGAAATGCCCTTAGTGCCCCCATGTGTCAGTAAAAAAAATGCCCCCAGTGCTCCGGTCCGTAATTGCATTACACAAAAAAATTAAACACTTATACTTACCTCCATCAGCGATGCGATGCAGGCCTCTTCCGGCCTGTGTCCCGTGCTGTACGGCTCAGGCGGTGCGATGACGTCATTGCCCGCCTGCGCTGGCCTCTGATAGGCTGCAGGCACTAGGCCTGCAGCCTATCAGATGAATGGGGAAGGGAGACGCCTCTCCCTCCCCTGCCCCACAGCATCTACCTGTATCGCTGTCCTGAGGACGGCGATACAGATGACTATGGAGATGAGCGCTTCCACAATGGAAGCGCTCATCTCCCTCTGCCCACGCTGCCGCCCCCCAACTGTGACCAGGGCCGCACCGCACCTAATTGGCGGTGCGGCCATGCAAGTGGCAAGGGGGGGGGCCCTCTGGGTACACAATGACCTTTTCTGTTCTATGATATCATGGGCTCCTTTATTACTGTACTGTGACATCACTGTTTGCATAATTCTTTTTCTGTAGCATCACTGAGTAGCTTACCACAGCACTGTGACATCACTGTTCACATTATCCCATTATTGTGACACCTCTGTGTCCATTATCCTTGTACCATGACATCACTGTGAGAATTACCCCTGTACTATGACATTACAATAGTGAGTAGTACCCCTTTACTGTATAATTCCTGTAATGTGAAATCACTGTGAGCAGTATCCCTGTACTGTATTATCCGTTGTACTTGGACATCACTGTGCACATTGTTCCACTATTGTGACATCACTGTGTATATTATCCTTGTTCTGTGACATCACTGTGAGCAGTACCCCTTTACTATATTATCCCTGTACTGTGACATCACTGTGTACATTATCCTTGTTCTGTGACATCACTGTGAGCAGTACCCCTTTACTATATTATACCTGTACTGTGATATCACTGTGAGCATTATCCCTGTACTGTATTATCCCTGAACTGTAACATCCCTGTGCACATTATCCCACTATTGTGGCGTCACTGTGTAAATTATCCTTGTACTGTGACATCACTGTGAGCAGTACCCCTTTACTATATTATCCCTGTACTGTGACATCACTGTGTACATTATCCTTGTTCTGTGACATCACTGTGAGCATTACCCTTGTACTGTGACATCACTGTGAGTAGTACCCCTGTAATGTATTATTCCTTGTATTTTGACATCACTGTGCACATTATTCCGCTATCGTGACATCATTGTGTACATTATTCATAGGATCCAGAATAGAAAAAAACAATGGCACTCACAAAATGTTGAAACTTTGGTAGTTAATTATTTTTAAAAAGAAAAGCGGTCAAGGATGTGGGTTACATAATAGGCTATGGCCGTTTTGAGCAGCCTGCTCTTCGTCAGGCCCCTCCTGCCATCATCACTTTAGCTGCAATATAACATTAATATATATATTCCACAATTATCGTAATGAATCCAAAAATTATGAGTAAACACATACTTCTTTTAAAAATTACATTCTTTATTCAACATGATTAAAAGAAATAGATAATCATCATAACATAATTCATTAGGGAATCCAATAAAAACGCCAAGTATCACTCCATTGATCACAATTCGTCAAAAAGCCCCCGTCTGGTAAAAGCAATACAGTCCCTATATGCTAGTATTACACACAGCAGTATTTGAAAGTCATAAAGGGCAGCAGTGGCATATTACTCTTAAGTGCATAAGTAATGTAACTATGTAATAAGTTGTAAATGTAATAAGTAACTTATCTACCATGCCAACAAATGTAGCCTCAAATACAAATATATAAACAGGAAAGTAGGCTTCCATACATAATCTAAAACTGGCTATAATGATGAATAACCATGAGGTACTTAAACCTACCCAAAACAGTGGAGAGACACAAGTGGCGCTTCCCCTCAACCCGCGTTTCGCGTTATCGCTTCGTCAGGAGGGGAGACCAGAGGAATATCGCGATAGATTTTTAAAGTGCTGTCCACCAATCACATGATAAAATTAACTACACGTGATAAGGCATCAGTATGGCCATTCCGTCAGCGCATGACCTATCATGGCTTGCCACGTCAAATCGACTTCCGCCCTTCCCCTGATATAACAACATTATTTACAATACATACATAGTTTCAATAAGACACTCAGGTCACTTTTATCATTCCAACCCAGGGGCCCATGGCATTTGCTTTAATTATCCATCTTGCTTCCCTCTGTGATGATCTCATCCTTTTAATGGCATATGTACTACTTCCAGGCCTGAAAACATCACTATTGCCATTATGCAACTCTTTTACTTGTTCTACTGCTGATCTTTTGCATTCTTTAAAGCTCTTAAACAAACATCTTATTGTATTTCCCTTATAGAATGTCCCACAAAGGCATAATATCACATATACTACATATTCCGTTTTACAGGAGAGAAACTGTCGCACCACATGCTCGCCCCCCTTCCTTTCCCCACACCTAGAGATTCTTACGTCTTAACATATATTCACACGATAAACACTGGCTGCACTAGTAATTCCCCTGAGGAACCATTCTCTCTAGTCTTGAATTTTTTCCATCTCGATATCTACTCCTCACCAATATATCTGTAATGGTTTGATTCCTTCCAAAACTCACTATTGG
Source organism: Rhinella marina (assembly GCA_900303285.1). Lineage (NCBI taxonomy): Eukaryota > Metazoa > Chordata > Amphibia > Anura > Bufonidae > Rhinella > Rhinella marina. The sequence continues at coordinate 211,131 of ONZH01011294.1, read as the reverse complement.
TTTATCCCGGTACTCTGACATCACTGTGTACATTATCCCTGTACTGTGACATCACTGCTTATGTTATACTTGTACTGTGACATCACTGTGTACATTATCCCTGTACTGTGACATCACTGTGTACATTATCACTGTACTGTGACATCACTGTGTACATTATCCCTGTACTATGACATCACTGCGTATGATATACTTGTACTGCGACGTCACTCTGAGCATTATCCCTGTACTGTGACATCACTGTGTACATTATCCCTGTACTGTGACATCACTGTGTACAATATCCCTGTACTGTGACATCACTGTGTACATTATCCCTGTACTATGACATCACTGTGTACAATATTCCTGTACTATGACATCACTGCGTATTGTATACTTGTACTGTGACATCACTGAGTACATTATCCCTGTACTGTAACATCACTGTGTACATTATCCCTGTACTGTGATATCACTGTGTACATTATCCCTGTACTGTGACATCACTGTGTGTACTATACCTGTACTGTGACATCACTGTGTGTACTATACCTGTACTGTGACATCACTGAGTACATTATCCCTGTACTGTAACATCACTGTGTACATTATCCCTGTACTGTGATATCACTGTGTACATTATCCCTGTACTATGACATCACTGTGTACATTATCCCTGTACTGTGACATCACTGTGTGTACTATACCTGTACTGTGACATCACTGTGTGTACTATACCTGTACTGTGACATCACTGAGCATTAACCATGTACAGTAACCTCACTGTGTACATTATCCCTGCACTGTGACATCACTTACATACTGTGACATCACTGTGAGCACTATTCCTGTACTGTGACATCACTGTACTGTACATTATCCCTGTACTATGACATCACTGTATACATTATTATTATATTGTGACCTCACTATGAGCATTATCCCTGTACTGTACCATCATTGTGTACATTATCCCTGTACTGAGACATCAATGTGCATGTTATCCTTGTACTGCGACGTCACTCTGAGCATTATCCCTGGACTGTGATATCACTGTGTACATTATCCCTGTACTATGACATCACTGTGAGCATTATCCCTGGACTGTGACATCACTGTGCACATTATTCCTGTACTATGACATCACTATGAACATTATCCCTGTACTGAGACATCACTGTGCATGTTATCCTTGTACTGCAACGTCACTCTGAGCATTATCCGTGGACTGTGATATCACTGTGTACATTATACCTGGACTGTGATATCACTGTGTACATTATCCCTGGACTGTGATATCACTGTGTACATTATCCCTGGACTGTGACATCACTGTGCACATTATTCCTGTACTATGACATCACTATGAACATTATTCCTGTACTGTGACATCACTGTGAGCAGTATCCCATACTCTATTATTCTTTTACTGTGACATTACTGTAGATTATCCTTGGGCATTAGGGAGAACAAACTGATCAATAGACTTCCATATTGTGAACTTACTGCTTAGGGTGGTCATGATGGAGCAGAACCCCATTCCAAATTTTGATGTTGGACCTCTTGGTTACGTGTTACCCCCATCTAGCTTATAAAATTCTGAGTTGTAAGGAGCTACAACACGGCACTCATAACCTTCTACTTAACCTTACTCTTAATCCATATGCCTCTAATTTCAATTAAACTGCATGCATGTCTTCCACTTTGAGGTTCTTATATATTCCATGTCCTTGGAGCCTAACATTATCTCTTTCAGCCCCACAAAAATAAATAGAACAGTGGTCACACATGTATACTGCCACTTCATTCACATAGGGTCTCAGGGGGTCTCCATTCTTGAGATCACTGGTCAGAACATCAGTGACCTCCTATCCAGTGGATCATGTTCTTTGTGGCTACGTGACCTCATACTGGATTAAGAAGCTATATGTCCTATCAATTGGCCACTGATGGGCACATATTTTTCTGGGCTGTCAATAATCATATTGTTGAACAGTCTACACAGCCTAAAAGCTGTTTACTGGGAAAATAGGTTTCATTAATTTAAAATCCCTTTGTATTTATTGAGAGCAAATTGATAACAGTTGTTAAAGGGGCAGATAAATTCTGGGTCATAAATATAACAGTGAGTACACCTCATCACATCATACTGGTCCTCATCACAAGCCCCGATGGTCCAGGACAAGACAGCCTTGTGTTTGTCTGTGCACCAACTCATCCCTTCCCTTATAGATGAGCCCGCCAGAGTAACCCTAATTCCTAATTCCTCCTCCCTATTTGCAAACTGAGGGTTTCTTCTTCTTCAGGCAGCTTTTAACATTTAGCCAGTACTGTGCAGTACCTAAACAAAGAAATCCAGTCATTTGCTCTCCACTAATTGAGGTTTTGCTCAGCAACTTTTCTAGTCCAGGGCCCTTACACATCCAGATTTAGTCAAGTACTCCACTCAGGTGCATATTAAAATGTGTAAAGGTCTGAGACTGGAAGCATCACCGTGAGGAGCCTCTGCAATGAAACTGAGTGCTGGGGAGTGGAGCAGGTGAGTGGACTTCTTTGTTTAGGTACAGCACAGTACTGGCCAAATGTGAAAAAGTTGCCTAATGCCTCATTCACACAGTCAGTGTTTGGTCAGTGATCTCCATCAGTGATTTTGATCCAAAACCAGGTGCGGCTCTAAACACAGAACTGATGCAGATATTTCCCTTATACCTTATGTCTGTGGAGGCTCCAATCCGGGCTTTGGCTCACAATCACTGATGGAAATCACTGACCAAAATGCTGATGTGTGAATGAGGCTTAAAGCTGGAATAAGGAAAGGGCATGGGACAAAAAAGCTGCATCCATGTCCAGGAGCCCTACAGCAGCAGTACAGGTATTCTTTGAAAACTATGGTTTTAGTATTCAGTAGAATTCACTAGAATAGGGTTATCTTGGGTTAGGGTTATCTTGTCTCAGTAGCTGTCACTTAAAGAATTTGATTACAGTAGCACACAGTGTATGATCTGGTGCCGGTAGCTTTTTGGGATGTTTTTGTGCTTCATATTTATGTTGTTTCTCTCTTTTTTTTATCTTGCAGTAACCAGTGTGAAGAAGACAATGCTTTCACACACTGCCCTTCAAAAAGAAAGACAAGCACAAGCCTCAGCCATAATGAGGGAGATTCAGGGAAACGGTACAAATGAATTAATGGCATTGAAATCAGTTTATCTAAAATGTAAAGTAACAAATATGTTGTCATTGAACCGACATCCATAAATAATCTGTAAGAATATCACGTGTCCTCGGTAGCTGAGCCTTTTGTAGTTGTCTATTTCAGATCTATTTTCAGATGAACAACTGCTGTAATGGAATGAATCTGAGGAACAGCTGACAGATAGTCTACTTGGATTGTCTTTCACCTTTGTCTTTAGGGTTAACACCATAAACAGCTTCACAGAAGGGATCTAGTGATAGAACAATCACAGTACTGCAATTACGTAAAAAATAATTTTATACCACATATAGCATACAGAATATCTGGTATTGTGTAGTTAGGCGTCCTTGTGACTCACTGTGCCTTGTTATTGGCATTGACTGAGTGGTCAAAGGGACACTATATAATGCCCTCTACACCACATACAGGCATCATGGCCAGTGGTGATCCTCCACTTATCTGCTTTAGTCCAGTCTAGAGCCACACTTTTCACGTGTGGTGTCCTCTGACTGGAGGGATATGTGTGATAGGGGTTAAAGTGGATAAAGAAGACATTCACACCCGGCTATGTTCACATATCGGCTGTGGGCTGGCCAGATGTCCTGGGCTACTGTTATACATACCTCTTGGTGAACGGTACACTTTTTTTTTCCTTAGACCTCCATGAGAAGAAGATCATGTGTCCCTCCCGGGTGTCAAATTCTTTCTTTTATCTAATCTTTAAGTCACAGCTGGTGGTTCAGTGAAATTGTGGTGGCCATTGGCCTGCACATGCCCTATGGGCATTAATAAAATCATGGCCAACCCCCAGCCCAAACTCTAGTGTCATGTGTTCTATTTAATGTGGTATTTGTTGTGTGAGCCTGATTCTTGAAGAGCTCGACAGGCTTTCCTGCTCTGACGTGTTATGCAGAGTTTTTGGTGGAGCAGAGAGGGCACAGGCAGGAGAAGCTATTTGTTTTGTAGAGCTCCTGCCTTTACATGTACAGTGTGAGGCTGCCTACTATATTGTCCATAAAACAGTGCACATGCACTAGAGCCAATTAAAGTAGTATGGGCCCGAATTGTACTCCCAGATCCATACTAGAACAAATCATTAACACATGCCACATAATGTCCATCATAAAAAGGAGGTGAATTTAAGCTTTCAGTAACTGGGATTAGCCTTAAAGGACATCTGTCAGCAGATTTGTACCTATGAAACTGGCTGACCTGTTACATGTGCATTTGTCCCATTGGTCCCATGTGCATATGTGCCGGCATTAATGAGAAAAATTAAGTTATATTATATGAAAATGAGCCTGTATGAGCAATTTGCTCAGCTCTCTCTGCAATGACAAAGCCCCCATTGCTCCTAGAGGATAATTTGCATATATTAAAACTTCATTTTTCTCAGCAAAGCGGGCACATATGACCAAGAAAGATGCCTTCAGCTGCCAAGTGCACATGTAACAGGTCAGCCAGTTTCATATGTACAAATCTGCTGAAAGATCCCCTTTAACCAGCAAGGACTTCAACCAAACGAACATCAATAATACAATAATGATGACCTATCCTCAACCGATCAGCTGCTTGAAGAGACTTAGAATGGCTTTCCTTGGTATTGCAGCTCAGCCCCATTCACTTCTATTGGCTCAGTGCAATATAAAGCACAGCCGCTATACTATGTACGGCACTGTGCTTGGTAAGCATGAAGAAGGCCACGTCACGCACAGGAGCATCGGTGCCTTTCCAAATAGCTGATCAGCGGGTGTCGGACACCCACCGATCACGATACTGATGACTTATCCAGTGGATAGGCAACACGGTGGCTCAGTGATTAGCACTGTTGTCCCGACCAAGGACAACATCTGCATGGAGTTTATATGTTCTCCCTGTGTTTGCGTGGGTTTCCTCTGGGTACTCCGGTTTCCTCCCACACTCCAAAGACAAATTGATGGGGAACATAGGCTGTGAGCCCCAATGGGGACAGTGTGATGCTAATGTCTGTAAAGAGCTGAGGAATATAACAGCACTATATAAGTGAGTATAATAAATAATAAATGAATTATAAATCAATATCAAAATCACAGAAAATCCCTTTGAAGCAGTTCTCCAGCACTGGGAACCAAGTTAAAATAAAATTACCCAGTGTTTAGAGTGGTTACGTCAAGTGCTGAGCACTCTTCTCCACTGTTTCCGGTCCCCAATGGACCGAAAATGTGATGTGTCATCTACATGCTCATTACTGCTGCCAACCAATCAATAGCCTCAGAAGCGATCTCGATCATTTACCGCCCCTGAACAGGTCACTGCTGAGGCCGCTGATTGGAGGCAGTGGTGAGGTGCTTGTAGACGGCATGTCACACTAATGATCCACCAGGGATTTGAATCAGCTGAGACAGGATCTTGGTGTTCGATCTAAAATGCTGGCAAATCTTTTTTTTTTTTTAAATTTTATACCATGTCCGGCCTCTTGACCATTGGTTCTCAGTCTCGAAGAACCTCTTTAGTGTTTATACTATAGTCATTAGCAAACTTTAAAGGGGTTGTTCACCCCTGCAGGTCTTTTGGGCAAATCCCCCAGCATGGCTGGGCCTGCAGAAGTACCTGCTAGCTGTGCTTCTAACTCTGCTGATGAAGCAAGCATGGCACAATAATGGCGGATCTCCTCCCTCTCCACAGTGCTCCTTCTCTGCCCTTCCAAAGCCCCTGGGGTATAGTGCCCCTGGTAATAATAATGACCCCATAGTGACTCAGTATTAAGAATGCACCCTTAGTGACCCCGGTAATAGAAATAACCCCTGTGGTGCCCCACACTGCTGGTTGTGTGGGAGGAGCACTGAAAGCCTGAGAATCAGCCTCCTGCACAGCCAGCAGTGTGATGTGTGTGTGAGAGTGTCGGTCATGCTGCTGGCGGGATGTGCCAATCACCATGGAAACAGGTATTTGTCTTTTGTTTTTTAAATGGAGCTGGAGAGGGCACTAGGGACCAGAAGGGGGCAAAAGGAGGATATAACCACAGCCAGGGGCGGACTGGGAACTTAAAGTGGCCCTGGAAAAAATACTAAAGTGGCCCCATTTTGTAGTCTGGTCCAAATTGATGGAAGGCAGGGCCAGCAATACCATATTGTGGCACATTAAACTGCCCCAACGTAGCCAAATACCACAGTTCATCACAAAATACTGCCAGCATACATACATCCCCAAAAAACTTCCACAGACCGGCCGTGAGGAGGGCTCAGGCGGCCCCCTGGGCATCGGCCCACCGGGAAATTTCCCTGTAAGGTCTATGGCCAATCCGCCCCTGACCACAGCGAGGGGGCACAAGGAAGACATAACTACAGTAAGGGGGCACAAGGAAAACATAACTACTGTGAAGGGGGTACAATGTGGTTTAACCACAGTGAAGGGGCACAAAGGTGGGCATAACTACTTTGAGGGGCCATAATTTGGACAAAACTGCAGTGAGGGGACACAATGTGGGCATTAGTACTGTGTGGTAGCACTAAGGGGAAATACCCTAGATGACCCTGTTATACATTGGAATGGCTCAATCTTACACGGCCAGCACAGCGCCCACTGCTGTGGATTTCACAGGGGCAGTTACCATCCCTCCCTTATGTGATTATTGTTTTTGCTCTGTCACTATAGTGACCTTCTTCTGGTTCCAGTGGTTCTAGCGACACACTAGGACTAGTTGTTTTCTTCAGTTATTGTAAGGTGTATTGGTACAACCATGTATTCTGATAGATTTTATTATGTACCGTATTTTTTCACACCATAAGACACATTTTTCCCCCAAAAAAATGGGGTGAATACTAATGAGCGCTTCCATTATGGAAGCACTCATTAGTACCAGAGGACCAGGAAGCGGTGAAGGCTCTGTACTCACCGCTTCCTGGTCCTCGGCTGTCGGCTGTGCTGTGGCAGCGCATAGCGTGATGGCGCTCTGTGACCTCACGCTGGCTGTGCGCGCTGGTTCACAGCACATTTGGCAGCAGGAAGAGCAGGAGGAGCACTGGGGGCGAGGAGCTGCGGCGTCCAGAGCAGGAGAGGTAAGTGTTTTTTTTTGTTAGAGGCAAGGGGGCTTAAATATGTCCAAAGGGCTGAAATATGGAAATGGTGGCTGATATGGGGGCTGATGAGAGGCATATGAGGGGGCTGATGAGAGGCATATGGGGGCTGATATGGGAGCTGATAAGAGGCATATGGGGGCTCATGAGAGGCACGAGGTTCTTATCTGAGGTTTGATTAGGGGTCATTCACATTATGGTCTGAGCTGAGGTCTGATTGGGGTCCTATTAACATTGGGGGTCTGATTGGGGCTGTCAGCTGAAGTCTGATTAACATTGGGGGTCTGATTGGTGGTCTGACCTGAGGTCTAATGAATTTTTTTTTTTCTTATTGTCCTTCTCTAAAACCTAGGTGCGTCTTATGGGCCAGTGCATCTTATAGGGAATAAAATACGGTAACTGGGAATGGACGGAATTAGAAGAGTGGCTTAGTTTAAAAAATTTGCTGTTGCGCACTACACACGCTGGTAAACTCATCCCTCTTCATGTAAATTTGAGTGGCAGGTGCAATGTGGGGGGGCGCGATGTGGAACCCTTACCTTGGGTGCTGGAAAGTCTAGCTACACCTCTGCCTCAGTAATCTCCCTATAGTGACCACAGTAATTTTCCCCCATTCTTCACCCACTGGTAACTGGGCCCAGCACTGTCACTGTACTTCATGCCGGGCCCTCATCAGAATGCTCATCACAGCAGCGTTCCATCCACTCAGTCCGTCACCTATCAGGCCCCAGTGCTGCCCAACTAGTAGTACGCAGTGATGTGGGAGGGCGGAGCCTGATCAATGTTAGTCAGGCTCCACTCACCTGCTTAGATTAGAACATGGATAGATTATATATATATATATATACACTCACCGGCCACTTTATTAGGTACACCATGCTAGTAACGGGTTGGACCCCCTTTTGCCTTGAATCGTGGCATAGATTCAACAAGGTGCTGGAAGCATTCCTCAGAGATTTTGGTCCATATTGACATGATGGCATCACACAGTTGCCGCAGATTTGTCGGCTGCACATCCATGATGCGAATCTCCCGTTCCACCACATCCCAAAGATGCTCTATTGGATTGAGATCTGGTGACTGTGGAGGCCATTTGAGTACAGTGAACTCATTGTCATGTTCAAGAAACCAGTCTGAGATGATTCCAGCTTTATGACATGGCGCATTATCCTGCTGAAAGTAGCCATCAGATGTTGGGTACATTGTGGTCATAAAGGGATGGACATGGTCAGCAACAATACTCAGGTAGGCTGTGGCGTTGCAACGATGCTCAATTGGTACCAAGGGGCCCAAAGAGTGCCAAGAAAATATTCCCCACACCATGACACCACCACCACCAGCTTGAACCGTTGATACAAGGCAGGATGGATCCATGCTTTCATGTTGTTGACGCCAAATTCTGACCCTACCATCCGAATGTCGCAGCAGAAATCGAGACTCATCAGACCAGGCAACGTTTTTCCAATCTTCTACTGTCCAATTTCGATGAGCTTGTGCAAATTGTAGCCTCAGTTTCCTGTTCTTAGCTGAAAGGAGTGGCACCCGGTGTGGTCTTCTGCTGCTGTAGCCCATCTGCCTCAAAGTTCGACGTACTGTGCGTTCAGGTTGTAACGGGTGGCAATTTGAGTCACTGTTGCCTTTCTATCAGCTCGAACCAGTCTGCCCATTCTCCTCTGACCTCTGGCATCAACAAGGCATTTCCGCCCACAGAACTGCCGCTCACTGGATGTTTTTTCTTTTTCGGACCATTCTCTGTAAACCCTAGAGATGGTTGTGCGTGAAAATCCCAGTAGATCAGCAGTTTCTGAAATACTCAGACCAGCCCTTCTGGCACCAACAACCATGCCACGTTCAAAGGCACTCAAATCACCTTTCTTCCCCATACTGATGCTCGGTTTGAACTGCAGGAGATTGTCTTGACCATGTCTACATGCCTAAATGCACTGAGTTGCCGCCATGTGATTGGCTGATTAGAAATTAAGTGTTAACGAGCAGTTGGAGAGGTGTACCTAATAAAGTGGCCGGTGAGTGTATATATATATATATATATATATATATATATATATATATATATATACAGTGCTGGCCAAAAGTATTGGCCAGATAATACTCAATTTCTTCCAGAAAATGATTGCAATCACAAATGCTTTGGTAATAATATCTTCATTTATTTTGCTTGCAATGAAAAAACACAAAAGAGAATGAAAAAAAAGTCAAATCATTGATCATTTTACACAAAACTCCAAAAATGGGCCGGACAAAAGTATTGGCACCCTCAGCCTAATACTTTGGCAAATTGCTCCAGGTCCCTGAGATTTGAAGGGTGCCTTCTCCAAACTGCCATTTTGAGATCTCTCCACAGGTGTTCTATGGGATTCAGGTCTGGACTCATTGCTGGCCACTTTAGAAGTCTCTGGTGCTTTCTCTCAAACCATTTTCTAGTGCTTTTTGAAGTGTGTTTTGGGTCATTGTCCTGCTGGAAGACCCATGACCTCTGAGGGAGACCCAGCTTTCTCACACTGGGCCCTACATTATGCTGCAAAATTTGTTGGTAGTCTTCAGACTTCATAATGCCATGCACACGGTCAAGCAGTCCAGTGCCAGAGGCAGCAAAGCAACCCCAAAACATCAGGGAACCTCCACCATGTTTGACTGTAGGGACCGTGTTCTTTTCTTTGAAGGCCTCTTTTTTTTCCCTGTAAACTCTATGTTGATGTCTTTTCCCAAAAAGCTCTACTTTTGTCTCATCTGACCAGAGAACATTCTTCCAAAAAGTTTTTGGCTTTCTCAGGTAAGTTTTGGCAAACTCCAGCCTGGCTTTTTTATGTCTCTGGGTCAGAAGTGGGGTCTTCCTGGGTATCCTACCATAGAGTCCCTTTTCATTCAGACGCCGACGGATAGTACGGGTTGACACTGTTGTACCCTCAGACTGCAGGGCAGCTAGAACTTGTTTGGATGTTAGTCGAGGTTCTTTAGCCACCATCCGCACAATCTTTCGTTGAAATCTCTCGTCAATTTTTCTTTTCCGTCCACATCTAGGGAGGTTAGCCACAGTGCCATGGGCTTTAAACTTCTTGATGACACTGCGCACGGTAGACACAGGAACATTCAGGTCTTTGGAGATGGACTAGTAGCCTTGAGATTGCTCATGCTTCCTCACAATTTTGCTTCTCAAGTCCTCAGACAGTTCTTTGGTCTTCTTTCTTTTCTCCATGCTCAATGTGGTACACACAAGGACATAGGACAGAGGTTGAGTCAACTTTAATCCATTTCAACTGTCTGCAAGTGTGATTTAGTTATTGCCACCACCTGTTATGTGCCACAGGTAAGTAACAGGTGCTGTTAATTACACAAATTAGAGAAGCATCACATGATTTTTCAAAGGGTGCCAATACTTTTGTCCACCCCCTTTTTTATGTTTGGTGTGGAATTATATCCAATTTGGCTTTTTGACAATTCTTTTTGTGGTTTTCCATTGAAGACAAATTAAATGAAGATATTATTACCAAAGCATTTGTGATTGCAATCATTTTCTGGAAGAAATTGAGTATTATCTGACAGAATTGCAGGGGTGCCAATATATACAATATATATATATATATATATATATATATATATATATATATATACACACACACACATATATATGCATATTCTGGCCAATAAATCAAGGAATGTAGCCAAGAATTTAAGAAAACAATAAGGGAATAGTTGGAGGAGCCTATCACCTACATCTATGGCTAGTGACATTAAAATAGTTCCATGGGGTCCCAACGCATACCGTAACACTCAGTGACTTCCTCAATGGCTTTCATCGTACCACAACAAAGTGAGCTTGATCAGATGATTCCTACACCTATGTCTTCCTCAAGAGACTTACCTCTCTCTTTGGGGCCTAGGCCTGTGGACTAGAGGGACGGCATTAATCATTTTTAGGAGATAGTGTAGATCTGTGACCTGGGGGTGGAATGTAGAAAGAAGTGAATATAGTTAATAAGCATAAGTTAAAAATAAAAAATAACTCAAAACTACCGGTAATAACCTTACTTACTTGATGACTAATTCCAGAAGCCTGACCAGTGAAGTTGACAAACTGGAATTAATAATGTCTGAGGAAAAATATGACATAGTGGGAATAACTGAGACATGGCTGGATGATAGTTATGACTGGGCGGTTAACGTACAGGGTTACAGTCTGTTTAGAAAGGATCATGAAAACTGGTTCATCTTTATGTAACATCCTTTCTAAAGCCCACACTCCAGGAAAATAGAAAGGGGGGAAAAGAACATGTGGAGTACCTATGGTTAAAAACACATGGAAGGAAAATCAATAATACAATACTGATAGCAGTTTGTTTTAAGCCATTTAATCTTACAGAGTCCACAGAAAATCTAAAACTAAGGGTAATAGATACGGCGGCAAATCATAATGAGGTTGTTATTATGGGGGACTTCAACTACCCATATATAGACTGGGAAACTGAAACCTGTATATTTCATAAAGGAAACAGGTTCTTGGAAAAAACCAAAGACAATTACCTTTCCCAACTGGTTCAGGACCCGACTAGAGGGACAGCCATACTGGACTTAGTATTAACCAATAGACCTGACAGAACAACACATGTGCAGGTTGGGGGACACCTGGGAAATAGTGACTATAATATAATGAACTTTTGTCATTCAAAAGGGTGTATTGTCAAGCAGGCACAAAAATGATGAACTTCGGGAAGTCAAAATTTGATCAGTGTACAGAGGCCATTAGCCTCACTAACTGGGACAATATCCTCAAAAATAAGACTACAGATACTATATGGATACTATATGGGATATTTTTAAAAGCATCCAAAATTTTCATTGTGAGAGGTACATACCTTATGGGGATAAAAGAATTAGGAAAAGGAAAAACAATGTGATAAAATGTATATGAACAAAAAGGTAAAAGAAAAAAGAAAAAGAAAGCACTTTAACTTAAGCAGAAAGGCTGTGATATGGCTCTATATGGGACTATAATAGCTGGGCCTGGTGTCAATATTCAAAATGAGGTCCAAAAGTGGTTCTGGAAACTATAGGCCGTAGTGCAGTGTAACATCTGTTGTGGGTAAACTTACATTCTAAGAAACAGAATGTCTCAGTGATGATAAGGGCATAACTCTGTATCACCACAGGTTTATGAGGGATTGGTCCATTCACACTAATCAGTTTCTCTGAGGAGGTAAATTATAGACTGGACCGGCAGGGGTGCACCACCAGTGAGGCCAAGTGAGGCGATCGCCTCAGGCAGCACCAAGAGGAGGGCAGCAGAAGAGCCATGGGCAATGAGCGCTTTCATCGTGGAAACACTCATCTCTACACATTCAACTACATTGCTGTACTCAGGACAGCGATACAGTTGAATGCTGCGATGGTGCACAGGTGTGATGTCTCTTTGTTCCCCCATTTCCTCTAATAGGATTTAGTCCTAGTTCATGTAGCCTATCAGAGGTCGATGTCATCATAATCTCTCTGCCTGAGTCGGACCTTTCAGTTTTCGCCTCAGGCAGCAGAAAGGCTAGGTTCACCCCTGTGGACCGGGGTGAGTCATTGGATGTCAGATATATTGACTTCTCCAAAGCATTTGTTACTCTGCCACATAAAAGGTTAGTACATAAAATGAGAATGCTTGGACTGGGAGAAAATGTGTGTATGTGGGTAAGTAACTGCTGTTCCCTATTTTTTTCAATATAGTTATTAATGAATTTGTAGAGGGGTTGTGTAAAATGCAGGAAAATGGTGGCAATAACAATGAGTAAGGTGGTGCAATTAACAGTTCTTTACTGATGATAATGGTATGATTGAAAAAATAAGGCTAACTAGCGCTCAAATGATCTGGTAGACTGTTCTGCTAGAGGATCAGTCTTCTAGAGTTAACCAAATCTGGACATAGCCCGGTACTACCTTTCCTTGACTGGAGCCCATTGACTATGATAGGATTCAACCTGTTTCCGGCATTAGTGCCAGGATTCAGCTGGACAAAAAACTGCTTCTTGTCTGGCGGTCCCCCGGCAGTTTCCAGCTATGTCAAATGCAATGAACAGAACAGCCTGCCGGAACATTTTAGCGCTAGTGTAAAACTAGTTTAACATGTCAGATTCAACTAAAGCTACTTTCACACTTGCGATTTGCCTGATCCAGCAGGGATCAGCAAAAACACTTCTGTTTCTGATAATACAACCGGCTGCCTCTATTATGAACGGATCCAGTTGTATTGTCTTTAAAATATCAATGACGGATCCGGCATGAACACCATGAAAGTCAAAGGGGGACGGAAATGTTTTCTATTGTGTCAGATTGGATCAGTGTGAAATGGATCCAGCACCATTGAATTGCATTGTGTGTCATGCTGGACCTGCTTGCTCCGCATCCCATGACGGAAAGAAAATCGCAGCATGCTGCAGTTTGCTGTCCGGTATGGGAACGCAACTGAATGGAAAGGAATGCATTTTGGAGCATTTCGTTCTGTTCAGTTACATTTTGTCCCCATTGACAATGAATGGGGACAAAACAGAAACGTTTTTCTCTGGTATTGATATCCTCTGCCAGATCTCAATACTGGAAAATAGAAATGCTAGTGTGAAAGTAGCCTAAAACACACTTTAAATTACTTTTAAACTTCTTGAATGGGTCCGCAATCCGGGAGTTGCGGTGCAGAAAGGAGGCACGGATTGGAAGCCCACGGAAGCATAACGGAGTGCTTCCCTGGGTTTTCTTTCCGTACCTCCGCACCGCAAAAAAGAAGTGAATGCAAGTGAATGGGTCCGCAATCCGCATGCGGCACCCCCACGGTCGGTGCCAATGCAAATTGTGGTCTTAGACTAACTCTGAGTTGTAATCCTGTGCTTGTCCTGAAATCATGCTGTGCCTGGTTCTGGGGCTGGCACACATTTTGTGCTGCTTGGTACTGTGTCTTTATCTTACAACATGTTGCACAGTTCTGAATTCAGCAGCTCATACTTGGGGGGCAGCTTTTTTCTCCAAAAAATGTACATGTTAACGTATACATATCACAGTGGAACTCTATGATGAGGGATGCCACTGTATGACATCCGTCTGAGGTATTTAAAGTATACATTTTTTGTATATGTTAAACTTAAGACAAAAACGTTATGTGAACCTAAGACTGACATAGAAAAAGGTAACCGTGTAAATCAGGGATGCTCAACCTCCGGCCCTCCAGCGGTTGCAAAATTACAACTCCCAGCATGTCCTAATAGCTGTAGGCTGTACAGGCATGCTGGGAATTGTAGTTTTCCTACAGCTGCAGAGCCGCAGGTTGGGAATCCCTGATGTAAATGGTATTACACTCATTTTTGGGAGTTGTGTTAAAAGCACATTACCATCCCGGTGTAGTGAGTACGGATCAGCCCAATTAATAACCCATGAAATATATTTCTCCCATCAGTTCCTACAGTGCACATTGTGGACCATGAGACACTGAGAAACTGATGGGTCGCAAAATGAAATATAGATTGTTTGCTGTGGTTCTTGATAGAGACATCTAAAGGGAGTCAAAATGTTACTGGATAAAGAGTCAACATCTGATGTGTCAGCTTTTACTTTCAAGTATTTTTTCTATGCCTTGATATATTCAGATAAGAGGAAATGATCTAGATGTTATTGAAAGTAGAATGAAGTGGTTCTTATTTTTCTCATAGCCAGACACGAGATGAGACACAAGTCAAATCCATAGCAGACACAACCGACATTATACTGGCTTATCTCTAATCTCTCTCGTCTGACGCTTTAGAGCTACGTTACAAAAATCTCATCTGGTCTGTATCAGTATCATGTGTTACAGGTTGTTATGTTGTGCATGTGGTCGGTGGACATGTTTTCAGTTTAAGGTGTGAACTGGGTCAATATTGAGAGGAACTGGACATATGTGGAAACATGAAAGAATGACGTTTCCAGTGAATCCATAAACCACATGGAAAGAAGTCCACAACTCAGAGATATTTGCCACCTAGCATATCTTGATTAACATGTCTGGCATCATCTTGGCACTTACATCTCGTGTTAATCCAAGGAGTAAATGTGATATCCAACACACCAAGACAAAGTGTAATTGCTATGTACTTCAAGTATAAGCTATGTAAAGAACTCTTGGCCAGCATTTCCACCAAAGCCAGCATCTTCATCAATAGCTATAAAACATATATCAATTAACAAGCACTTCTTATACTGGGGTTCCCCCGGGGACATGCTCCATTATTTCCTATCCTCAGGATAGGTCATCAGTATCTGATCATGGGAGTCCGACACCTGGGACCCTCACAGATCAGCTGTTTGAGAAAGCAGTGGAGCTCCTGTGAGGGCTGCTGCCTTCTCACAGCTGACCAAGCACAGCATCGTACATACTATAGCGGCTGTGCTTGGTATGGCGCTCACCCCCTTTCACTAGAATGGGGCTGAGCTGCTCCTAGGTCACGTGAACAATGTACGTGACGTCACTGCCCTAGAAAAAGCAGAGAAAAAGTTGCAGCACTCACAGGAGAACCGGTGTCAAACCGCTGTTCGGCAGGGGACCCAGGTTTCGGACCCCCACCATCAGATAGGTCATCAGTACTCATGAGTAAAATCTCAGAAAACCCCTTTAATGTAGGGCTTGAAGTGGAGAACTCTTTCAGATCTGTCACCTCTGTTGTCTGAACCAGAATATCCTTTAAACTTTTGAGGGCATGGCAATTTTCCATTTTTTGTGTTTCTATTTTTCATCCCCTTTTTCAATGCTTTCGTTGCTTGTATTTTTCAGGACAAGTTGTACTTTCTAATGCCACCATTTAATATTGCATATGATGTTGTGGGAAGCTAGAACAAATTCCAAATGGGGTAGTATTGGATTTTGTTTTTATAGTGTTCCCCATGTTGTAAGACTGATTTTTCGTCTTCATTCTCCGGGTCAGTATGATTACAGGGATACCACATTTCTATAGTTTTTCTTGTGTTTTAATACTTAAAAAAAAAAATTTTGGAAGAAATAATTTTGTTCTTTTCATCTCCATATTCTGATCCATATACATGTACCTTTTTTATGTCTATGGAGCTGAGTGGATCTCATTTTTTGCAATCTGTATTTTAGATTTATGCCATTTTGACCCTTTAGAGCAGGGGTGCACAGGCCACATGCGGCCCTCAATATCATTCTGTGCAGCCCCCAACCATCTGGTGACAGACATGTATGTCTATGTCTTGTGGCTGATCACATGCATTTTTCATGTATTCTCCCATTAGATGGGAGTCCTGGATGTGTAACCAGACATTTATAGTATATTCTGTATGTACAATACACCATAAATACAGTATTTCAGTTGGTAATAACCCCTTTAACTTTTATTTTCGACCCTTGGCATATTTTCAGTCTGATAATGTGGCCCTCAAGCAGAAAAGGTTGAGCACCCCTGCTTTAGAGGGACCAAGACCGCCACACAGAATAAATCGCTCCTCTGATCACCACTAAGGGGAGTGAATCCAATATCAGGAGCACACCACTCCTTGGTTTTCAGCACACAGATGCCATGGTCACTTCTGATGCCAATTGCAAACCTTTAGGCCTCTTTCACACGAGCGTGACGGATTAAGTCCGGATGCGTTCAGGGTGCGTTCAGGAAAACTCACACCATTTTGCAAGCAAGTTCAGTCAGTTTTGTCTGCGATTGCGTTCAGTTTTTTCTGCGCGAGTCCAATGCGTTTTGATGCGTTTTTCACGCGCGTGATAAAAAACTGAAGGTTTACAAACAACATCTCGTAGCAAACATTAGTGAAAAACGCATTGCATCCGCACTTGCTTCAGGATGCAATGCGTTTTTCACTGAAGCCTCATTCACTTCTATGGGACCAGGGCTGCGTGAAAAACGCAGAATATAGAACATGCTGCGTTTTTCACGCAACGCAGAACTGATGCGTGAAAAAAACGCTCATGTACACAGACCCATTGAAATGAATGGGTCAGGATTCAGTGCGGGTGCAATGCGTTCACGTCACGCATTGCACCAGCGCGGAAAACTCGCTCGTGTGAAAGGGGCCTTAGTATGAGGTGAGTGGCACGGAGTGGCTGCTTCTCATGGTATTAAAAGGATTATGAAGATCTCATTACAGCCTCTTTGTGTGTGGCCTGACCATGGTCGTCACCTACAGTGCCTTGCGAAAATATTCGGCCCCCTGGAACTTTTCAAACTTTTGCCACATTTCAGGCTTCAAACAAAAAGATATAACATTTTACATTTTTGGTGAAGAATCAACAACAAGTGGGTCACAATTGTGAAGTGGAATGAAATTTATTGGATCATTTAAACTTTTTTTGGAATAATAAAACTGAAAAGTGGGGCATGAAAAATTATTCGGCCCATTTACTTTCAGTTCAGAAAACTTACTCCAGAAGTTCATTGAGGATCTCTGAATGATCCAATGTTGTCCTAAATGACCGATGAAGATAAATAGAATCCACATGTGTGTAATCAAGTCTCCATATAAATGCACCTGCTCTGTGATAGTCTCAGGGTTCTGTTTAAAGCACAGAGAACATCATGAAGACCAAGGAACACACCAGGCAGGTCCGTGATACTGTTGTGGAGAAGTTTAAAGCCGGATTTGGATACCAAAAGATTTCCCAAGCTTTAAACATCCCAAGGAGCACTGTGCAAGTGATCATATTGAAATGGAAGGAGTATCAGACCACTGCAAATCTACCAAGACCCAGCCGTCCCTCTAAACTTTCATCTCAAACAAGGAGAAGACTGATCAGAGATGCAGCCAAGAGGCCCATGATCACTCTGGATGAACTGCAGAGATCTACAGCTGAGGTGGGAGAGTCTGTCCATAGGACAACAATCAGTCGAACACTTCACAAATCTGGCCTTTATGGAAGAGTGGCAAGAAGAAAGCCATTTCTCAAAGATATCCATAAAAAGTCTTGTTTACGGTTTGCCACAAGCCACCTACCTGGGAGACACACCAAACATGTGGAAGAAGGTGCTCTGGTCAGATGAAACCAAAATCGAACTTTTTGGAAACAATGCAAAATTATATGTTTGGCGTAAAAGCAACACAGCTCAACACCCTGAACACACCATCCCCACTGTCAAACATGGTGGTGGCAGCATCATGGTTTGGGCCTGCTTTTCATCAGCATGGACAGGGAAGATGGTTAAAATTGATGGGAAGATGGATGGAGCCAAATACAGGACGCTCTCCATCCAACCTCAAAGAGCTCGAGCTGTTTTGCAAGGAAGAATGGGCAAGAATTTCAGTCTCTAGATGTGCAAAACTGATAGAGACATACCCCAAGCAACTTGCAGCTGTAATCGCAGCAAAAAGTGGCGCAACAAAGTATTAATGCAAGGGGGACGAGTAATTTTGCACGCCCCACTTTTCAGTTTTATTATTACAAAAAAGTTTGAATGATCCAATAAATTTCGCTCCACTCCTCAATTGTGACCGACTTGTTGTTAATTCTTCACCAAAAATTTAAAATGTTATATCTTTTTGTTTGAAGCCTAAAATGTGGCAAAAGGTTGAAAAGTTACAGGGTAGCGAATACCTTCACAAGGCACTGTATCTAATTCCAATACCCTATTTGGGACATTGATGAAGGCCTCTGTCACATGAACAATACAGACTCTATCAGGGTCTGTTCAGGAAAAGACTGATGGTTTTGCATGCAAGTCCAGAAGCCTTACGGTTTTATGCCACTATTGTATACAATTTACATATTTGTGGCATAATTTGTAACTTTTCAAAAGTGGGCAGGAGGAGACATACCAACCACAGTCTGACTGTGGCTTTTACTGACTTACTATCAGTTATCAGTGACAAGTTAAATAGTCGGACTTTTATGCTAAAGGTGGTTTATCTAATATCAGTCTTAGGCTATTTGCACACTAGTGTCAGAGATCCGACAGGCTGTTTCGGCAGTGAGGCTTTACTATAATGGGGACAGGCAGAGATCTAGCCGCATTCTGGCAAATATGCTGAGTGCCCTGTATTTGTTATTGTGACACTTAGGCTAAGTTCACATATGCATGTTTCTCAAGGATTTGTGGACTATTGTACAGTACAAGTCTTTAAGATTTTCCAATCCTTATCTATGATGGGACTTTACATTCAATAGAGAATAAATCCTCAATTAAATTTGTAACTGGCAAGTGTGCTGCAGATTGCGGACATAGTGGTGATTTCATCTACTGCAAATCCATAATGTGTGAATTAAGGCCTTTTTCACACAACAGCATTTTTGAGGGCTCCGATCCATTCATTTCTCGGTCCGCAAAAAATGCACGGTGTGCTGTCCGTATCCGTATGTCTGTTCCGTAGCCCGCAAAAAAAAAAAGAACATGTCCTATTCTTGTCCGTATTACGGATTTATGAAGTTATGCCAGCCTCTACATAACTTCGGTGCATCCACCGCCTGTCTAAATCTATGCCAGCTTCCTTGCTCGCTTAAATTTAGACAATTTTCTATGCCTAATTGGTGTTGAAAATGATAAATGAGACGGGCTTGCCGGCCTGTCCTCTTCCCCGCCACTCCCCCTTTTTCTAGACTTGGTGTGAGTGGGGAAAAGTCGCAGATTGTTGGGCAAATAACCTTTGCGCCATAGTCTGCACCAGAAATATGCCAAAAATAGGCAAATTTCTTTTAGTAAATGACCCTCTTAGTCTTACTGATTCATGCTCATTTATCATCCACTGAAAACATTTTACAGTGGATTGTATATAAGATACAACTCCATTCATCTTGTTGTCCTTACGTTTTATTAGACGTATAGTTTTATTCCTTGTGTTGGATAATAGGCCAATTTAATATTAGCGAAGTTCACCTTCCTGGAAACTACACTGAAATGCGTTAATGAATGTATTCATGTGACCTTGCTTCTAGCGGGGTCTACCAACGGAGATCACATGAGTAACTGCAAGGACATTTTCCAAGAATGTTACCTTCAATTAACTTCTACTGGAACTATATATATATATATATATATATATATCGGGAATAACTGTTAGGGTATATAATGCAGCAGATATTTTATGCAGAAATTTCTGTGATTGAAAATATGTTCTATTCAGGGATATCTAAGGCTACTTTCACACTTGCGTTTGCAGGATCTGTTTGTGAGATCCGTCACAGGCTCTCACAAACAGTCCTGAACTGATCAGTTTTGTCCTAATGCATTCTGAATGGAAAAGGATCCGTTCAGAATGCATCAGGTTTGCTTCAGTTCAGTTTCCATTCCGTTTTGGAGGCGGACACTAAAACGCTGCTTGCTGCGTTTTAGTGTCTGCGTGAAGAAACTGATGCAAACGGATCCGTCATGACTCACAATGTAAGTCAGTGAGGACGGATCTGTTTTGTCTGACACAATAGAAAACTGATCCGTCCTCCATTGACTTTCAATGGAGTTCAAGACAGATCCGTCTTTGCTATGTAAAAGATAATACAAACGGATCCGTTTAGAACGGATGCAGACGGTTGTATTATCATGACGGATCTGTTTGTGAGAGCCTGGACGGATCTCACAAACGGATCCTGTAAACGCAAGTGTGAAAGTAGCCTAAAATCCCCTTTCAGATGAATGGGACAGTCATAGATATTTTTGTACCAAATTTGTTTATATTTGCCCCTTATACTCCAAGGAAATTGGCCAGTGTAAAATGTATAGCCTCTGAAGTTTATTAAAAATAATTGCCACCTGTGTATAACCACATATCTCCTAATTTTTGAAAAGCCGAGGGATGGACAAGATCAGTTGTGCACACAGAGCATTGTAGCAATTTTTTTTTACAACAAGTAATGTGTCTAACTCCTTTGTTCTCCCACACAATATTTTTGCCCTCACACAGTTCCATCCTTCAACTGCCACGGGCTCTATCTACTGTTTAGTTGTGACAGTTATAGGGAAAGAGCTACAGCAGAAAAGACACACCCCCTGAGATGCAGCAGAAAAGACACACCCCCTGAGATGCGGCAGAAAAGACACACCCCCTTAGATGCAGCAGAAAAGACACACCTCCTGTCTCGTGACCCGTGGAGTGCTGAGATCATGGTGCACCATATAGTATAGCAGTAACCCACTTATAAGTGGAAACAGGTAACAGGGGCCCGTTTTGATTGGTCAAAATGGGATTTGGGATGATCCTATTACTTAGCTATGTTGGGCATTAGAGCATTTGTAATTAATTGATTATGCCCATCCAGTAATACTCCACCTATAGTACTATAAATATCTGTTCTGCTCCCACCAACCACTACCCCTTGAGAAATCTGACAGCCAAACGCGCATCGGGGCGTGGTGGTGGTCTGATATGGGATTACATACTTTGGATGGCATTATCAACTGCTTTTTTCTTATATATTTATATATCTATATTATACTATATTCTCTCTAGTATATTTAGTATAATTTACATACTCCCACAGCTATATTTTTATGCCACCCGGCACCCTATTATTTTGCATTTGCACTTTATGTTTATCCAGCTGTGCAGCCACCACAATTGTGTTTTTTTTAATTATTTTTAACTACTTTGCATATGCCAATCACATTGTTAATATATGTCTAATAAAATTTAATGGTATAATCATGTTAATGGTGTGACTACTTAGTGATTTATTATTTAACTACATATACTCCTATTTATGTTTATCTCAACCTATCAACATAACTGGCATACTGTCATCCTAAGTTCTAGATCTACTATTATACTAGCAGATAACTCATTTCCCTCACAGCAACAGTACACTGACAATGCATTACCTATGTACAGTACAGACCAAAAGTTTGGACACACCTTCTCATTCAAAGAGTTTTCTGTATTTTCATGACTATGAAAATTGTAGATTCACACTGAAGGCATCAAAACTATGAATTAACACATGTGGAATTATATACTTAACAAAAAAGTGTGAACGAACTGAAAATATGTCTTATATTCTATGTTCTTCAAAGTAGCCACCTTTTGCTTTGATTACTGCTTTGCACACTCTTGGCATTCTCTTGATGAGCCTTCAAGAGGTAGTCACCTGAAATGGTTTTCACATCACAGGTGTGCCCTAACAGGTTTAATAAGTGGGATTTCTTGCCTTATAAATGGGACCATGAGCTGTGTTGGGCAGGAGTCAGGTGGATACACAGCTGATAGTCCTACTGAATAGACTGTTAGAATTTGTATTATGGCAAGAAAAAAGCAGCTAAGTAAAGAAAAACGAGTGGCCATCATTACTTTAAGAAATGAAGGTCAGTCAGTCCGAAAAATTGGCAAAACTTTGAAAGTGTCCCCAAATGCAGTCGCAAAAACCATCAAGCGCTACAAAGAAACTGGCTCACATGAGGACCGCCCCAGGAAAGGAAGACCAAGAGTCACCTCTGCGGCGGAGGATAAGTTCATTCGAGTCACCAGCCTCAGAAATCGCAGGTTAACAGCAGCTCAGATTAGAGACCAGGTCAATGCCACACAGAGTTCTAGCAGCAGACACATCTCTACAACAACTGTTAAGAGGAGACTGTGTGCAGCAGGCCTTTATGGTAAAATAGCTGCTAGGAAAACAACTGCTAAGGACAGGCAACAAGCAGAAGAGACTTGTTTGGGCTAAAGAACACAAGGAATGGACATTAGACCAGTGGAAATCTGTGCTTTGGTCTGATGAGTCCAAATTTGAGATCTTTGGTTCCAACCACCGTGTCTTTGTAAGACGCAGAAAAGTTGAATGGATGGACTCTACATGCCTGGTTCCCACCGTGAAGCATGGAGGAGGAGGTGTGATGGTGTGGGGGTGCTTTGCTGGTGACACTGTTGGGGATTTATTCAAAATTGAAGGCATACTGAACCAGCATGGCTACCACAGCATCTTGCAGCGGCATGCTATTCCATCCGGTTTGCGTTTAGTTGGACCATCATTGATTTATCAACAGGACAATGACCCCAAACACACCTCCAGGCTGTGTAAGGGCTATTTGACCAAGAAGGAGAGTGATGGGGTGCTACGCCAGATAACATGGCCTCCAGAGTCACCAGACCTGAACCCAATCGAGATGGTTTGGGGTGAGCTGGACCGCAGAGTGAAGGCAAAAGGGCCAACAAGTGCTAAGCATCTCTGGGAACTCCTTCAAGACTGTTGGAATACCATTTCAGGTGACTACCTCTTGAAGCTCATCAAGAGAATGCCAAGAGTGTGCAAAGCAGTAATAAAAGCAAAAGGTGGCTACTTTGAAGAACCTAGAATATAAGACATATTTTCAGTTGTTTCACACTTTTTTGTTAAGTATATAATTCCACATGTGTTAATTCATAGTTTTGATGCCTTCAGTGTGAATCTACAATTTTCATAGTCATGAAAATACAGAAAACTCTTTGAATGAGAAGGTGTGTCCAAACTTTTGGTCTGCACTGTATATGTAATTGTAGCTGTCTTTGTATTTAATTTTCAATGTGCTTTTTATGAGTGTCAAGTTAAACAAAAACCCTTTCTAATGGAAGTGTCTCTTTAACAAATGGCAGAAAAACCTTTTGCATGGATTTAGAGGCTTTAGAACTTTTATGAAGGAAGTTTATCTTTTAGGGCGAGCTGAACTGAGTAAAATGTGTGATGGTGTAACTGGTAGATGTTGCATTGGATTTCTATGTGAAAACACCCTGACTTCATGGGAACAACACTATTAAGAGAATCACAAATATTAATCTGTTTCCTTTTAAAGCATTCAGCTTCCCATAAAGAAGCCGTTGTGCAAATTTGGATTTAGTTTTTTGTGGAAGTAAACGGAGGCAGGAATAATGTCAGTTATATAACAAAGGATTTATAGGAGATTGTGCAGCAGTTATTTTACAACAATACCATCTTCACGTTTTACCATACTCCACACTTACCATACTTATCTGTAATTAGCTTTTACTTATTTCTAGCTTATTGTACTTATTTTTTCTGTGCTTCCCTGTCCTGTGTAAGTTGTATTTCAGCTTCTAATAAGCAGGCTTCTACTAAGCTGCCTATAATGTAGTTGTAGAGTCGGACCAGTGGCATACATAGAGAAGTAAGGCCCCCATAGCAGGGATCAAACTAGGCCCCCCACACAGGACAGAAGGGTTTCTGCCTAAACCCCTTTCAATGATCCTTGGACCCTTTTTTCCACTTCTTAATTTGCTAAAAGTTGTTCCTTTAGAGGGTAGAGTCCTGACCAAGTTTTCACCTCCAGTAGAAGAGGAGATAATCCCAACTGGGCCCCCTCTTGCCCTGGGCCCCATAGCAGTGGCATGGTCTGCCGCTATGGTAGTTACGCCCCTGAGTCAGACTAACCAGCTCCACTCACAGCCTACAGCTACTTGTAAGTATGGCAGCAGATGGAGAACCACTGGATGTTCACCACTGATGTGGAGGCATTATACTGTTAATTCTGAGAAGGCAAAGACCTAACTTGTCTAGTCTCCCAGTACCTGCTTCTCAAAAACACCTGGCAGGGGAGTAATTAAAGACTCATGGGCCCTGGTGCAAGAGTTCAGCTTGGCACCCCTTTCCCTCAGTGCTCTGTGGCCAGGGGCAGGGAAGCACATAACGTTCGTGCTGCCTGAGCACGGAACGGCACACCTAAGCCCCCCCCCCCACGCATGCCAAATTCTTGACCTTACCCTTTCCCTCCTGCCACAGGTGTAACTTGACCTGCATGCACTTTCTATAATACCAGTGTCTTCTTATGTGGCACAGGGTCAGGCACCTGGGCCCAGTAGCAACTGCCACCTCTACAACTCCCTATAGCTACACCCTTGATCAGTGGTACTTGGTTATCTCCAAGACATTTGGCATTCAAGTCAAAGAGCACACTCTTGTTTTTGTCAGGCCAAAGAATCTTTTCTATCATGGTCTTTTGACAAACTCCAAGTGTAGTTTATGAATGATTGGCTTCTGTCTGATTGGTAAAGTGCTACAGAACTCTGTAGCTTTATCAAATTGATCATGAGGTTTTGGTTCCTCGAGTCTAGAATCCAAATTTTTGGCAATTCAATTTGGGAAAATTTTTGAAATGGCATCAGCCATTTTCACATCAAAAGATAGGAAAGATGAAGAAGGAGGATCACGTGACGCCAGGTGGTGTGTGCGGAAATCCTACAGTGCAGTTTGTTTTTAAAGAGACTGTTACCACTGGCTACCATGCAATTACCTATAGCCATATATGTCACTGTCACTTTGACATTACTTATGCTTAGAGATGAGCGAACGTGCTCGTAACGAGCACTGTACCGCTCAGCTCCCCTGCGCTCGCATGGGCGCAGGCAGCCGCTTCTGTCGGGTGAGGAGGATGGAAGCGGCTGCCTGTGCCCATGAGAGTGCAGGGGAGCCGAGCGGTACAGAGCTCGTTACGAGCACGTTCGCTCATCTCTACTTATGCTGTCTTGGTGTTAAAGAGCTTGAAATAAATACTGGGAAACTCCAGAATGTCTGCAACTTTTCAGGGCAATTGGAGCACTTTTGATTCGAGTCGAATTTTCAGACCAGAATTGAACCAGAATTGAACTTTAAGAAATTCATCACTACTTGAGACCCTTTTCCTTCGATGGTTCAGTTTGGCTGAGCAGCCAAGGCTCGAAAGAGTACTGGCAGTTATGATTTTTTTTCACTTTAGAATGTTGGAGACCACTGTTGTAGAGCCACTCTATTATTAATCATGCAAATAAGGCAAAGGAAAATATCTGCTGTCCTGTATATAAGCCTGAAACTCGTATACACATTAAAGGGACACTTTCATCAAAACATCTTATCACATATTTGCAACCTATATTTGAATATCCCATGTATTTTTTTTTTAAATGGGGGAAGTTTTCTAGATATAATTTTTTGAAGTTGCTCCATGTATTCTACTTCCTGTCTTGGCTCTTTAACTTCCTCTTTGTTTGGACTTTTAGCACAGCAAACAGCCTCACTTGACTTTCTCAGTTAGATTATAGCCAGAGAGGGAAGTGTATGACTGACTTAATTACAGCATCACAAGTACAATGCTCTTCCATGGACGTCTTTATCTAGACCTATCAATAAAACAATAGAGCTATTATCCTAATTATACATCTACTATTATCAATGAGGATTAACCTTCAGATAACATCTTCGCTTCACACTGGCAGTGAACTGGCAATGGATTGCCTATCTATATAGGAAATTGTATCATTTGTGTCAAAGAACAATAATTTGTATTTAATTTTCAATGGCATAGTACTGCTGAAATAAAAGAAAAAAATCAAATATGTATGTACAGGTTTTTTTTTAATATGCCTTTCTAGGATACACTTTACCCAGATACACTTTAATAAAGTTCATCTAAAATATGACCTTTTAAACATCTTTATAAACTGAGTGCACCCATGAGCTGGCATCTAAGCCAACAGTGCTATTGGCGGTTGAAAGAGAGCTTTTTTATATTTTGTTCTGAACTCTGAGCAAGAATAAATGTTTCAATAAATTCTTCACTAAATATTGCTACCAAAACAGCCAATGTGTAAGACTGTTTCTAATACACTAAATAGAAGAGCTGTTCATTGGCTAGAGCACGGATGGCCAACCTGAGGCTCTCCAGCTGTTGCAAATCTACAACTCCCAGCATGCCCACACTGCCTACAGCTATCAGCCTATAGCAGGGCATGTTGGGAGTTGTAGTTATACAACAGCTGGAGAGCCGCAGGTTGGCTGTCCCTTGGCGAGAGCCTTTCTTTCTTAGTTGGAAGCACGCATGCAGTGTAACTCCAAACATGAACAGAGAACCCTGCCAGTATTTTGGTACTGTATGTGTATTGCAGTGGTGATGTGTGTACCATGTAGGTACATGTAGGTTCATGTACTTCTTGCAGTATGCTATGGAGCAAATTTATCATAGACCAATGTTTTATGACAGTCTATGATATCCCCTGGGTTGCTGGAGGATGCGTCTAATTTATGACTAGACTCATGCCTCATCATAAATTAGGCACATCCCCTGGCAGTTTATTCACCTAAACAGAAATCTATAGCAGCACAGAGCTACCGTAGATTTCTGTTTTTCTTTCTGCCTGAAAACCGGCGTAAATGAAGACAGAAACTGAAAAAGATTGTATTTAAAAATATAAGGCTATAATGATTTTTAAGTGTCAATGCCTGGAGAGAGTCTAACTCAATATTATTCGAAGATCAGTTTTCTGTTCACTATTTACTATTATACTGTCTTGGCAGTATTGCATGTCATATCTGTATTTGTCCTTGCCCACAGTTGAAAGAAAATTGGACACCTAATTATGTTAGGAAATGTCCGTGGTAGGCAGTTCACAACTACCATCTTCCTGTGGTAGGTGAAAAATAACAGGAATGGTGAGTTGTACTTTGTCACCATGCCTAGAGATCAAATTGTGTCTACATTGGACCTTATCCATACTGTACATGTGCCAGGTCCGGCAATTGTGAACCTGGTTGACTGAATCAATGGACACACATGTCTCTTATTTCTGAATATCAAATTTATATTTGTTTACTAGAGCGTAAAATTTCTGGGACCTCAAAAGACCTTTGCATTTCCCAATATGCTGCATAGTTTAAAGCATACCTGGCATATCAAACGTAGATGAAAACACTTAATCCAGCATGCTTTCACAATCGGATGTACTGTATTGCACTGAGCTAGATGGAAATACGACAGCCATGTCAGCAAACAAAACAAGTGATTGATATAGAGTTTTGAAGATAGCACATATGGGACAAATGGGTTAAATCTATTTTTCCTTTGCTGTAAGTCACACATAGGCCATATAATGTATCTTCAGAAAGTATTCTGACCGCTGTAATTTACATTACATTTACTAGAGAACCTTATTCCAAATTGTATACCATTAATTTATGCACAAAACCCCATAATGATAAAGCAGGTTTTTAGATATTTACTCCACTGCAGGGGAACCACCAGTCCACTATCTCTCGAAGTAGTCTCTCTTCAGTTACAGTTTACCCAGACAGAACAAGAGACATCGGTGCATGGCACCAAGGGGTAAGGAAAAATTATACTCAGTGGACAAACCAAGGTCAGGGCAGACAGAGTACGTTCAATTTGGTTAAAGATTAGGGCAGGCAGCAGTGGATCAATACAGGAGTAAGGCAGAATTAAAGGGGTATTCCCATCTCACAAATGTAGTTTGTATAGTTAGATATAGCCATACCAATTTTATTACTAATAGAATATATTTAAATAAAATGTACCGTTTAGAAGATTTCCCTATTTGTATATCCATTGTACCACACACGAGTCAGGCCATTGCCCCTAGTTACGACCACCGCAGCCATGTAGTAGTGGTGGCCGGCTTGCTCCTTTTCAAACCCGCTCTGAGGTAACTGCTGTATTGTGAACACACATTACATGAGCATGCAGACACACATCTTAGGGTTGTAGCATTTTTGTCTGTGCCTCCAAAACGCAGAGAAACGGATCCTGTTCCAAGATCAATTCATCTGCATGGAGCAGGATCCGTTTATAAAGTCTGCGCTTTGAATGGATCCTGACCATTGCATTTTGGACTGAGGGCGTCCAAAACGCAGACGTGAAAGCACCCTAAGATGTGTGTCTGCATGCTCATGTATTGTGCGTTCACAATGCAGCAGTCACCTCAGAGTGGATTTGAAAAGGAGCAAGCCGGCCACCACTACTACACGGCCACTGTGGCCATAACCAGGGGCAACGGCCTGACTGATGTGTGTGGGACAATGGATATACAAATAGGCAAATCTTCTAAACTGTACATTTTATATAAATACATTCTATTAGTAATAATTTTGGTATGGCTATATCTAACTATACAAACTACATTTGTGAGATGGGAATACCCCTTTAAGGTCAGGCAGCAGTGGGTCAATTCTGGTAACAGGCAGAGGTCCCACACAGGAAATCAAAACTGAATAACAGCACACCTTTGCAGGGACTAGCAAACTAGAGAACCTATTGCTCAGGAAAATTCTCATAGCGGAAAGTGTCTTATAACACCCAGAGACGGCAGCCATTGGCTAGGGACAGATTGGGCCCAACACTCTGGTCTTTCAAGGGGCAGGGAGAGCAGAGGAGAAGAGGCTCAACAGAGGATAAAAGGTTCAGTGGGACCACGGACCACCTCCATGCAGGTGTTACTCGATGGGCGAGTACCTGCCGGGAGTAGGGAGTCACAGATTGCCAATATAGCAAATACAGTTATAGTTACAAAATTGTAAAAACAAGTCAAGTAACCTTTTGGTCTCATTAGATCAAATGTTAAGGTTCAGACCATCACAAAGGCATAACCATACAAATGTCAAAAGAACAACTAAATACCTCCCAAGCCTTGTAAAATAAAAAATAAAGTGGATGAGAAGCCCATTATCAGCGTAAAATACATTACAAGATAACTTTTAACATCCAGGCTATTCCTTTGTGGAACTGAGCTACAGCTTATGGTAATCAACCAGTGAATTTAAATTTATGGAATACATGTAATAATGCACTTTAAGTCCTAAAGAAACAAATCCATCAGTAAGGAAGATAGATACCATTAAAACATTAGTCATAGGAACCAGATACATTTCCCTCAAGTGTACAGAACCAAAGTCTACCTGGATCCCTTGAAAGAAAAACAAGTGTGACGCATGGAACTAGATTCTAGGGGCTGATTCTTCACATCATGGTGGCGCATCCGCTGCTCCCAAGAGATGTTGCATAAGGTGCAGTGAGACTGCTTTGCTCATAAAGAGAGACTCTTAACTGAAACTATGGCTACACTTCAAAGCAAGGTTAATAATATGATTTTAGTATATACGTGTCCATATAATCTCCTCTTTTGCACTTATCTATATACAAATCATAAAGAACATAATACACAATTACATCAACACTTCAACTAGAGTCCTGACTACATCCAGAATGAAGGTACTTATATCACTGATTGAGTTATCATCATCTGACAGCAACACATCAGCTGGGAAGCCCTTTCATCGAAAGCTGTCAGAGTCTCGATCATAAAAACCACCATGATCCACCACAGTAGAAGCTTCAAGTTAGACAACAGATTTCCTGAAAAAAATCGCAAAGCGGTGCTGCTTGTTGTGGTAGTGAAAAAGAAAGAGAAAGGGAAATGATCAGTGATAGTTAAAGGGGTTGTCTCACTTCAGCAAATAGAATTTATTATGTAGAAGAAGTTAATACAAGCCACTTACTAATGTATTGTTATTACCCATATTGCCTCCTTTGCTGGCTGGATTGATTTTTCCATCACATTAAAAGCTGCTTGTTTCCATAGTTAAGACAATCCTGCAGTCCATCAGTGGTGGCCATACTTGCATACTATAGGAAAAAGAAGTAGCCTATGTGCACTCCCATGGTTCCGGACACATCAGAGAGGTCGACCCTTTTTTCTTTAGTGTGCAAGCATGACCACCACTGATGGATTACAGGGTGGTTGTAACAATGGAAATGAGCAGTGTATAATGTGATGGAAAAATGAATCCAGCCAGCAAAGGAAGCAATATGGATAATAACAGTACATTAGTAAGTGGCTTCTATTAACTTTCTGTACATGATAAATGCCATTTACTGAAGTGAGACAACCCCTTTAATGGCTTGATTTCAGAGAAGTTGGATTAGTAGGTGTAATGATCTGCACTTCTGTATAGTAAAAAGTGCTATATCTGCAAAAACCTGGATTTCTGAGTCCATTGGAGCAATTTTAGGGAGCTTTCTCACCACCTCCATGACCCTCTCCTTAATAGTATAGAAATTTGGCTTCACAAAAATGTTGCTTAGCAAACCTTCATTGTGTATGGCAGTCAGAGCCCAATGTCCCTGTCGATCTCCAAATGGAACTCTGAAATGTCTGGTATTAATTGTATAAAAATAGTTCCTCATTTATTACATCAAACAAAACTATCAAAACTACTTATGATGAGTTCACATCAGAGCAGAAAGTTTTAATAATAATGGAACTACCCGTGCGAGATGCATCTCATAGACTCTAATGGGATCAGTCTGATTTCTGTTAGAAAGTCTGGTATTTTGGACAGAATCTGTGATGAATGCTTTTAATGGAGCCTCTGATGCAGATGTGAACACAGCCATACTACTGTACTTCTTTTCCTATAACTGTGCATTTCAGAGCTCAGATGGACCATGCCTACGGGCTGTGTCAGCCTCTGCCTTCTGCACAAGTCTAGGGGTTCTTTTACACAGGCAGATTAATTGCCTATAATGAGTGCTGATTGATGATACAGCAAGTCTTTCAGACTGGGAACACTAGCATTTTTAATTTTACGATAATCGTGTTTTTTCATGACTTCGATCATTCATTCATTTGGTCGCTTGTCTTTCCTCCTCTGATGCTGTTTTTATTACAAATGACAAGTAGATGCCTTTTTACACAAGGGGGTGCACTGCCAACAAACAATCACTTCTATGACAGCATAAAAAGATGCAAATAACAACAAAAAAGAAACTAATGATTCATCGTTTTATCGCTGCACATCTTTACCAATGATTAGGAACATTCATGCAAATAAACGATCATTTGGGCAGTTATCATCGTGTATAAAAGGCAGTGGCGTACTAAGGGGGGGGCGGGGGGTGCGGTCCGCCCCGGGTGCCAGCTCTCAGGGGGGTGCCAGAAACAAAGAGCGCTTCCTTCAATACAGATGGAAGCGCTCATTGCTGGAGCGCAGGGAGCTGGGTCCTGTCACTCATCTCTCAGCTCCCCACGCTCCTCTCCTCCTTCAGACCGGCAGTTCTCTGAATGGTGAAGCAGAGAGACTTCTCCTGCTCCACCATTCAGCTTGCAGGCAGAGATCGCGCTGCCGGAATGTGTGGGCGGAGTCTGCAGTCCGGAATTTGCATAAGCTCCGCCCACACAGTGCTGCACAGCGATCTGTGTCTGCAGAGAAGAAAGGACTTCAGGAACGAGACAAGGTGAGTAGGTGCTGTGGCACAGAGGCCATTACTTATGTGAAGGGAGCACAATAGGCATTTTGTACTATGGAGGGGGCACAGAGAAAGACGGCATTACTACAATGGAGGGTGCACAGAGGGCATTACTACAATGAAGAGGGAACAGTGGACATTTTGTACTATGGAGGGGGCACAGAGCCAAAGGGCATTACTACAATGAAGGGGGCACAGACTGTATTATTAATGTCAAGGGGGCACAGAGGGCATTACTACAATGAAGGGGGCACAGACGGCATTATTACTGTGAAAGAGGCACAGTGGGCATTATTACTGTGAAGGGGGCACAATGGGCATTATTACTATGAAGGGGGCACAATGGGGATTATTACTGTGAAGGGGGCACAATGGGGATTATTACTGTGAATGGGGCACAAAGAGGGCATAACTACTGTGAGGGGGCACACATCTGTACAAAATTACTGTGAGGGTTGTACAATGAGGGCAATACTACTGTGAGGGGGTACAATTTTTTTAACGTATTGGGGGTGCCATAGAAAGGACCCGCCCCGGGTGCGAAACACCCTAGGCACGCCACTGATAAAAGGCACCTGAAGGGGTTGTGTTACAAAGACAACTTATCTCCTATCCACAGGATTGGGAAAAAGTCTCTGATCGGCAGGGGTCAGTCTGCTGCTGCCCCTGCTGTTCATTAGAATGGAGGCTCCTTCTCCACGTTTGAATGAGGAGGCAGAAGCTCATGTGTGTCCTGTTCTCCCTTCAACACTATGGGACTGCTGAGTGCAAGTTCTTGGTTATCTTCACAGCCTCATATAGCTGAATGGAATGGCAGTGCACATGCGTAAAAGCCTCTCCATTGAAATGGAGGAGCACGGGTCCCCTTTCTTTTGATCGGCGGAGGTCCCAGCAGACAGACCCCTGCCAGTCTAACACTTATCTTGTATCCTGTGGTTGTCTTAATAGGACAACCCCTTTAACAGTGAGGTAGCTGTATTTCCTGCTCCCTATTCTCTCTCTCTCTGACCTCAAAATATTTTTTTCTATAAAACTGGTTTAGTTGCCTATAGCAACCAATCAGATTGCACCTTTCATGTTTGACAGCTCCTTTGGAAAATCAAAGGAGGAATCTGATTGGTTGATATCGGCAACTAAGCCAGTTCTATTTTACACCAATCTGATAAATCTCCCCCTAAGTTTTGTGCGGTCCTAACAAACAATAACTGATCCTGAAGTGGTTAAAACTGTTATTTTCCAGATCATTACCCGTTACTGCCAACATTTCTAATAAAAGCGGCTTCATTTATTAAGTGGATTCATACGTTGTTTTTGTTTGTGTTGGCCTGTTAGGCTTGGTCAGACGTTTGATCAGAAGGAAGTCTGCACTCTTCAAACAGTATATTTTGCTAGACTGAGAGTAGGTGGTTACACGGAAATAAATATTATTTCAGACCACAGGCCAGACCGTTCCAGTCCTACATCTCTGTGAAATAATCTTCTAATTTGAAATAATGAACCACAATGAAATAAAATAACAAGTATGTTGACTGCTTTGGTGGGCACCATGCCAGTTAAAATGTGTGTGATCTCGACATGATGACGATATTACCCTGACCACATGTCTAGCATCTGCTAAAGGTCCTGGTAGTGATGGCATGTGTGGGCCTTTGTTCTCCTGACATCGAGTACAAGTTTGATTCTGCCAGGCAGTTATTTGACTTGTGTCAAGACAAACTAAAAACACAATATGCTATTATTACCCAGCCTGATAGCGTACATTTGTCACTTACTTATACTATACTATCAGGGGCGTAGCTATAGGGGTGCAGAGGTAGCAGTCGCTACCGGGCCCAAGACCCTTGTGCCACATCAGAAGACATTGGTGTGATAGAAAGTGGGAGGGCTCTGTTATACCTCTTCAATCTTCAAGTTACACCTCTGGTAGGTTAGGTCATGAATTTGACATGGGGGGCAGTGCCTTTTCAATTTTTTCCTCAGGCAGCATGAAGGCCATGTGCTTCCCTGCCCCTGGCCACAAAGCGCTGAGGGAAGGGGGGCCCAAGCTGAACTCTTGCACCAGGGCCCATGTGCCTTTAGCTACGCCCCAGTATACTATATAATACTCTGATCAGTTGTACCATTGAGCCTCATAACTTTTTAAAATGGGTTTTCCAAGATTTTTTTTAGAAATTGCCAGAGAGCCGGGAGCTGTATGAAATAAAGAAAAAACCCTCACTCACCTTGCCAATGTGCTGCCACTCCAACCTCTGCCATTCTGATCCCTGCTGAGCTCACGCACTGTTTATTGTTTATGTGACCACTGCAGCCAAACCCTGGCCTCAATGGTCATGGGTGCATGAGGCCAGAGTACTCAGCAGCTAAGATGTGTGGACAACTTTAGCATTTGCAATCCAGCTCACCCATGTAGACTGCCGCAACTGTAAATATGGGTCATGAATAAGGCATTTTAACCAAAACGTGTAGACCAGCCAGAGAACTCCATGTTGGAATTATTATGGCATATTTTCTACAATAAAGCCATGGATTTTACTTATCTTTGCTGAATGTATCTGACAACTTAAGTCTAAATTGGTTCAAAATTCCGTACTGATTCATTTGGTAATATATGTTTACTGAGCCCTCTATTATATTACATATTATACATTATATAAAGTACCGTATTTCATGAAGTTAATCAGTGCAATGATGGTCACTCTTTGTGTTTTTCCCTTTATTCCCAGGTTTTGTTTGCAGTTTTAAATGCAAACTAAATTAATTGCCCACTGTAAAATTCTTGATGTACAATTTAACTACTTTATAGCTGGCAAGAAGAGCTGCCATAGAGAGAGAAAACACCACTGCTAAGGGGCCTGTTGTGAGGTGGAGCTGGGCACTAAACTCCCACTGCTGCCATTCACATAAATATTTAAAGGGGTTTTCCGGGAGTTTTACACTCTCGGTAGGGGGTCTGATGGGTGGGGGTCCGACACTCTGATTGGTGGGGGTCTGACACCTGGGACCCCCGCCGATCAGCTGTTTGAGAAGACGCCAATTCTCACAGAAGCAGTGCAGCCTTCTCTCAGCTTTTCTTAGGCCATATGACACCACATTCATTGGTCACATGACCTAGGCACAGCTCAGCATCATTAAAGTGAATGGGGCTGTGCTGTGTTACCAAGCACAGCCGCTATACAATGTATGGCACTATGTATGGTCTGCATAGAAAAGGCCATGGCGCTACTGCAAGTGCTGCTGATCGGTGGAAGTCCTGGGTGTCGGACCTATAATCAGTATAAAACTCTAAGAAATTCCCTTTAAACAACTCACAATGAGTTCAATAGGGGACTGTATTAATTCATACACAGTGAGCTCCCCCTGATGGTGGCAGTGGATAACTAGGATTTAACCTCTGTATAAAGTTAGGGAATTTAGAGCTCTGTGACAGAAAATGGGAGCTCTGATCATTCAAATGTAAAGTGCCAAATGTCTGTTGAATGTTTTCAAGAACAGTACACAATTTTAGACTGAAAGGGGTTGCCAGAGATCATTTAAAATTCTAGTAATTCTGTAAAAATAGAAACTATTACATATTCACCTCCTTCTCCTGCGAGTTTCCTTGTACCACTTTTCCAGGTTTTCTCCTGCTGCCTGCAGTGGTGACTTCCGGGTGTACGGCACACAACCAATCACTGTCCTCAGCAGGAGTTAGAGTTGAGTGTGTAATCTTTTTTTACCAGAATTTGGGGGCATTAATAAATACCTCAGTCAACCCCTTTAAATAATATATAAAGGTAGACATTAACTTTAATGAACCCCTTGGTGCATATGGGCATAGCTGATATCCATTTCAACAGCTGGGATTGGAGTTAAAGTTGATGGATTAACCTAGATAATCACAGTATCTAGGTGGTTAGATAGAGGGCATGGGTTTGCTCTGCACTCATTGACCCTCACAACACAATCACAAGGTGATGATGATTGCTATGGCAGTCGGGGCAGCCTAACAAAGGTCTGTCATAGCTATATTGCTAGTTTTTCACTGATAGACAATAATGTTCTGGTATGCTGAGTATATCAGGGCATTAGATCAGCGATGAAACAATCCTTTGATGTCTGCTAGTGGCACTAAAAAAATGTAAATAAAGTTAAAGTCTGTAAAAAAAAAAGGCAAACAAAAAAGTTGCTTTATTTTATAAATATTTTTGTTGTTTCTTATGTTTCCCACTGCTCTTGCCACTTTTTAAACAAAGTGAGCTCTGCACTAGAAAAGTAGTGAATTGTAACTGAAATCTTTACCTGCATGGACAGCAGAAGATGCAACAAATGATGCATACACCTTATTTATCGCATATTGCTTCAGTGTACATTTTACTAAGGGTGCATTCACACAACTGTAGACTACAGTAGTGTAGTCTACCATGCTTTCATCCTTGGGGAACAGCAGAAACAAAGTGTGAACACAACATTAGCTAACAAAGACAATGGTATCCAGCCGAGGCCATGCTGTGTGAGCTAAGCAGCATGGAC
The DNA here is from genome assembly GCA_900303285.1 of Rhinella marina. Classification (NCBI taxonomy): domain Eukaryota; kingdom Metazoa; phylum Chordata; class Amphibia; order Anura; family Bufonidae; genus Rhinella; species Rhinella marina. Next base: position 174,439 of record ONZH01011294.1, on the reverse strand, counting down.
TCCTAAAGGAGCAGCTGCTGCTCCCGAACCATTAGACTGGACACAATTTTACTACTTTGCTATGGGACCCTATGATTTTTGTATAGAGGTAATAATGGTGTGCTTTTGCTTTTACAGAGTCAAGTGACCTGAACCTTGGGAAAAAAATAAGTGTGCCCAGAGACATAATGCTGGAAGAACTCTCTCTTCACAACAATCGAGGAGCAAGACTTTTTAAGATGAGACAGAGAAGATCTGACAAGTATACATTTGAAAACTTTCCTTATGAAATGAGGCCACAGACAAATGTAAGTATCCCGAAAGAATACTGCTCTGAATATTACGTCACTGAATAACTAGAACATGCTTATTATAATGTTATACAGTAATTTAAGGCAAATCACACTCATTAGCAGTGGAGGAGCTTTGATGATAGCCTTAAGGGCTGTAGTTTTCCCTGCAGGCCTATCCATAGAGCGCAGATGTCTATATACAGAAGACTGTATTCTATCTATGCACTTTAGATGCAGTCTTAATGGTGCAGACGGTTTAACATCAGACTAAGCCTTATACATAGTGGACGGACTGGGACCCTATAGTGGCACTGGAAAAAAAAAACTAAAAGTAGCCCGATGATGTAGGCAGGTCCAAATTGACAGAAGACAGGGCAACACAAATAGGCAGAAGTAAGTGGGGCCAGCAATACCATAGTACAGCACAACATACCACCCCAGCAGAACCAAATACCACAGTGCACCAAGGACAGGGGCGGATTGGGAATTAAAAGTGGCCCTGGAAAAAAAAATAAAAGTGGCCCCAAATTGTGGGCGGGCCAAGATTGAGAGAGGCGGGGCCAGAAATACCATAGAGGGAGCATTATATCATGTCCTCCCCTTGCCCTCCAGTAATGCCCCCCACCCCAGTAATATTCCTATAGCGGCCACAGTAATGCTTCCACCCCCAGTAATGTCAATATAGAGCCCCCAGTAATACACCCTGGCCCCAGTAATGTCCTTATAGCTCCCCCAGTAATACCACCCCCCACCCCAGTAATGTCACTATAAAGCCCCCAGTAATGTCACTATAGCATCCCCATTAATGCCCCCTGCTCCCAGTTATGTGACTATAGAGCCCCCAGTAATTTCCCCTCTGCTCCCAGTAATGTTACTATAGAGTCCCCAGTAATTTCCCTTCTGCCCCCAGTAATGTCCCTCCCTGCCCCAGTAATGTACAGTGGACACTTAAATGTGCCCTGCCCCCTTATTGTCAATGGCTGGCAAAAAACAAACAAACAAAAAAAACTTACCTTAGTGTGCAGACCTGGAGCAGCCTCTTCTGGCCTGTGTCCTGCAGCAGGAGGGATAGGGGTGATGACACAGCGTCAGTCGCGCTGACGCTGGGAGTGGGAGGAGCCACAGGTCCTTTCCCATCTGAAGAGGATAGTGAGCTCTCTCCTGCTGTCGGGTGTCAAAGGACCTGACAGCAGGAGGTACAGGGGCGGCACATTATCAGAGGCAGGGGCTGCACAATAGGGCATGATAAGAAGATCACTGGAGGGCCAGCGGCGGCCGCCGCCCTCTGTACAATACACATTGCAATACACAATACTATACACATTGCGGCCAGCAGCAGCCCTGTTGCGATCTCATTATCATGACATTGGTATGATAATGAGATAGCAGGGCTGCTGGTGGCCGCAATGTGTATTGTAATGTGTATTGTAATGTGTATTGTAGTGAGGGCGGCGGCCGCTGCTCACCCTGCTGACGCCGGCCCACAGAATACTTTAGGCAATCGGCCCACCGGGAAGTGTCCCGGTGGGGTACATTGCCAATCCGCCCCTGACCAAGGATATTGCCTCTGCATAAACAAGCACCACAGTGAAGCACCAGATACTGCTGCCCATGCCACAGTATGAAACTGTATTATCGTCCTGAGGACAGCGATATAGTTGAATTCAGGAGAACGGCCACTGGCCAGGTGCATTATCATCTGATGCTCCTAGCATTAATTAATGCTGAGAGCATCAGATCATTATGTACATGGCCAGCAGCCATGAGAAGACCATACAATAGATAAATGCAATGACCAAGCTGTACACCTGAATATTGACTTTGATCACAATTCACAATATGAATATGCACACATACAAGGGACTTCCTCCAATTACTAGAAATAGTAAGCTGCTATGTTTGTCCAAGGGTTTATGCTTCTTTGGCTCATAGCCTGGAGATTAGTCTGTCTTTGTGCTATGCTCTTGAGTTCCTTATTGACTTTGATCGAGATATTATAAATATATCCGTATAGCAACCAATGATTTCAATACTGTCATCTTCAAACCTGGTCTGTAAAAATGAAAGCCCTAAGATGACTGTTGTGGGCATCAAAGTCACTTCTTGTACTGATAGTTCCTGTGCATTAAGTTCTCCGAGCAATTAATGAACACCTTTGCACTTCTAAAGGACAAATATTCTAAGTTTTGAGAGTTGAACAGTTATCAACAGATTTCTAGAGAAGAAGGGAAGCAATTAAGTGGCCTGATACTAAATGTCCTAAGAAACAAAGGAAACTCCATTATAGTATAGTCGTTTCCTAGACACCAGGGTAACAATTGTCCGCTGGAAGTTCCTTGGTCTGTGCTTCTGAGAAATAAGTAGTTCACATGAGATCTTTGGTAATTAGAACAGCCATTGAAGTTTTACTAGGAAATGCCACCTCAACACTGTGACTCACCAAGGAAACTAAGGGGTTCTTCTGAATATGCAGAAGCTTCAAGAAGTATTTAATTTATAGGTTTGATGGCTCTTTAGAACTTCAATTTACTAGGTTTGGTATGCATATTGTCTGCTTCCCAAGGTATAGACTGTTTAGTTAGTTTCAAAAATTTTGATACTGAGATTCCCTTTCCCTAAAGTCAGGGATGTAACTACCATAGTGGCAGACCATGCGACTGCTATGGGCAAGAGGGGGCCCAGTCTTAGTTGGGATGATTCCCTCTACTACTGGGGGTGAAAACTTGATCAGGACTCTACCCTCTAAAGGAACTACGTTTAGCAAATGAGGCAGTGGAAAAATGCCCCAAGGTCATTGAAAAAGGTTTAGGCAGAAACCCTTCTGTCCTGTGTGCGGCGCTTGGTTTGCTCCTTGCTATGGGGCCCTTACTTCTCTATGTACACCACTTTCTCAAGTAGTTGTAAAACTAACATTTCGGGGCTCAGAGATGTCCAGCTGAAGTATGGAATGAAGTCTGCAGTAAATTATGACTGCCTACACCAACCAGCATTTATACAGTACATACTGTACAAAGCAGATGGCGATGGGAATTAGCAGCATACTCATCTCCTTCCCCACTTTTATGTCATATTCCAAATGCTGAAAGTAACTACTATGAAAATGATAAATTCTCTTCTCAGCAGGTTCCTTTCCTGCTTTTGTGCAGTTCTTTGTTGCACACTGTATAAATAATCTTGCCATATGTTTAATTTCCCCAGATTTTACATCTCTGTGGGATATCTACAGTATATTGTCTACGGTATATACATTATATAGTATATATAAACATAAAAGAGGAAGCAAAATATTGAATGCATACCATTCAGGGGTCACCTTAAGTAGCAGTTAGAGTTTTGGGTCTGGGTGAACTAGTTTCAGTCAATTTTGGATAAATGGACACTTTTTTTATGCTCCTAAAAAAACCTCTTACAATGAAAAAGTTGAAAAAAATGAAAACTAAAAAGGCGGGTCATTAGGGGTCAAAGTAGGCTGGTCACTAAGGGATTACTGTATTTTCCTACTAACAGTTGCCTCTCCTCGGACAACAGACATCTTAAAGGGGTTGTCCGAGTTATTTTTTTGTTCTTTATATGTTTCTAACTTGTCAGGTATAACAACTTTCCCATATACTTTGTGTTTCTAAAGCTGCTGGTTTCTCAGAGTTGACTGAGGGTCACATGACCTGTGATGTCACCTTATCTCCCTGGTCTGTGATGTTTCGTTCACAAGCATCAGAGTTCAGATAACAGTCTGTACACGAGACGTCACTGGCCACGCCCCCTTTCTTTGCCGGGCTCCTGCTATCTGCTCTCTCCCTGGATTCCTTCAGATAAAACATTAACCCCTTCAGCCAGAACACACTGAGGGCTCAAGGCTTTACAACAAATAGTAGCTGCAGCAGTGAGAGGAGACAAATGCTGGGCAAGGAGCTATAGAAGAATTGTATTGTACAAGAACAGGTAGGGAGAATTTCCTATGTGTATCAGCAGTGTCATTGTACAGCTGGGACTTGTAGTCCTACACAAACAACATGCTGCTGAGTATCCCAGCAGGCAGACATGTACTCACAGCACTTATATTCACTGCCTTTGCAGAGAAGGGGGGAGGGGCAGAGATTGTTATTACTGCATGTAAACAAAGGCCAGAAGAGAACCAGGGAAATGAGGAAATATAGATTGTTTTTGCCTAAAACTTGCTGAACTTAGTTATATATTGCTGCCCATCAGATTTACAGTGCTATATTTTTTTCCATAACTTGGACAACCCCTTTAAATATGTTGTAGGGAAGAGTTGAACACTCATACTATAAGAGAGACCCGCATTCTGAGAGTTGGAAGTGGCATTTGTCACATTGGGTCAACTGTCAAAAATTTACGAGGAAAGATAATGGTCTCCAGTATTGAAGAATAATGGCTGTCCGATTGAGAGACTGCATAAAATGAGAGAAGAATATGGAGACTATTTTCTGTCCAGCTCAGCTGAAAGGTCCCTTTTTCAAGTCATAATAGAAATGACATTGTGATGGGAATAGCTGTTGTTTTCTGAAGGCAGGTTACATCAGACAGTCATTCATGCTATGCTGTGTATAGTACACCATGTCTGTACACAGTGCCTGAAACATTCCCTTTTATGATACATGGAGGTGTGAGATCGACTCTGACAGCGTATCTGTCCGTGTTCATAGCTTGACATTACGTCATTGACTTCCTGCAGTAAGATGTATTAGTCACTGTCTGAGAAGAGAAGCACATGACTTCACATCACCTACCTTGCTGCTTTACAAGTCTCGGTAAAGCCTGTAGAGGGTGTACACGATCATTGTTTAACCCTTTTAATGCTTCTTAGTTTTGCTCTAGAGGGCGAATAAAAATGTAGATATTCTTGAGAAATTGGAAAAGGTAAATTAGACTGATAATATAACCAGGAGGTAGTAACAGTTTTAGACTTTACTGTGGAAGAAAGTGGGGGATGGAAACTCCATTTTTTGCAAATTTCAATCAAAATCCTGTATAGTATACCAATTCAAATACAGATAGCCAGATCGATAGATTGTAAACCCTCATAAGCCTCTCTCCTTCTGTACCAGTTTGTAGCTTGTCCTGGTCATGCTTATTGTACTTGTTTTATGTATGTACACCCTTTATTATATGTACAGTGCCATGGAATAAATTGAGCTTTAATAATAAATAATAATAATTTGATCGACAGACAGACAGATAGATTAAATGGGTTTTCTAGGATTTTAATATTGATGCCCTATCGTCAGGATCCGATAGGCAGGGGTCTGACAACAAGCACCCCCGCTAGAGTAGATGCGGAACCATACTACACAGCTACCTCCATTGTGTAGGGGACAAAACAGGTTACTGCAGCAGTTGTCCCATTGAAGTGAATGGGAACAGTGCTGCAGTAACCAGCTCCCTCCACTACACACAATGGACAGGGCTGTGTACGTAGTTCTGGTGTCAACTTTCTGTGCCAGAGCTAATCCAGAACAGCTGATCAGCAAGTGTGCGGGGTGTCAGACTCCTGCCGATCAGATATTGATGGCCCATTCTGAGGATAGATGGTCATCTGTAGTAAAATCACAGAAAACCCACTTTAAAGAGGACCTTTCACCACTCCTGATATGCCTGTTTTAATAGCTTCACACATTCCCCATGTAATAACAATTCTGGAACATCTATTCTTATGTCTCTATGTTGTGCCATTCCTTTATTATTTGCACTAGAAGTTATGAATGAATTGCTATTTCTCTTCAGTAAGGGAACAGAGGGGAGGTGACCAGTTGGGGGTGTGTACCTGCACAGTCTGAACATGGCAGCACTGATTGGCTAGAGTCAGACTGTGCAGGTACACACCCCCAACTAGTTACCTCCCCTCTGTTCCTTTACTGAAGGCAAATAGCAATTCATTCATAACTTCTAGTGCAAATAATAAAGGAATGGCACAACATACTGACATAAGAATAGACTTGTTATTACATGGGGAATGCATGAAGCTATTAAAGCAGGCATGTCAGGAGTGGTGAAAGGTCCCCTTTTAAGCCAACCATAGATGTAAAGATCTGGTCACAATAGGACAAACATTCCAACAGTTCTTTTTTTTAACCAGAATGCTTTTTTGAAAAGAGCAATACAAGAAGAAAAAAATATATATAGTACTCATACAAGAACAAAAAGTCCAGCTCACCTCTCCCTGATGTGGGACACCCTGGAGTATGGAGGGCCTGGAGAACCTGCCAACAATAGAGACTATACACCTCCAGCACGACAAGATGAATCCATAAAAAATGGCCATATTATTCCATCAGTTTAAAAATGATGCATCCTTAATCATAGCAGGCGCGGGATTTCGGACTCGGACAGGGCCGGCAGCCCACAGAACTAGCTGCCTGGCCCTGTCAATCAACTGAACGGAGGAGGGTTTAGAGGTGGGGATACGGCGATACCAGGTGCAGGGTTACCGCCCCCTGCACCTAGGAAGGTTCATTTGCATATTTTAAAACATTAATTTCCCCCAAAACGGCGCAACAGACAGCTATACAAATAACATATTTGTCATCAGGTGTCATTTGCGCATTGCAAATGACACAAGGTTTTATAGCAAGATTTCTGATGACAGAAACCCTTTAAAACCTGCACAGCATCTCAAGTCATGTCCACATTTTGTTGTGGAAATTTTATGAAGTCAGTGGAGACATTTTAAAGTCTCATCCACTTTGCTACTACTGTAAATGCTATGGATTTATCCTCACACAAGCCCTCTGTGAAAAATTTGCAGTTTCGGTCACCAGGTGATGAGGTATGGTGGCTGGTTAGATGGCAATTAAATAGCACTAGCAGGCACTAATAAATATAGGTGTTTACAATGTGAAACAGGCTTGGTGTTTACTGGCTTGGAAGAGGTCAGGTAATGGGTGTCTGAGCCACAGTCCCTCACCTGCAGCAGGGTCTGTGAAGCTGTGGTTTTGCTGATCACTCTGCTGTCTAGGCACACTGAACATTTTTGGAAGCAGTGTTCTCGATACTGACACTCTTCCTGGACCGAAGGTCTCACAGGAGAACTGGTTATGGTCCCTTGGAGTAGAAGCTCTGGCATGTGCCTCCTATCTCCGCTCTATCTGGACTCAAACTCCCCTTCCTGGCAGGAAATCGGACTAGCCCACTCCCACCAAGAGGGGAAGAACAAGGTGGTTAGCCCTATTCCTGCCAACCATTGCCAAACATACCCCCTCTTCTGGTGTACACAGCAGAAACATATGATAACACACATCATTATACATAATATACATTATTGCAGATACCCCCATGTCTGGGGTACTGAACTTCCAGATATCTATGGTATGTTATAGAAGTGTTATTTATGTAACCCTTTCGTCAAGTAAGTGCATCTCATATCTAAACATTCTTCTCTACTTTGGCGTGACAAAAGCAAATGCTTTTGCCTTTCACCTGTATACGCGGGGGCATCTGTGGCCGATCTGATCTTATAATTAGCAAGTGTTGTAGGTTATTTGCCTATTATCTCTGCACAGTCACAAAATGTACTGTCACATGTAGAGTTGTCACGGGTATCGAATTATCGATACCCAATCGATACTTTTGTCTTTTGGCTGTTGCAGATACTAGGCTGCGCTAATGCACAGCCTAGTATCAGAGAACATGGAGCGCGCTGCTGTCAGCGCGCTCCATGTTCCCTCCGCAGGACAGGGGAGAGGGAAGCTCTCCCTCCTCCCTGTGCTACCGCTGCCACCAATGGGAGAGGCGAGGGGGAGGGCGCACTGCGCCACCAATGAGAGCGGCAGAGCAGGGTAGAGGGAGGGCGCACTGCGCCACCAATGATGATTTCTATGTTTAATAAAAGTACAGGAGCGGGTGCCGGGCGCACCGAATCACATAGCCGGCACCCGACCTGTATTATAGGGAGCTGTGATCAGCGGTAGTTAACCCCTCAGGTTATGTGATTCGGTGCGCCTGGCACCCGCTCCTGTATTCTTATTAAACATAGAAATCATCATTGGTGATGTATTAAAACATTGGTGGCGCAGTGCGCCCTCCCCCCAGCCCCCCAAGTAAAATAAACATTGGTGGCAGTGGCCACAGGCGCCCCCCCCTCAGTATTAAATCATTGGTGGCGCAGTGCGCCCTCACCCCCCCCCCACCCCCACCCAGTACAATAAACATTGGTGGCAGTGGCCACAGGCGCTCCCCCCCTCTTCATTAGTGGTGCAGTGGGGATCGGAGCCAAGCAGTGTAATCGCTGGGCTCCGATCGGTTACCATGGCAACCAGGACACTACTTAAGCCCTGGCTGGCATTGTAAGCTCCTTGCTGCCCTGTACACAAAGCCCAGCGCAGCAGGGAGAGTGTAAGTCCTATGCACCCTAATAGATCTCTATTAGGTTGGATAGGACAAGGGTTCTAGCCCCTAAGGGGGCTAATAGTAAATAAAAAGTAAAAAAAAAACAAACAAAAAAAACCCCACCAAAATATTAGGTTTAAATTTCCCCTTCCCAATTTTACATATAAAATATATAAACAATAAATAAATCAAGGTATTAGGTATCGCCACGTCCGAAAAGTCCAAAGTATTAAAATATTTTAAAAAATCTCCTATGCGGTTTTATTTTTTGGCGTGGTATCGAATGGTATCAAGTATCGCAATACTTTTTTAAGGTATCGAAACTGAATCAAAATTTTGGTATCTTGACAACTCTAGTCACATGCCAGCACATGTCAAGCATTGCATTGATACAAACTACAACTGCGCCTGATAACTGTTTTCAGGAACCTAATTACTGTACCAACCATTTAAAGGGAAGCTGTCATCAACTTTATGCTGCCCTCACTGAGGGCAGTATAAAATAGTGACAGAAATGCTGATTTCAGTGGTGTGTCACTCAGGAGCTAAAAGTAAGTGGTTGCCAAGAACCAGCATCATAATCATTACAGCCCAGGCCTTGAAAAGAGTCAAATCTACATGAGAAGAGTCGTGGTTATTCATAATCTCCTGCTCCCCCCTATCATCTGATGATCATTGGCAGTTGTCTCCTAGACAGAAAGGGAGAAAACTAGGTAGAAAATTGTCAATCATCAGCAGAAGGGCAGGTAGAGCAGGAATTCATGAATAACCATGACTCTTCTCAGGTGGCCATGACTCTTTTCCAGGCCCAGTCTACAATGATTGTGATGTTGGTTCTCAGCAACCACTTACTTTTAACTTATAAATGATAGACCGCTGAAATCAACTTACCTGTCTCTACTTTATTCTGCCATTAGTATGGGTAGCATAAAGGTGATGACAGGTTCCCTTTAAGCAGAGGGTATATGATAGAACTTTCATTCAATGTCTATACATACTACATGGTCACAGTACAGTGTGGGCTGAATACGGAAGCCGAATCATAAGCACAAGCTATGCACAAAGCCACATTACACGTGGTGAGCAGATGATTCATTTTCTGGGTAATATTTTACTTATCTCCTGCCTCCACAGGTGGCTGCAGACTGAGAAAGTTGAATGTTATGCTTAAAACCTAACAGTACTCTGTGTACAATAATAAAGCATCTGGGAACATTGCGAAACACAGAATGACTCAATGTAAGAGAGGTCATCCCAAGCTGCATTTCGTCAGCTGACTAAACCTGATTGGCCTTACATACTCCATGTCAGGGGGATCTGTGGATAACACACTGTTATGGGAGGATCTGTGAATGACACACTGTTATGGAGGATCTGTGGATAACACTGTTATGGGGGATCTGTGGATGACACACTGTTATAGGGGGATCTGTGGATAACACTGTTATGGGGGATCTGTGGATGACACTGTTATAGGGGGATCTGTGGATAACACTGTTATGGGGGATCTGTGAATGACACTGTTATGGGGATCTGTGGATGACACTGTTATAGGGGGATCTGTGGATGACACTGTTATGGGGCATCTATGGATGACACTATTATGGGGGATCTGTGGATGACACTATTATGGGGATCTGTGGATGACACTGTTATAGGGGGATCTGTGGGTGACACTGTTATGGGGCATCTATGGATGACACTATTATGGGGATCTGTGGAGGACACACTGTTATGGGGCATCTGTGGATGACATTGTTATAGGGGAATCTGTGGATGACACTGTTATGGGGATCTGTGGATGACACTGTTATGGGGGATCTGTGGATGACACACTGTTATGGGGGATCTGTGGATGACACTATTATGGGGGATCTGTGGATGACACTGTTATGGGGCATCTATGGATGACACTATTATGGTGGATCTGTGGATGACACTATTATGGTGGATCTGTGGATGACACTATTATGGGGGATCTGTGGAGGACACACTGTTATGGGGGATCTGTGGATGACACTGTTATGGGGGATCTGTGGATGACACTATTATGGGGGATCTGTGGATGACACTGTTCTGGGGATCTGTCGATGACACTGTTATGGGGGATCTATGGATGACACTGTTATGGAGGATCTGTGGATGACACTATTATGGGGGATCTGTGGAGGACACACTGTTATGGGGGATCTGTGGATGACACTGTTATGGGGGATCTGTGGATGACACTGTTATGGGGGATCTGTGGATGACACACTGTTATGGGGGATCTGTGGATGACACACTGTTATGGGGCATCTGTGGATGACACTGTTATGGGGGATCTGTGGATGACACTGTTATGGGGCATCTGTGGATGACCCTGTTATGGTGGATCGATTAATTTGAAAAAAGGCACTGCATACAAATGTGCAGCACGCCACGTTTTTTCTATCCTGCAGAGTCCAGTAAAAAAAATACAAATGTTAACGTATGTTTTTTTTTTACAATGGAACTGTATGATGTAACAGACGCCACTGTATGGATCAGTCTGAGGCATCTATTAATGTATATGTTTTTTGTATATATTAAACGGATGGGAAAAATGTGATGTGAATACATCCTTAGTGCCAGAATAAGCACCAGTGGAGCAGAGAGGGGAGGCTGCCATGTACTGACAGAGCGCAGCCTGGTCCTTGTGGTCAGCGGTCAGGATTATTTATCTATTGGGAAATACAGGGCACAGTATAATGCACTAGAATCTATATACTATAAAGATATTAGCCCTACCCTGTAATAATAAGACAATTAGGGGGTGATTTATTAAACAGAAATACGCCTATATTAGGCGTATTTCTGACACAGATTTTGGCGCACAGGTCCTTTGCGCCGCAATCTGCAACTTTTCCAGGTCTAAAAAAGGTGACATGGGCAAGGAAACGGATACAGTTATTGCCTTACAGTTATTTGATAACACCTCCATACAGTCACCGGATAACACCTCCATACAGTGACCGGATAACACCTCCATACAGTAACTGAATAACACCACCATACAGTGACCGGATAACTCCATACAGTGACTGGATAACTCCATACATTCACCGGATAACACCTCCATACAGTGACCGCCCGGATAACACCTCCATACAGTAACTGAATAACACCGCCATACAGTCACCGGTTAGGGGGAGGTCTGTGCAGCAATATGAGAGGTGCAACAGGGGGAGAAAGAAAGGTGGCAGGAGCTCTGGATACACAGAGGAAAGGAGACAGCAGGGGCTCTGTGAGGAAGACATAAGAGAAGGACAGGATATGGGGGGCAGGACTCCATGGAGGATTAATGATGCAGTGAAACAACTAAATAGCATTGAAGCTGCTGGTCTATGGCATCCAGCAGCAGCATAAAGAGTTCCCCTCCCCCCCAGAGAACAGACAGTCACAGAGCAGACTCACATCTCTTCACACTGCTGCTCCAGCCCTGCCGTCTCTCTGCTCCTCAGGCAGCACGTGTAGAGGGGGCGTGTCTGAAGCTTGTCAGGCAACTTTCTTGCTCTGCTGGAGTGAAGAGGGGGCGTGTCTGAAGCTCTGCAGCACAGGAGCTTCTAAGGCTACTTTCACACTGGCGTTTTATAATTCCGGTATTGAGCTCCATCATAGGGGCTCAATAACGGAATAAAACGCTTCAGTTTTGTCCCCATTCATTGTCAATGGGGACAAAACTGAACTGAAGACAACAGAGTGCTCCTAGAAGCATTCCGTTCCGTCTTCAGACCGGAGAGCAAACCGCAACATGCTGCGGTTTGCTCTCCGGTCTGGGCATCCGCACCAAGATGGATCCGGAATGACCCCCAATGCAAGTCAATGGGGACGAATCCGTTGGGTGTGACACAATAGTAAACGTCCTCCATTGATTTTCAATGGAGTTAATTCCGGATCCGTTTAAAAGATGTTAAAGATAATACAACCGAATCCGTTCATTACGGATCGACAAGGTTGTATTATCACCCGCCGGATCCGTAGTAAAGGCTAGTGTGAAAGTAGCCTTAGGGAGACAGCAGCCACCACCTCTGTAAGCTGTGGAAATAGGCTTTTACACCAAGGGAGCTGCGGTTAGTGAATTAAACTTATCAAACAGCAGGGGGCCCCCTTTGGAGAGGGGGCCCTGGGCAATTGCCCTGTTTGCACCCCCCTAACGCCGGCCCTGGTCTAAAGATGCACCCGATTTATCATCCAGCATCAGAAACTATGATAGATTTGGTACATTTTCAGACTGTCTGTCTAGATTACTGTGGGCCACTGTGTTATGCCTAGCGCAGGGCATGCCAGGGCAGTGCCTGACACAGAGTTACCAAGAAAAATACCAAGGATTGGATCCTGTGTTATGCCCTGTCCTTTAGACCATACACTAGAACAGGGATCGGCAACCTTCGGCAATCCAGCTGTTGTGAAACTACAACTCCCAGCATGCACACTTACTCGGCTGTTCTTGTAACTCCCACAGAAGTGACAAGAGGCTTCTGGGAGTTGTAGTTTCAGAACAGCTGGAGTACCGGAGGTTGCTGATCCCTGCACTAGAAAATAACATAGTCTATTAGACTTGTATCCAGTGGATTTTGAAATTATATTTTATTTTTTTAGTACCAATGATGGTATTTTTTTATTGAATCTTTTAGGCACAACTGCTGTATGATTAGCCATCATGATTAGTGTCAAAAATATAAATTTGAAGGAAACAACTCAAAGGAAATTATGTGAGTGTCTGTTGGCAGCAGTTCAGATAGCATTACTTACATGTATTATATGATGTTATGTAATGCTCATCACTGAGGCCGCACCACACATGCAGTGACATCATTATGAGATGGCTCCAGGTATTTCTTATTTGGGAAACTCACAACCACAATATCTTAAGATACGTCATATTCTTATTGACAAAACCTGTTATTTCCTCATACCACCACTTTACAACAGATTCCACTGACTCACTGATGTTGGGCATATACAGCATTATATATCATCATACATGTTTGCAGTATGTTCTGTACATTATATACAACGGGTACTACACCTACAGGAGCTGATTATATCACATCTGTATTACACTCATTATGAGCTTATCACACTAATCTAAAACAATATACAGTGTGGTTTAATTACACAGCACACCAGCCATTGTAGAAGTCATTGCACCGACAGTATACAACCTGTATAGATACAGGGGACAGACCACTAGATAGGATAACATGTAGCAGCACAGACAGGATTGCACATCTAACCAATATGTTTACATCTGAAATGACCTTTTTAACAATTGGGGAACCTACTTAATGTAAAGTAACTTGCTCAGAATTCAGTTCTATACAGTTTAAGTTCTCATACTCAAAATGTATAATGTGCACAATATATGATGAAAATATGATTTCAGAAGCCAAAATAATGGACTTAGGCTGCATTTAAGCCGACTATACACAAACAACAGCTGTCAACCAAATGTTCACTGCTAATATACCTTATCTCCAGCACAGCCATGCACACACGGCTCAGACATGCAGGGTTATTTCTTTTTAATTCTAGACAGACAGATGTATAGATTAGATAGATAGATAGATAGATAGATAGATAGATAGATAGATAGATAGATAGAAGATAGATAGATAGTTTATAGATAGATAGATGATAGATAGATAGATAGATAGATAGATAGATAGATAGATAAGACAGACATGAGATAGATAGACATGAGATAGATAGATAAGACAGACATGAGATAGATAGATAGATAGATAGATAGATAGATAGATAGATAGATATGAGATAGATATTGAGTAGATAGATATGATATGAGATATGGATTGACAGATAGATAGATAGAAAGAAAGAAAGAAAGAAAGAAAGAAAGAAAGAAAGAAAGATAGATACGAGATAGATAGGTATTGGGTATATAGATAGATAGATAGATAGATAGTCTAGATGAGTGCAAGCAAAATTGTCTACCTGCTATGCATGTTTATTTTAATGGGAAGAGGGAACAGGCCACTGTCGGACCCCTCTAGAAGCTATGTTTCTTTTGTGACATCGTGCAAGTTGAAATCATATTAACATGATTAAGATTGCCTTCCCAGATGCGACTGACTGTTACCTGATGTGTATGGCCAGCTTTAGGCTGGCCACAGACATAAGATGGGTTTTGGTAGACCTGTTTTTTGCTAGCCCGACTCCCCCCATTAACATGCCCATTTGGAGTGCCATGTTACTTTTATAGAAATTGTGGTGACTGACATATAACTAAGAATGCTTATCTTGATAAAACAAACAAAAAAATTACTTGACATTTAATAGTTTATTTTACATCAAATCCAACAAAGTTCAAGTACTACTGCCTGATAAGTTCCAAGGGAGGAATCAGTGGCTTCAGCAAATCCATAGTATTTACTGGAGTTCTTGATCATTTATTTATTAGGTTTCTATTGAGAAGAGATATCCATGAGATCTCCAAACAGGATAATGACATTACTGAATCCAAAACACCAGAAGATCATTTAAACAGGATTTTACCTTTAACACCTTTCAGAAAGGTCATATTGAAAGTCTACACCCTTATTGGCTTTACAACACCTTCTACTTCCTCATTTGTAGAATCCACTATCTACAAATACATTGGTTGGGATCATTTAAGAAAGAGTCAACTAGCAGCTGCAATTTGTCTTTCAACGTTCAAGAGTCCAAGGGTTCCAGGAGTTCATAAATATCTAAATTGCCATCCCTATGAAGTAACCAGGTTTTATATTTTTCATTTAGCAAAATCAGGTTGACCAGAATGGAAAGACAGAAGAAAACTTTACTGAATCCGTCCAACAAACAGCTCCACAAACACCTCCTAATACACCAGATCCAAGAAGCCCACCAAACCCTGAAAACATTGCACCAGGTAAGTTATCTCTGGCACCCCATGTCCACCATTGAAAATGTGTCTGCCATTATATAATAACCAGTATTAGATTATCATATCTGTAAACTGCGCAGAATGACATGGAAAGTTTTTTCTGTAGAGCATAGCTTAATTCTACATGGTTATGCTGAACGCTCTGCCTTGTATATAATCTGAGTGATAATGAGACCAGATAGTGAGAGCTTCCTCAAGTTGAGGAAGGCCAGGATTGGCCGAAACGTGTTCTTTTGCTTGTGTAAGCATTGAAGAATGTTTTGTTACTGAAAATAAAAACCCTGAAAGACATAACGTTGCTGGGATCTTCTCTTCTGTGTTTTGGACCTACTCCTGGTTTTGGCTTATAAATACTGATGAAAAAATACTGACCAAATATTGACCATGTGAAAGAGGCATATCTCAGTATTTGTAAGCCAAAACCAGGAATCAAATTTACAGAGAAAAGGTATAATAGAAACATTTGTGCCTCTTCTGTGTTTTAGATCCACTCCAGGTTTTGGCTTATAAATACTGGTGCACAAATACTGAGCAAATATTGACCATGTGAAAGAGGCATATCTCAGTATTTGTAAGCCAAAACCAGGAATCGAACCTACAGAGAAAAGGTATAATTGAAATATTTGTGCACCTTCTGTATTTTGGACCTGCCCTTGGTTTAGCTGACAAATACTCAGCAAATACTGATGCAAAATACTGACTATGTGAAAGTGGCCTTAATCAGGAAACTTCAAAAGATATACAATGTGTCTTCAAGCAGCAGACACTTCCAGGACAACCAGATAATTCAAACATTGTTCCTTCAACACCTAGTACATGTGTAGCGCACAGTAACATGAATGTTGCAAATTCATCATTGCAGGTGTAGCTTTTAAAGGAGTTTTCCAAGAGTAACAGATTGATGACCTATGCTAAGGATAGGTCATCAATAGAGATGAGCGAACGTGCTCGTAACGAGCACTGTACCGCTCGGCTCCCCTGCGCTCGCACGGGCGCAGGCAGCCGCTTCCGTCGGGTGAGGAGGACGGAAGCGGCTGCCTGCGCCCATGCGAGCGCAGGGGAGCCGAGCGGTACAGTGCTCATTACGAGCACGTTCGCTCATCTCTAGGGATGGGATGCTCATCTCTGGGATGATCAGCTGTTTTCAGAGGCTACGGCGCCCCTGTGAGCACCACAGCCTCTTCCTAATCCAGTGACATCACGTTCATTGATCACATTGGCTATGTGCAGCTCAGTCGCCATTCATATACATGGACCTGGGCTGCAATACCAGACACAGCCACTATTCAATGTATGGCGCTGTGCTTGGAATGCTGCGAGGAGGCTCCAGCACTCAGCCTCTGCAAATAGCTGATCAGCTAGGGTGCCGGATGTAGGACCCCCACCAATCAGATATAAACGACCTATCCTCAGGAAACCCTCTTTAATCTCTAAGGAAAACCATTATGGCCGACAACTGAAAATGCTGCAACATCCAATAAAAATGTCTCACGTGTAAAATGAAAAATGACAGCAAGATGACATATACGTATTCAGCATTTTCTATAGCAGATCCAATTATAAAAAACATAAGATCTCTAGACCCCTATATATACTGTATATAAGATCTCTAGGCCCCTATACATACTGTGTATAAGAACTCCATGAAATACATGATTGACACCTAGATGTGTAGTCAGTCAGGCCCCGATGATTTTGTTTTTCTCAGGAGAGTCTGGCATGTGAAAAATTCTGCTAATATTCTCTTAATGAAGTCCTTAATTAAGTAGACAAAGCAGCTTTTCTTAAAAAAAGCATCTTAGTTTCTTTTATAGAGAGCCACCCTGCATGAAGAATTCCAAATATTCACAGCCTCACCCGGAAAATCATGAGCTGCTCCCGTAGTTTTACACGATAAAGTATTATGAAGTTTTACCATCATGTTATTTGCACATTGTGGCTTCACTACCCCTCCCATGATTTCCATTCACTGCTGTGAAGTAAAAATGCTATATCCTTTCCAGATATCCATCATGCCAGCCAAAGGGCTGAATCCGTTATGCTCAAGTCTCCCCACTTATGTCTCTAGGCTCTATTGTCTGGAAAATAACACTCTTTTTGTTATCTACCTAATCTTGGACATGCTGATAACAGAACTCAGATTATAAAGGATCATTGGCTTTAGGCTACTTTCACACTTGCGTTTTAATTTTCCGGTATTGAGCTCCGTCATAGGGGCTCAATACCGGAATAAACCACTTCAGTTTTGTCCCCATTCATTGTTAATGGGGACAAAACTGAACTGAAGACAATGGAATGCTCCTAGAAGCATTCCGTTCCGTCTCCAGACCGGAGATCAAACCGCAACATGCAGCGGTTTGCTCTCTGGTCTGGGCATCCGCACCAAGACGGATCCGTCATGACCCCCAATGCAAGTCAATGGGGACGGATCCGTCGTTTGGTGTGACACAATGGTAAACGGATCCGTCCTCCGTTGACTTTCAATGGAGTTTATGACGGATCCTTCTCCCTGCAATTTCCCCTCCCTCCAGCATGTGGCGCTGTGGGTAAACTTACCCTTGTGCGCGCCGTCCTCCTCGTCGCTGGTCAGGTCTGGAGCTGCTGGAACAAGTAAGTGTCTGTGTATGTTTATGTGTCTGTGTATGTGTGTGCGCTGCTCCGGCCCCACATGTGTTCATGCGGCAGCATGGATCCAGCGGCACCCTTCACCCGCCGGATCCGTGCTGGCGCTGGTGTGGAAAGGGGCCTTAGCTAGTCTTTGTTGTGTAGATCTGTGTACCCAGTGGAGGTTAGGGTACTTTCACACCTGCGGCATCAGACTCCGGCAGGCTGTACATGCTGTACTTTTGTTCCGGCCGCATCTCGGCAGGGTTTGACGTGCTGCGGCCAGATCCGTGGCCTGCTCCATTACAGTCAATGGGGCCGGAGCGTAGTTCCGGCCCCACATGTGCACCTGCGGCAGCACGGATCCAGCAGAACAGCCTGCCAGAGTCCGATGCCGCAGGTGTGAAACTAGCCTTACTCTTATTCCAGTACCAATATTGGTGTTACACTTAGGTCTCCTGCACACAACCATATCTGTTTTATGATATGTAAAATATGGATGCAGTCCGTGTGCATTCAGCAATTTTCGCGGGATCCATTTTTAAAAAAAAAAACCTATTTTTGTCCACAAAATGGACAAGAATAGGACAGATTCTATCATTTGAGGCCTGGCTGAAATCATCAGTGAGTACCACTGACAGAACACAGATGACATCTGTATTCTGTCTATAGGCGCGTTTGTTCCGCATCATAGACCAAAGACCATTGTTTTTCCAGTGACCCAAAGTGTGAATAAACTCATTAAAGTCAATGGATTGATCCATGTGCTGTCCATGGTGAACACGGACAGCACATCTGTGATTCAATGACATGTAAAAGCGGCCTAAGGGTACATGAAGAAGACGAAAAATGGCCATTATCATGGTTATTTTTTAAACCCAAACCGTCAGTGCCCTTAGTATACATAATGCCCCACATACTGCCACCTGAACTTTTAATGGCCCTCATTGTGACCCCAGTATAAAGAATGGCCCCCATAGTGCCGTCAGTAAAAAGAATGTCCCCCATAGTATCTCCTAGTATAAAAATGGACTCCATAGTGTCCCGCATAATAAGTAATGGCTCCCCTTAGTGCCCCCAGTATAAGTAAGTCCCTTTTTTGCTCCTAGTATGGCCGCCAGTATATATAATCTACCCCCATTTGGCCCTTGGCCCTGAGTAATTATACTGTCAAACCAACCCCCCAGCCCCGGTAGTGCCACAGTTAAAAAAAAATGTATCCACTTGCACATGAGGGAGCACTCGCTCTGCACTGGAGGTAGCAGAACCTTACTGTACCCAGCACGATCATGAGACATCACCACGCAGGAAGTGTCAGGTCCTGCTGCGTTCATTCTGAAGCAAGTGTTCTCTTGAGTGTTTTTTTTTTTTTAAACCCCTAAAGGCCCTTTTTAACATAATGTGTCCGTTAGGTGCACTCCTGTCTAAAGGGACGTTAAAAATGGCCCAATTGATTTCCTCTTTTCTCCTCATTCTCCCTCCACTATGTATGACTTACCTAGTCATAACACCCTTCTGCCCAACTACGACTGGTCTGTGGCTGACATTATTCTTCCTCCAACAAAGTTTCCAGCTAACATTACACATTGCAGCATAAAGTGTTCCCCTGGAATCCAGCAAACTCAGACCCCTCCGTGAGGGTTGACTCATCACTCCTAAGAAAGTATTTCCACTATTGAGTCCAATGCTTTACACTACAGCCAGTGCTTGGCGTTGTACATGATCCCATTCCCAATCCGTCATGCATCTGAACACTTCTTGTGCTGTCACTTCATCCATGTGGAATTTCCTAGTCCAGGGATGTCGTGACCCTCCAGCTGTTGCAAAACTTTAATTTCCATCATGCACGGGCAGCCTACAGCTATCAGGACATGCTGAGACTTGTCGTTTTTCAACAACTGGAGGGTCGTGAGTTTGACATCCCTGTCCTTGTCCAACTCTGTGATTGTGTGTTAGTGATGGGTGTGACTGAAATGACTGAAACCACTAATTACAAGTGGAGTCAATATAAATTTTGGCATATAGGGGGAGTTTATCAGTTGCTGTTGTTTTTGAGTCAATAGTTGCCTTGCCACTTTCTCGAAAAGGGAGGTTAGATTCCAGCGTAGATTTCAGTTCAGCTGCATGGACTACCCGATTCTGCACCTAATTTATGATGAAGTGCATGCCACCGGACTATGATAAATCGGAGCTTTGAAATATGCTTAAAATATACTTATATGTAAAGGGTTTACTTTCTACAGGGCTAGAGAAGTATGGTTGCTTACGTGCTTGCATGGGACTGAGCTACAATACTGCACAGAAATTGGAGATAGATGTGGCACTATTTTTGAAAGACAGTTGCCATGTTCTCAGTGGCGTAGCTATAGGGGTCGCAGCGGTCGCAGTTGCGACCGGGCCCCTAAGCCAGGGGGGCCCCGAGGGCCCCCCTTGCCACTTGCAGGGCCGCACCGCCAATTAGCCGGGTGCGGTGCGGCCCTGCGGACAGTTGCGGGCGGCGGTGGGGCAGAGGGAGATGAGCGCTTCCATTGTGGAAGCGCTCATCTCCATAGTCATCTGTATCGCCGTCCTGAGGAGATGCCTGTATTCTACTGCGGGGCAGGGGAGGGAGAGGCGTCTCCCCTGCCCGTTCCTCTGATAGGCTGCAGGCACTGGGCCTGCAGCCTATCAGAGGCCGGCTCAGGCGGCGCGATGACGTCATCGCGCCGCCTGAGCCGTACAGCGCGGGACACAGGCCGGAAGAGGCCTGCATCGCATCGCTGACAGCTCCATGGAGGTAAGTATTAGTGTTTATTTTTTTATTGTAGCACGGACCGGAGCTCTATTGGGGGACATGGGGGCATTTTTACTAGCACATGGGGGGCACTTTTACTGTCACATGGGGCATTTTTACTGGCACTGGGGGCACTTTTACTGTCACATGGGGCATTTTTACTGGCACATGGGGGCACTGGGGGCATTTTTACTGGCACATAGGGGCATATTACTGGCACTGGGGGCATTTTTACTGGCACATGGGGGCACTTTTACTGGCACATGGGGGCATTTTTACTGGCACATGGGGGCACTGGGTGCAAATTACTGGCACTTGGGGCATTTTTATTGGTACTGGGGGCACTTTTACTGGCACATGGGGGCACTGGGGGCATTTTACTGGCACATGGGGGCACTGGGGGCATTTTTACTGGCACATGGGGGAATTTTTACTGGCACATGGGGGCACTGGGGGCATATTACTGGCACATGGGGGCATTTTTACTGGCACATGGGGGCATTTTTACTGGCACATGGGGGCACTGGGGGCATATTACTGGCACTGGGGGCATTTTTACTGGTACTGGGGGCACTTTTACTGGCACATGGGGGCACTTGGGGCATTTTACTGGCACATGGGGGCACTGGGGGCATTTTTACTGGCACTGGGGGCATTCTTACTGGCACATGGGGGCACTGGGGGCATTTTTACTGGCACATGGGGGCACTGGGAGCATTTTACTGGCACTGGGGGCATTTTTTACTTGCACATGGGGGCACTGGGAGCATTTTACTGGCACTGGGGGCATTTTTTACTTGCACATGGGGGCACTGGGAGCATTTT
Source organism: Rhinella marina (assembly GCA_900303285.1). Classification (NCBI taxonomy): domain Eukaryota; kingdom Metazoa; phylum Chordata; class Amphibia; order Anura; family Bufonidae; genus Rhinella; species Rhinella marina. The sequence goes on along the minus strand of ONZH01011294.1, from coordinate 152,697 downwards.
ACTGGCCCTGGGGGCATTTTTTCTGGCACATGGGACACGAGGGCATTTTTACTGGCACATGGGACACGAGGGCATTTTTACTGGCACTGGGGCCATTTTACTGGCACATGGGGGCATTGGGGACATTTCTTACTGGCACATGGGGGCAATGGGAGGCATTTCTTACTGGCACATTGAAAGCATTATTACTTCTGGGGCACAGTGGGGACATTAGTACTGTTGGGGGCACTATTACTAACAAGTGCACTCTGGCAGAGAATTATTAGTTGGGACTTTGGGGGCACCCTGGCACAGTATCAGCGCAGTTATTTCTGGGGGACGTTATGTTCACACTATTACTGTCAGGGGCACTATTTGCTGGGCGCAGTTATTTTAGGACACTGTGCCAATAATTATTGAAGGGCACTCTCTGTGTGGTACTAGTGGCACAGTACTGGGGGTGGTAGGATGATGTGTCCAGAAGACGGGAGGATGATGGAAAAGTAGTAAACTAAGATTTTTTTCTGTCTAACTGCAGAGATGAGAAATGGCTGAAAAATGGCGCCTGGTCTGAAAGGAGAAGATCTACATCCGAGGAGACGTCACTGGATGTAAGAGGTATGAGGCGCTGTATTATACTGGATGTAAGAGGTATGGGGCGCTGTATTATACTGGATGTAAGAGGTATGGGGCTGTATTAGGCTACATTCACAGGAACATTGTGTTTTGCAGTCTGCAAATTGCGGATCCGCAAAAAAAGGATGATGTTCCGTATGGCATCCGTTTTTTTTGCAGATCCACTGTAACAATTCCTATCCTTGTCCCCAAAACGGACAAAAATAGGAATGGACATACAGATGCGGACAGCACACAGTGCTCATTTAAGTGAATGGGTCGTGTGAATGTAGCCTTACCCTGTATGTTCTGTAGTGATACACGTAATGTTAGGAGGTTAGGTTAGGGTGAGAATTTGGCATGGAAGGGGGTTTCAATTTTTGACTTGGCCGGCAGAAAAGCTAGGTGCACCAGCGCTGGAGGAAGGGGGGGGGGCCCAAGCTGAACTCTTGCACCAGGGCCCATGAGCCTTTAGCTACGCCCCTGCATGTTCTTATAATCCAGTACAATTCTTTTAATTAATTGTAATACTGCCGCCGACCGCACGATGAATGAGCAAACAATCGTTCTTTGGGCAATTCAAATCTTCAAGATCAGGATTTGCTGGCGGCAGATCATGCCGTGTAATTACGATCTGCTGCCGGCAAACCACTGTAGAGCATGGAGACGAGCAATGATAGTGATCGGTCCTCCCCATGTCTCTAAGGAGATTGTTGCATGTAATAGCAGCGGTCTCCTCAGCAAGAGAGCAGGCGGTTGTCGGGAGGGAATGCTTCCCTCCCGAAAATTGTCTGTCTGATCAGGGATCTAATACACCATTAACTGAACAATAGTACTTAATGTCATTGTTAATTGTGTCCCATTACTTACCCAGGATACACAGGTCCACTTAAAGAAATTCCTCCAGAAAAATTCAACGAGACTGCGGTTCCTAAGTATTACATGTCTCCTTGGCAAGAGGCAATTGTGAATGAACCAGATCTGTTGGAGGCTCTATATCCCAAAATGCCCACACCGGGGAACAAAGTGGAGGCTCCAGACTACAGAAGCTTCAACAGGTAAATCTTCAAACACATCCACTCTGTATACCTATATATACTGTATGGCTGATGGACTACAGCAAGAATCAACTCCCATTTTTTCCTAAAATATTTAGATCCCAACTTTGTAAGGTCCTAATGGACACCTCCCTCCTTGCTGTGGAGCCACATGCTACCTGTGTATGCCAATGATTTTAGAGATAGAATTGTGGTATGATCCAACACATGCAATATTACTTATCAAAGCTTCTCAGAGGCATATAATGTCCCCTGGAGTGCCTATACGTCTCTACTACAGAGCTGTGGGGATGCTGTGTACATGGACCCCAAGAGTAGACAGTGTATAATGCAAAATGGGAATCAGGAGGTGAGGTGGAGTGAACAAGATGCCTGTGGTATTACTTATCTCAAGGTGTATGAATTCCAGTATCTCATGAAACCAGTGTACAACAATGCATCAGGGTAGACTAGAACTACAGTCTGAAGTCCAGGGTAGGAGAGAGATTTTGGATGCTGCTGTGTTTAGGCTACAGAGGATTAAAAGGGTCCCCACTGAAAGTGATAGCTATGACATGCATTAACTTCCTAATAAATGGGGATCTGACTACCTATACAACCACCAGCCCTCAAAATGAAGGAACCACAGCGCTTCATTACCCTTCACAGTTTTTCCCTGTTCAGCCAAGCTCTAGTTCCCTTGCTGTCTTTGGAAAAGCACCACAGCCAGGTCAGGTCATAATCTTAAGGCAATGATATATTAGGAATAACCCTTTAAGTACACTGATACACTGAAACAAAATCTCGGTTGCAGCAGGACTGAGATCTCATGGGTGTACAGGATTGTTTTCATTCATTGATGGTAGAGATCATGACACTGGTGTGGAACTAACACAAAAAATTCTCCAACAGTCCTATAACATTTCATAATGTAAGGGGTTGACCACTTTCTGGCTACTTGTCACCAATGTGTATGTAAGATGACTATATGATCCTTACTAAAATAGCCTTTGGAGATATTCTGTGCCGTTTGCTATACTTCATAAGCCATGTCCCCTTGTTGGGCAAATCTTCTCTGTTGTCCACATAGAGGTCCTGTCCATAAAAAGGCCGCTAATGGAGGGTTATTTGACTAGACACATGACTCAGCCTTTCAAACATTCTGTACCTGTACTAGACTCCCAGCAGTAAAGTGCAGAGGCAGGCGTAATATATTTGAATGGAGAAGTCATCACATGGAAGTGATTTTCCTGGTTACATGACCCACCTTCAGCAGCCATTTTATGGACAAGACCTCTGCATGGACAGCACAAAAGTAAACAAATGGGCACACCTCATGAAATATAGAAAATGGCACAAAATTTCTACAAATGCTGTAAGTGCCATATAATTATCTTACAAACACAGTGGTCATCAGTAATCATAAAGTGGCCAACCCCTTTAAGTTTTATGTTAAGAGAAAAGCCCTCTAATTCTTAATGGGAGTATTACCGTTGACATTGACAATTACATCAGTAAATCAGTTGCATGTATACATGTATGATTGATGTAGAAGATAGCAAAATTATAAAGAATTGTGAGCCCCAATGGGGACAGGGAGTGATGACAATGTCCACGTTTTTACTCCTGTCCTCGAGCGCCTTTACTTCTGAGCCTTCCAGCAGGAATGTAAGGATGACTACAGTTACTCCGCTGATACCTGTCCCATAGTAATGCTCTCTCAATTAATTCTTCTCATCATTTCCAGTGTTAAGAGTTATGTGACAATGTAAATTAGCAAAAATCTATGTATCGTTTTCTTATATGTGAGAATTATCTGAGGATAACAAGGTCTTATGAACAGCTGCTGGAAATAATTATCGGATGCTGTGATGTCACTTTCAGGCTGACTCATGGAGAGGAGTGAATATCTGGCAAGAGAAATCTAAAATATGATATATTAGTGCAGAACTTAATAGCAACATTAAGTTTGAAGGATATTCCTTTTCGCCACATTTCTTCTCATAATAGATGGCCGTATGAATGAGCCCGCATAGTTTCGTGATTTTGCGGAACGGGTGCGGACCCATTAATTTCATTGGGGCCACAAAACATGCGGACAGCACACCATGTGCTGTCTGCATCCGTGGTTCCGTTCCAAAAAGATAGAACATGTCCTATTCTTGTCCACAATCACAGACAAGAATAGGCATTTTCTATTATGGTTGAGGGGGTCAAAAGATCCCATGTACTAAGGGGTCTTAAAAAAAAAAGCACCAATAGATTAAAAGTTTAAATCAACCCCCCTTTCCCAATTTTACATATAAAAATATATAAACAATAAAAAAATAAAACATATTGGTTATTGCCAAGTAATCCAAAAATGTCTGAACTATTAAAATATTTTTTTTTAATTTCTGGTTGGTTGAACACCATAACAGAAACAAAATGAAAAACACGCGATTTGCCATTTTTTTTGTCATCTTTTCCCCCCAAAAAACTGAATATTGGTGATCAAAAATTCTTACATACTACAAAAATGGTACCAATAAAAAGAAGCCCTCATACAGCTCTGTAGACCGATATATAAAAAAAGTCATGTTTGTCAGAATATAGCGATGTAAAGAAAATTTTTATATTTCCAAAGGTTTTTCTTTTTTTTTAAAGTAGTAAAACAAAAAGAACTATTCAAGTTTGGTATTGCCACATTCGTATTGAGCCGCAGAATAAGGACTAGAATCAGATCATTTTTAGTACACTGTGAACGCTGTGATGTCAAAACCCCCAAAAACTTAAATAATTCTGTTTTTTTGTTTTGTTTAGTTTTTTTTTCACTTTTGCCACACAAAGAATTTTTTTCCCATTTTCTAATAAAAGACATGGTAAATTAAATGGTGCCATTAAAATATGCATCTTGTCCTGCAAAAAATAAACCCTCATATAGCTATGTGAATGGAAAAGTAAAAAAGTTATGGCTATTAGAATGTGTGGAGGAAAAATCTAAAATGTAAAAATGGAAATAGGCCGGTCTTTAAGGGGTTAAGCCTGCAACCTATTCCTAGCTTCAGAAACTTCTCACATACACATGTCTGTCTTTGACAGTAAGATATTTTGCTAAGAGTTGTGTATCCAGGATGCTCTTACTTTCACTAGCTCTTATGTATCGGCTCAGCTTAATTCCTGGACTGCTTCCGCCTTCTGTCTCCTGTGGGATCTCCTCTCCTTTGTACTGGCAGCCATTGAAGCTGAGAAGTGTAAGAGTTATGCCCCACCCCACGCAACAGAGTCTTCAGTCTTCTCTCTCCTCTTTATAATGACATATTCATTTTAATTTACCCCTCCCCCTGCAGACTGCTGAGGCTGTGGTCACATCAGCGGTTTTGTTTACCGTATCCAGCACAGTCGAATACCACCAAGCACCGCTGGATTTCCATTCACTGTAATAGGATCTGACGGTGATCTGGCCGCGTACATATGTGCGGCTTTCAGCAGGACAAAAAAATGCTGCATGTAGCATTTTTTGTCTGACCAAGGGCCAACATGTATGTCAGATACCTTGAATTCTGGCAGTCTGTTTCCCCAATGGAACATTGCTCCATATCTACACTCTAAGGGCTCATTCAGACGACCGTATGCTATCCGCAAAAATACGGATCCGTTTTTTTGCGGATTAGATGCTGCCACATTCACTTCTATGGGGCCCTTTTTTCCCTTCCACTGCTCCGCAAAAACACTGAAACATGTCCTATACTTGTCCGTGAAAATCAGGACATAGCCCCATTGAAGTCTATGGGTCCGCAAAAAAACGGAATGCTATCCGTTTTTTCGCGGACATCCGCAAAAAAACGGATCCGTATTTTTGCGGACATCATACGGCCGTCTGAATGAGCCCTAAGGCTAATTTCACACTACTACTTTTAGAACCAGCAGGCTGTTCTGGCAGGGAACGGCCTGCCGGATCTCTCTGCATTCCGGCATTGCCAGAAGTTACTGCCTTGTCATCCAGCCCCATTAACTATAAGATCCAGACATACAGTATCCGGCAGGCTGCTCCCTGCCAGAACAGCCTGCCATAGTGTAAAACTAGCCTAACATAGTGCAGCCTGTGTGATGCTCCCATCCCTCCCTACACTCCCTCCTGCAGTCTCCAAAATCCTCCCCATGCCTGCTGGTATCTCTAACACTGAGAGACGGGAGGCTGAGAAAGAGAAAACTGATTAAGGCAGGGGCAGTGTGCTGTTGTATCTACAGTATGTGAGAAGAAGCAGCCCCAGCTATAGGAAGGAGTTATATAGACTCTACAGCATTTAAATAGTATGAAATATCTAATTTAAAGAGGCTCTGTCACTAGGTTTTAACCTATGTATTTAAATACATAGGTTAAAACCCCTTAACTTGTACATTTATAACATACCTTTATTGCAGAGTACAGCGCAGCGGTTGTGCTGGAAAACGAACTTTAAACTGTATGTTAATGAGCCTTCGGAGCACCGGGGGGCGGGCTCCGAAGGCTCATTAACATACAGTTTTAAGTTCGTTTTCCAGCACAACCGCTGCGCTGTACTCTGCAATAAAGGTATGTTATAAATGTACAAGTTAAGGGGTTTTAACCTATGTATTTAAATACATAGGTTAAAACCTAGTGACAGAGCCTCTTTAACTACGGTACTTACAAAGTTGCATAATTTTGCATTTCGGAACCAAATTTTCCTCTGCTATTCTTCCTGAAAATGCATGAATTTGTTGACAGCTAATTCATACATTTTCAGAAAGAATACAGTACACATGATGACACACTGATGTCAGAATGTGTTGAGGCAGTTCTGAGGAAAGATGCAGAATTGTTGTTTTATAAGGAATACAAGTATTTTTAAAACAGACATGTCAGGAGACCCGACAGATCCACTCTAATTAGTTTTTAGTTCTTTAATTTACATCAGAAGAAATGGTGGTTTTATATTAAAACTGTATGAAAATTCAATAGCTGTGTACGTTCATCATTAATGTGCTATGTTCCAGCAAAAAAAATTTGAAGTACCACTCTTCAGAAGAGCATGTCAAAAGCCTTGGCTCACTGAAGGATCCTCCAGCCAGGGGTAGGGAACCTCCGGCTCTCCAGCTGTTGTGAAACTACAATTCCCAGCATGCTTCATTCATTTCTATGAGAGTTTTTAGAAGAGCAGAGCGAGTATGCTTGCTGGGAGTTGTAGTTTCACAACAGCTGGAGAGCCGGAGGTTCCCTACCCCTGCCGTCCAGCCTGATGGTGGTCTGAGGCTTTAAGTGGTGATCCTACTAAGACAACCCATTTCCTGTTTAGGTGACCCAAAGGTGAACTGAGTTTTCCTGGGCTCCCAGCAGTCATTTATTAGTGTCCGGGAAGGTTGCAGGTCTTGTAAGGTGGTATGAGGAGCCATGTAATATAAGGTCCCGCCACATCCTCCAGTGTTGGAGTACTTTTAGAAAAGGAGATCCCGGCAAAGGCACATTCTATGTGTTTTTTGCTGCACCTCTTAATGCTAGTGATACAGTTTTCTGTAGAAGGTGATATCTTCTGTGTTATTCATTATTCCTCTGCGTAAAGAATTTCAGAGGAATAATGAATCACATTGATTTTATTCTTCACTCGCTCTAGATGCCATATTTATATGACCTTAACCTCTAATTGCATAATTTTTTGAGTGTTTTTCTGGAAGTGAAGGCGAAGCTAAAAATGATTTGTCTCCTGCCAAAATGATTATACATCAGCTCGACCGTAATGATGACAGGCTTCATAGGAATAGAGATCATTATTGAATTGTGCCTATTGTTCTTTAAATCTCTGTCAAAAGGCAGATACCAAACATAAATGTCTTTATTAATAGAATGAAATACACAAAAGCTAGAAATATTGTCAGAATAACAACTGACAATCTATGTCAGGGGTGGCCAACCTTACAGACACAAAAAGCCAGAAAAAAAAACGTATGACTGCTAGGAGCCACAAGCTATACATTTACACAAATATGAGTGCACACGACAGTATTACTGCAATTGAGTTTTCAAACATTTAAAAGTGTATTTAAACCACCTTTCCTACCTGTAATGTAGACAACTTTAGTGAGGCTTCTGGCAATCTTTGTTTTTCACAATGTGTTTAAAATCTGGCTTGTATTCAGTCGTTGCTACTCGAAGCAATTCACACCCTCATGCTCAGATGACCGCCCCTTGCTCAGATGACTGCCCCATGCTCAGATGACCGCCCCATGCTCAGATGACCACCCCATGCTCAGATGACACCCTCATGCTCAGATGACACCCTCATGCTCAGATAACCGCCTTATGCTCAGATAACCACCTTATGCTCACTTGAGCGACCATGCTCAGATGACACCCCATGCTCAGATGACACCCGCATGCTCAGATGACCCCCATGCTGAGATCATGTGTGTGTGTGGGGGGGTGATTTGACATAGGGGAGATGTGAGCATTGGGTGTCTGATTTTTGGTGTCTTAAGTAAACACTGGGAGGGCTTATTTTGTGGGTCTGAGGAGGATTTGGGGGTTTTATCTGAGCTCTAACTATCTCCATGTCAGATCAGACCCCCATTAGACCCTCCCTAGCCTCAGATCAGCCCCCATCTGGCCCCCCAGCCTCAGATCAGACCCCCAATAGGCTCTCCCAGCCTCAAATTAGACCAACAATAGGCCCCCCAGGCTCATATCAGATCCCCAAAGCCCCCAGCCTCATGTCAGACCACCAATAGGCCCCCCAGCCTCAAATTAGACCCCTATCAACCCCTCAGCCTCACATCAGACCCCCAATAGGCCCCTGGCCTCATATTAGACCCATATCAACCCCTCAGCCTCATATCAGACCACCAATAGGCCCAGCAGCATCAACATTAGATTTCTATCAGCCCCTTTTCCCCCGCCGCCACATATCAGACCACCAATATGCCCCCATCCTCAAATTAGATCCCTATCAGCCCCCCCCAGCCGCAAATGAGCCCCCATCAGTCCCTCCCCACCTCAGATGAGCCCCAATCAGACCTCAGATCAGACTTTCAAAATAAATAACAAACTTACCTATCCAGTTCCGGACGGTGCTGCCTCTTGGCAGGTTCACTTACCTTTCCTGGTCTTCTCCCCGCCGCCCTGTACTGTGACCTGAATGCGCACAGCGTCAGGTCATAGTGCGCACCTACGTGCACTACGTCCTGATACTGTACATGTCAGGACACAGCGCGGCGGGGAGAAGACCAGGGAAGGTAAGTACAGCCACTGCTGCGCTGTTCTTACCTTCCCGTGCCTCCCGCATGCTAATGACCGCTTCCATAATGGAAGCGGTCATTAGCATTTTCTCGCAGGGGGTTGGGGCCCACATGAAAAGGTCCTGCGAGCCGCAAATAAAGGTCCAAGGAGCCACATGCGGCTCGCGAGCCGCGGGTTGGCCACCCCTGATCTATGTCATGTATTGGGTAAGATATATGAGTGTTGGCTTCAATTTCTGATACTGCATTTTATATGCAACGATTTTTTTGGTTTTACGCATAGGAAATAATGGAGGTGATGACAGTAGAGGAAAATTGCAAATTTAATATAATATCTCCTTGCGCCTGATTTCAGGTGTAAAAAAGTCACAAACCTCATGTTTGCAACTTTTGAGACACATTAGGAGAAAATATTCTCACAATATTAGACCCCCCTCACCATTTTTCTGAAAGGGGGGCGTGTCACAAAAAGCGCCGGTCTTGATAAATCTCCCCCTTGGTCTTTGTTCAGAGCTCCTTTCTTTGCTTCTGTTGGAGGTGTTTTCGCTCAATGTATGTAATGGATGAAATCCTCTCATCTATGTCATTTTATAGGACTACAGAAGTTTACATCAGTCATTGGCTCCCTTTGTAAAAAAAAGTTATATCCTTTACAGGAAAGGGTAGAAAACTGTGTTTTACTGTACAATAAAAAGTATACTTTTTATATATACTTTGTACAGTACAGACCAAAAGTTTGGACACACCTTCTCATTCAAAGAGTTTTCTGTATTTTCATGACTATGAAAATTGTAGATTCACACTGAAGGCATCAAAACTATGAATTAACATAGTGTGGAATTATATACTTAACAAAAAAGTGTGAAACAACTGAAAATATGTCTTATATTCTAGGTTCTTCAAAGTAGCCACCTTTTGCTTTGATTACTGCTTTGCACACTCTTGGCATTCTCTTGATGAGCTTCAAGAGGTAGTCACCTGAAATGGTATTCCAACAGTCTTGAAGGAGTTCCGAGATGGTTAGCACTTGTTGGCCCTTTTGCCTTCACTCTGCGGTCCAGCTCACCCCAAACCATCTCGATTGGGTTCAGGTCTGGTGACTGTGGAGGCCAGGTCATCTGGCGTAGCACCCCATCACTCTCCTTCTTGGTCAAATAGCCCTTACACAGCCTGGAGGTGTGTTTGGGGTCATTGTCCTGTTGATAAATGATGGTCCAACTAAACGCAAACCGGATGGAATAGCATGCCGCTGCAAGATGCTGTGGTAGCCATGCTGGTTCAGTATGCCTTCAATTTTGAATAAATCCCCAACAGTGTCACCAGCAAAGCACCCCCACACCATCACACCTCCTCATCCATGCTTCACGGTGGGAACCAGGCATGTAGAGTCCATCCGTTCACCTTTTCTGCGTTGCACAAAGACACGGTGGTTGGAACCAAAGATCTCAAATTTGGACTCATCAGACCAAAGCACAGATTTCCACTGGTCTAATGTCCATTCCTTGTGTTCTTTAGCCCAAACAAGTCTCTTCTGCTTGTTGCCTGTCCTTAGCAGTGGTTTCCTAGCAGCTATTTTACCATGAAGGCCTGCTGCACACAGTCTCCTCTTAACAGTTGTTGTAGAGATGTGTCTGCTGCTAGAACTCTGTGTGGCATTCACCTGGTCTCTAATCTGAGCTGCTGTAACCCTGCGATTTCTGAGGCTGGTGACTCGAATGAACTTATCCTCCGCAGCAGAGGTGACTCTTGGTCTTCCTTTCCTGGCACGGTCCTCATGTGAGCCAGTTTCTTTGTAGCGCTTGATGGTTTTTGCGACTGCACTTGGGGACACTTTCAAAGTTTTCCCAATTTTTCGGACTGACTGACCTTCATTTCTTAAAGTAATGATGGCCACTCGTTTTTCTTTACTTAGCTGCTTTTTCTTGCCATAATACAAATTCTAAAAGTCTATTCAGTAGGAATATCAGTTGTGTATCCACCTGACTTCTGCCCAACACAACTCATGGTCCCAACCCCATTTATAAGGCAAGAAATCCCACTTATTAAACCTGACAGGGCACACCTGTGAAGTGAAAACCATTTCAGGTGACTACCTCTTGAAGCTCATCAAGAGAATGCCAAGAGTGTGCAAAGCAGTAATCAAAGCAAAAGGTGGCTACTTTGAAGAACCTAGAATATAAGACATATTTTCAGTTGTTTCACACTTTTTTGTTAAGTATATAATCCCACATGTGTTAATTCATAGTTTTGATGCCTTTAGCGTGAATCTACAATTTGCATAGTCATGAAAATACAGAAAACTCTTTGAATGAGAAGGTGTGTCCAAACTTTTGGTCTGTACTGTATATATCTGATGGTATTCACTGGGTCCATGGAGGCCAGAGGACACATTCAGAGCTTTCCTGGTACATATTCAGAATGTAAAGAAAAATACGGTCTGAACAGAGCCATATTTACAGTGCCTTGCGAAAGTATTCGGCCCCCTGGAACTTTTCAACCTTTTGCCACATTTCAGGCTTCAAACAAAAAGATATAACTTTTTAAATTTTTGGTGAAGAATCAACAACAAGTGGGTCACAATTGTCAAGTGGAACGAAATTTATTGGATCATTTAAACTTTTTTTGTAATAATAAAACTGAAAAGTTGGGCGTGCAAAATTAATCGGCCCATTTACTTTCAGTTCAGAAAACTCACTCCAGAAGTTCATTGAGGATCTCTGAATGATCCAATGTTGTCCTAAATGACTGATGAAGATAAATAGAATCCACCTGTGTGTAATCAAGTCTCCGTATAAATGCACCTGCTCTGTGATAGTCTCAGGGTTCTGTTTAAAGCACAGAGAGCATCATGAAGACCAAGGAACACACCAGGCAGCTCTGTGATACTGTTGTGGAGAAGTTTAAAGCCGGATTTGGATACCAAAAGATTTCCCAAGCTTTAAACATCCCAAGGAGCACTGTGCAAGTGATCATATTGAAATGGAAGGAGTATCAGACCACTGCAAATCTACCAAGACCCGGCCGTCCCTCTAAACTTTCATCTCAAACAAGGAGAAGACTGATCAGAGATGCAGCCAAGAGGCCCATGATCACTCTGGATGAACTGCAGAGATCTATAGCTGAAGTGGGAGAGTCTGTCTGATGGGAAGATGGATGGAGCCAAATACAGGACCATTCTGGATGAAAACCTGTTGGAGTCTGCAAAAGACCTGAGACTAGGACGGAGATTTATCTTCCAACAAGACAATGATCCCAAACATAAAGCAAAATCTACAATGGAATGGTTCAAAAATAAACGTATCCAGGTCTTAGAATGGCCAAGTCAAAGTCCAGACCTGAATCCAATTGAGAATATGTGGAAAGAACTGAAAACTGCTGTTCACAAACACTCTCCATCCAACCTCAAAAGAGCTCAAGCTGTTTTGCATGGAAGAATGGGCAAGAATTTCAGTCTCTAGATGTGCAAAACTGATAGAGACATACCCCAAGCGACTTGCAGCTGTAATCGCAGCAAAAGGTGGCGCAACAAAGTATTAAGGCAAGGGGGGCGAATAATTTTGCACGCCCCACTTTTCAGTTTTATTATTACAAAAAAGTTTAAATGATCCAATAAATTTCGTTCCACTTCACAATTGTGACCCACTTGTTGTTGATTCTTCACAAAAAATGTAAAATGTTATATCTTTTTGTTTGAAGCCTCAAATGTGGCAAAAGGTTGAAAAGTTCCAGGGGGACGAATACTTTCGCAAGGCACTGTATATGCTGGTTTTCAGGGAGTTTGTTCTGCTTTTCTCTATTTTTTATTATCCAGTTGTAATCAGAATTTGGTAAGTGGATTATATCATTTTATTTTCCACTTTTACTGCACATCCCACTCTTATTATACTAGTCACAATGCTAATAACAATATCAGATGAAACATGTGACAATTGATAAAATGGGCGGATGGCATTACTCTGCTTCTAAGACTGAAGGGGATTTTACAGCAAAGTATATTGTGGCAAGTCACTAGGCCTGTGATGGATAACCTCCGGCACTCCAGCTGTGGTAAAACTACAACTCCCAAGATGTATACTTGCTTAGCTGTTCTCAGAACTTCACAGAAATGAATGGAGCATGCTGAGAGTCGTAGTTTCACCACAGCTGGAGTGCCGGAGGTTAGCCATCACTGCACTAGGCTATGCCATAACTTCTAGAATGGTAGTAGTCCAACTGCCGGTACTCTAATCATAACTAGAAGGAAGAGTCTGCAGCATTGAAGCAAAAATGTTACTTAAAGAGGTTATTCCATAATTAATGCAAAAAAAATCAAATCCCATATCATACAGTACATGAGAGTCTCTTTCTAACAAACTTACAACCAGCCCTGTACCTCATATGGATCTAGAGATCCCCCATTCATTGGTCCAATTCAAGCTTAGACTGGCCCACAGGTGGGCCCCTGAGCAGTAGACTTACTGCACTACATACATATATTCAGAGTACAGCACCTCAACCAGCTGATGTTCATATAAAAAACGTGATAATTACTAAAAAAAACTACCCAGTTTATTATTATAGACACAATCAGATAGCTGAGAAGACCTCTAGGTGTAGAGGAAAGCTAGCCAGTGTCTTCTTTTCCCCAGGACCTACCTTCTCAAAGTTGCTGCAGGCACCCCCTGCTGTGTGAGCAGGTAATATTTGAATGTAGCCATACGGTGGGCCCCCAAAATAAATATTACTTGTGGACCCTAGGCATCCCAGTCCAACACTGCTCCAATTGCTCTACTAGATTTCTTTCAAGCTGGCAGCTTAGCAAGCGTTCACTTTCTCAGGGAGTGTGTCCTTTCTACTGCAGATGGTGGCAGTTGATGAATCGAACTGAGCATGTGCTTCCATATCAGCGAGCAGGACAGAGAAATTAGAAAAAGAGGAAACAGCAGGTGGCGCTATACAGATAGATTTCATTAAATAACTAAGTAGCTATAATATATTTTAATTACATAAAGTTACAAAAATATTCAGATCCAGGTGCTGGTTTGAAAACTGTAGAATATTTTTCATGGGACAACCCCTTTAAGCAGAAACATTGCACTGTATACAAATGCAACATGTGCACCATTCACCTGAATATACATTTTAGGGATTGGTGGAGGTAGCAAAGGTCAATTTCCAATAATGAATTGGCAGTGGTAGAATTTAGAGATCTGATGAAAAATCTCCTTTAAATATAGAAAGTTCAATGCAGAAATGTGTTACTTTTGCAGAAAATACAGGAATTTTTGATACAGCTACTCGATTAATATGAGCTGATACCTAATACCACTTTGGTTCTAGGAGAGTTAAGTGACCTGAGGTTGTCAAATATCTACAACCCTTTAAGTGCTTCTCGATTCTAAAAGATGCTCTTGCTATTAAAATGCATTTATTCATATAGATTTTTGTTGTTTTCTTACCAGGGCGGCAACTCCATTTGGAGGCTTTGAAAAAGCATCTAAGATGATCACTTTCAAGATCCCAGAATTTGACCTGCTTTCTATGAACAAGCTTACATTTGACATGTCTATAGACCCCATCAGGGCAAGAAAGTCTTTTAACAGAGCACCTCAAGGATGGACATCAGAAAACCCCCATATTATAGTCTCTTCTGACATCCTCTTCAATCCTGATGTCCCAGAATCAGATGATCTATAAATCTTCTAAGTGAAATCTAAAGTCCAGTCTTTTCACCCCATGTACAGTAGTTTAGTTATGGATTCCATGATGTTTCTGATTTACGTTTTGTAACTTGGATTACCTGCTTTTCAGAATGTATCATGTTTTATTTTTGTAACTGGTATGTTCACATTATTTCAGTACTAGCATGACAAGCTATGGTCTCAGCTCAATGTCTGCTTGTTAAAATGCAATTAATAAACCACATCAGTGAGTTAACTACTGCATATCATTCCGGTCTATCATTTCATAGTAAATCATTACCACGCTGTGAGTTGATGAAGCTCTAGGGATCTTGGCATGCAAGCCGAGCCATGAATAACAGCAATAGTCTTAACATTCGACTGGATGGCCTTCAACCCATTGGTTAGATCATTTTATTTCAGTTGTTTTTTATTTGACTTATTTTGAAGAAACATAGATATTTAGAAACACTGTAAAATATCAGACCAGTTTTCCCCAAAACGCAGCTTGTATCATCAGCAACACTTGCACTCCATTTCACAGGTGAAGAACAACCCTTTCAGAATGGAAGCTTGTCTACTCCCAAAAGCAAGTTGTTCTTACACGGAGAAACTAGGTATTTCTCCGTGTAAGGAATGAAACGGTCAAAAACACCAGAGTAAGAACCTCTCTTGCATCCATCCATTATGGATCAAAGTAGGGCCAAGCAGAGAATCACTTTCTAAGACATCTACATACACTTAGGGAGCACATAAAGCAAGGTTGTCTTCATGATACAACCTTGGTTTTCCAAGCTCCTGATATTGATGAACTTTCCTCAGGATAGATCATTAGTATCCAATCAGTGACAGTGCACACCCCGTACTCCCACCGATCAGCTGTTGCTTCCAGGAACTAGCTCTTGAATGGAGCAGGAAGCAAAGCTCTGCTCAAAGTGTGGTGGCCATGCTGGGTTACTGCAGCTCTGCTCCAATTCACCCTAACACGAGATTAGCGTCAGTAACCTAGCATGGTCACTACGCTTTGAATGGAGCTCCATTCAAGAGCTAGTTCCTACACTGTAGGAAACAACTGATCGGTGGTTGGATATTAATGATCTATCTGAGATATTAGTGACCCAGTTCATCAATATCAAGAGCCTGGAAAACCCCTTTAATGTCTATTATTCAAAGATATATTCTCTAAATAATACAGTAGAAGCAAAGCATATAGAATGTATTTCTCAGCTAGACGTCTATATTTCCAATGCAAATCTAAGAATAATATTTGTGATGTAACTGGTTCTCGTCCATACCTATTCTATGATTCATACCTAGGCTTTAAATTCTTACAAATACGTTTCTGAAAATGATTTGCTTAGGACAACAGCTAATCCTTACCAACACCATTATATACAAGCCTAGAATACAGTATGGACACCTAGCATGATCAAAACCAGGCACAGGAATGAGGTTTCAAGGAATTATATGAAGAATATGCAGTTAGTAAGTGAAAATCAATTGCTATTAATCTACTTAATTCAAAATATTTCACTGGAAAGTACAGTTAAAATAAGTTATTCAAGTTACCATTATTTAGGAATACTTAAAAAATGTACATATAGAGAGAAGTGAAAAGTAATGTTTTTTTTTTTAAATATATGTGGGCACATGAACACTTCATCTACCGTACATAATGTAACACAGTAATTTAAGAAAAAAATTGCTAGATATGCCATTCAATTCTGTTGAAAGTGGAATATGCACCCTTGTCCCTATTACTTAATATTGCCTCTTTTGCCAGAAATCTCCAGCAGGGATTTAAATTGGGCTTTTTTTGTGCATCCCTTTTTTAATTCAAAGGGGAATCAAGCCTACTGATATTAAATGGGTTTTCTGAGATATTTCCGTTGACCTATCCACTGAATAAGTCATTAGTATCTGATCTGTGGGGGTTTGACACATAAGACCCCCGCAGATCAGCAGTTTGAGAAGGCGTTTGCGATCACAGTAGCACCGTGGCCTTCTCTCTGCTCACAAAACACATATGTCTTACATCATATAGTGGCTGTGCTTGGTAGTCACATTCACTTCATTGGCACTGACATGCTATTATGGGGATCTGTGGATGATGCACTGTTATGTGGGAACTGTGAATGGCACTGTTATGGGGGATCTGTGAATGACGTACTATTATTGGGGATCTGGGGATGATGTACTGGTTTGGGGATCTGTGACTGACACACTGTTATGGAAGATCTGTGGATGACACACTGTTATGGGGGAAATCAGTGGATCACACACTGTTATGGGACATCTGTGGATGACGCACTGTTATGGAGGATCTGTGGGTAATGCATTGTTATGGAGACTCTGTGGATGACACACTGTTATGGGGATCTGTGGATGACACACTGTTATGGGGATCTGTGGATGATGCACTGTTATGGAGGAATCTGTGGATGACACACTGTTATAGCGATCTGTAAATGACACATTGTTATGGAGATCTATAGATGACACACTGGGATGTCTGCATGAAACATTGCTATGGGGATCTGTAAATGACACGGTATTATGGGGGATCCGTGAATGACACATTGTTATGGGATAATCTGTGGATGACACATTGTTATGGGGGATCTGTGGATGACACTGTTATGGAGGAATCTGTGGATAACACACTGTTATGGGGGCTCTGCGGATGACACTGTTATGGGGATCTATGGATGACACTGTTATGGGGATCCATGGATGACACTGTTATGGAAGAATCTGTGGATAACACACTGTTATGGGGGATCTGTGGATGACACATTGTTATGGAGGATCTGTGGATGACACATTGTTATGGAGGATCTGTGGATGACACATTGTTATGGAGGATCTGTGGATGACACATTGTTATGGGGGATGTGTGGATGGCACATTTTTATGGGGGCTCTGTGAATGACACTGTTATGGGGATCTGTGGATGACACTGTTATGGGGGATCTGTGGATGATATATTGTAATAGAAGAATCTGTGGATAACACACTCTTATGGGGATCTGTGGATGACACACTGTAATGGAGGATCCCTGGATGAAACATTGCTATGGGGATCTGTAAATGACATGGTAATTTGAATCCATGAATGACACACTGTTATGGGGGATCAAAGTAGTTCTTCTCTACTTGCACCTATTGTTACTGTGTGTTGCTGCTTAAAATTGTCATATGCTTTGCTGCCTAAAACCCACAGGTCATGTGAAGCTCCGTCACTACATCCTAAAGCCCTGAAGACCAGACCAGCAAGTGGAAGCTGATGGCGTCTCCAGGGCCCCCTTACTGCCTTCAACAACACCCCTGCAGTACTGCAGGGCGTGCGGTGCTGCATGCATAGTGTCAATGACAGCGGCCTGCAACACCATTACAGTGCAGGTATATATAAAACGAAAACACAGACAGAACAGCAGCACTGTCACTCTAAGGAAGGCTACTCATTTGAGTAACCATTACACTGCTACCAGCTGTACTGCCCAAAATATACAAGGCACATGATGCCAGGGGTGGATTGGGAACTTAAAGAGGCCCTGGAAAAAATACTAAAAGTGGCCCCATTTTGTAGTTGGGTCCAAATTGATGGCAGGGCCAGCAATACCATATTATGGCACATTATACCACCCCAACAGAGCCAAATACCACAGTCCATCACAAAATACATCCTCAAAAACTTCCACTGGCCGGCCGTGAGGAGGGGCCAGGTGGACCCCTAGGCATTGGCCCACTGGGAACTTTCCCTGTAAGGACTATGGCCAATCCGCCCCTGCATGATGTTGCTATATGCAGTGGGTACAATTGGGTAAACAAAATGCTTCCAATTATTTGTTGTGGTTAAACACATATGATTGTAGTTTTAACCCCTTCTTTCATATGCATTTTAGTACTTAGTTGGCAAGCAATTTTTTTCATTTATGATCGTCACATTTCAAAAGTTATAACTTTTTTATTTTACCATCGATGTGGCCATATGAGGGCTTGGTTTTTGCAGGACAAGTTGTAGTTTTTGAAGTACCCATGACTTAATGGTTAACTTTTATTAAAAGGGGTTCTCCAGGTTATATTTATTGATGACCTATCCTCAGGATAGGTCATCAATATCAGATCGGCGGGGGTCCGACACCCGACACCCCAGCCGATCAGCTGTTTGAAGATGAGGCGCACCGTACCAGCGCTGCCTCCTCTTCATTGTTTACATCCTAGCCGTAACAGGGGTAGTGGTGGGTAGGTGTAATTACACCTCACCGCCCCATTCATTTCAAAGGGAAGGATCGCTCCCATACAAGTGTATAGGAACGAGCCCTCCCATTTAAATGAATGGGGCAGTTAGGTGTAATTACACCTGCTCACCGCTACCCATGTGACGGCTAGCATGTAAACAATGAAGAGGAGGCAGCGCTGGTACAGCTGATCGGCGGGGGTGTCGGGTGTCGGACCCAGGCCAATCCGATATTGATGACCTATCCTGAGTATAGGTTATCAATAAATATAACTTGGAGAACCCCTTTAAGTCTTTCTGGGAGCGATGGGAAAAAACTGTGAAAAAAGAAAAACAGCAATACTGCCATTTCGTTTTTATGTTGTAAATTTTGCGACATTAATTTTGAGGCATAATTAAGATGATAACGTTACTCTCTGGTTCAGTATGATTACAGTGATGCCCTTTATTAACAAAAAGAAAATGTTTTTGCATAACTGCATCTCAAGACCCATAACTTTTATTTTTTGTTCTACAGAAATGTACGAGAGTTTGATTTTTGTGGGACTTGTAGTTTCTATTCATTCATTTTGGCGTATACACTTTTTGAATGCTTTTTTTTTGTTTCAATCTTTTTTATTGAAGTTTTGACATAGTACAGCATGTCATAGATGGACATCGTTTGTTACATCATAAATAAGTGCAGCATAATATATATATACATCCGGCACGCAAGCCGAGCCATGTGTAACAAAATACAGCAGAAGTTGCCAGAATATAGGATGGGCAGAATATGAAAAGGAATAACGAGAACAAAATAAACAAAATAACAGAATAGCGTAATAAGTTATCAACCAGCTCAGGAAGCTAGTATGCTACGTCTGCTAGGAGTGTAAGTATGAATATTTTTCTCAAAGGGTGGCATCTTTTCCAGCCAAAAGTGCCAATGACGAAGGAATTGGTCGTGGTTATGGTTCCGGAATGACAGCATCTTTTCGTAGATGCAGGATTGCTGCACTTTAGCTATTATCTCGCTGACAGCAGGTGGTTCAGTGGACTTCCAATTCCTAGTGATAGCAAGTTTGGTAGCGAAGAATAAGAAAGCTATAGGAATTTGGCTATGACTAGGAATGCATTCCATATCCGTGAAGAACAAGGCCCAGTATGGGGAAGGGTGGAGGGCTGTTCTGCATATCTGGGAGGCTAGGCTGAATACGCTGTTCCATAAATCAGATATCTTGGGGCAGGCCCAAAGGATATGCAACAAAGTGCCCCTACAACCACAGTTCCTCCAGCATAGATGCGAGGTACCGGGAAACATCCTACTCAATCTTACAGGGGTGTAATACCATCTTAAGTAGGTTTTAAC
Source organism: Rhinella marina (assembly GCA_900303285.1). NCBI lineage: Eukaryota > Metazoa > Chordata > Amphibia > Anura > Bufonidae > Rhinella > Rhinella marina. The sequence goes on along the minus strand of ONZH01011294.1, from coordinate 132,588 downwards.
TGCTGCTTCCAAAAGAGAAATGCTGTGGAAGGTAGAATGAATAAAACGGAAAGCGGAGGACCATTGAGAGGGAGGAATAGGACACTGTGCCTCAGAAACCCAGGAAGCAAATGGTGTGAGCATCTGGAATTTTCGTTTGCCTTGGAGCTCCAAATATAAAGTATCAACTTTGAAGGTTTCGAGGCTATACTAGTATTACACCATATTTCCAGCAAAGCTTTAGAAGCTTTTATCTCCCAAGGGCCAGAGGTTTGAGATAAGTGTTGGATCTGGAGGTATTTATAGAACTCTTTGTGAGGAATATTAAAGTCCTCCTGAATGTGGGCAAAGGATTTCAACTCGCCTCCCTGAAACAACTGCGAAATCCACCGAACACCCCCCTACCGCCATGCCGCTAAGTCCACCCCTGGGAGTCTCAATTCCAGGAGATGGATAGGCGAAAATGAGTGCGATGGGACTAACTCTGGGGAACATGACTTATGAAAAAGTAGCCAGTGGTGCAAGGCACTCCCTATCAAAAGGGGGGAGGGGGTTCTTCAATACAGAGGGGTTAGGGCAAAGGCTGTCAATAAGAAAAGAAGCGCTCTTAGGTGTTTTGCAGGAGACATTGTGGTTTCAATATGTGACCAAGGCATAGTCGTCTCCCCTCTCCACCAATTCCACAATAAACAGACCTGTGTGGCCAAGAAGTAGTCTGCTAGATTAGGCATACCCAGACCACCACTAAGTTTGGTTTTATACATCAAGGCCGGAGATACACGAGCCCTCGCCTTATTCCAAACAAAGGAGTTAAGAAGGGATTGAGCCTTTGTAAAAAAGGAGGTAGGCACTTTTATGGAGACATTACAAAAGATGTAGAGCAGCTTGGGCAAAGTTATCATCTGAAAAGTGGCAATTTTCCCTATCCAAGATATGTCCACTTTATCATATTGCAGTACATCTGTCTTAATAACATCTAGTAGAGGAATATAGTTTTTCTGATACAGTTGAGAGGTAGAAGCGGTGATGTGGATGCCTAGATATTTGACCGACACCTTGCCAATCTAATAGGAATTGCTGTTTGAGGGCTGTGAGTTGACTGGTAGGGATATTAAGGGGTAAAATCTGGGATTTGAGTTCATTAATTTTATAGTAGGATAAGCGACTGAAATGGTCTATAACTGAGAGAACTGCAGCTAAAGAAGGCCCAGGGGAGGTAAGTGATAACAATATATGGTCTGCGTATAAGGAAATATGGTGGTGTCTATGGCCTATTTGTATGCCCAAAATATTCGGGGTGGTTCTTATGGCTTGAGCTAAAGGCTCAATAGCAAGGACAAATATTAAAGGAGAGAGAGGACATCCCTGGCGGGTTCCATTGGTGATGGAGAATGATGTTGACAGTGCTCCATTGACAAAAACTCTTGCAGTTGGAGTAGAGTATAAGGCCTTAATGGCAGAAGCTATTTTACCTCCCAGACCAAATTTGTCCAGAGCCAAGAAGGTGAACGACCATTTAATGCGGTCGAACGCCTTCTTGCCATCTAAAGTGACCATTAGTGCAGGCATCTTATGGCGGAGGGAGAAGTCTAGAATATTTAAGACCCGACGAGTATTGTCCGTCCCCAGGCGCCCTTTAATGAACCCTACTTGATCAACACCTATCAGGGAAGGGAGGAGTAGAGAAAGTCTATTGGCCAATGCTTTAGCGTAAATTTTTACATCTGTGTTCAGTAGGAAAATAGGCCTAAAGTTTTGTGGCTTGTCTGGGGATTTATCCGGTTTAGGCAGCGTGACAATTGTCGCTGCGAGCATCTCAGGTGGGAAGGAAGCCCCCTGAAACGCTTGATAGAACACTGGCAGAATATGCGGTAGCAATGTTGTCAAGAAAGTCTTGTAATATGTATTAGAAAGCCCATCTGGGCCAGGGGATTTGTGTAGAGGCATAGAATAGACTATTTTTGAGATCTCTATGTGTGATAGAGGGAGAGAGAGCTGTTCCTGTTGTTGAGAGGATAATTTGGGGAGGTCTAAGGAAGAGAGAAAGGAATCTATTTCTTCTGGGGTGGCCTGGTAGGTGGTGGGGGAAGAATGTAAGCTATATAAGGCAGAATAGTATGACATGAATTGATTAGCTATATCTTTAGGGTGGTATATTTTATGCACGCCATCGGAGTGTGAAAGGTATGGTATATGGGCCTGCGTTGCTCTCTTCTTAACCCTACTAGCCAGTAGCTTTCCTGCTTTGTTGTCCTGGGAATAGTATTTGGACCTCAAGGACAAGAGATGTTTTTCGTATCTGTGGAGAAGGCACTCTCTGAGTTTCAAGCGCAAGGTGTCAATACGCTGTTTTCGATCTCTGTCAAAAGAGGTTTTGTTCAGGGCCTCCAGGGTGGACAGTTGGGCAACTATGTAATCGATTTGCCTTTCTCTATCTTTTTTGGCCTGATGCCCCAACTTAATGAAAATACCCCTAATGAATGCCTTGTGGGCGTTCCATAAGCTGAAGGGGCTAGAGACAGACCCAACGTTTGCTGAGAAATACTCAGAAAGCGCCTCCTCCAGCTTAGACCTGTAGGTAGGATTAGAGCCAAGGTAAGCATTACATTTCCATAAGGTATCTTTGCAATTATGAGATTCAGAAATGGACAAGGATATAGCAGCATGGTCAGACCATTTTATCACACCTATGGAGGATTGCGTGGCTAGTTGCAGTAGAGATCGTCCCAGGAGGAACATATCGATACGAGAGTAGGTGTTATGAGCTGGAGAAAAGTAGGAAAAATCCCTCTCACTTACATGAAGTATTCTCCAAATATCATAAAGCTCTTCCTTATGCAGAACCGGGCCTAAGACATCGTAACAGGACCTAGAGGAGGCTGTGGAGTCAATAGCCCCATCCATAACTGTATTAAAGTCACCACACAGAAGGAGATGTCCTTGTTGGACCTTACGTACTTTGGATAGCAATCTGGTAATAAACCTTATTTGGTGCTTACTGGGGGCATAAGCTACCACTATAGTAAATGTAATATTGTTCAGAGCACAGTTATGAATAATATATCTGCCATTCGGGTCAGATATAGTGGAGAAGGGTTGATAAGCCAGGGTGTTTTTAAAGGCCAGAATTACTCCCCTCTGTTTTTTAGTATAAGAGGAGAACATGACATGAGGAAATAGGCGGTGTTTAACCCTAAAGGTGTCTGTCTCTAAAAAATGGGACTCCTGTATACACATCACATCAGCCTGCGACTGTATGACTTCCTGCCACATATAAGACCGTTTCTGGGGGCAATTTAGACCTTTTACATTTAAAGATACCAACTTAATCACCATCTTGAAAACACATACATGCTAATAAATAGTGAGAAATCTGTGAGAAAAAGAGTAAGACTCCATAGCATACGTTCAGTGGCGTAGCTACCGGGGGGCAGGGGGGGCGACGGCTCCGGGCCCAGTGACTCAGGGGGGGCCCCAGCAAGGATGACCTTGCCTTCTATCAGGCGAATACAAGTGAGCGCTTCCATTATGGAAGCGCTCACTTGTATTTAGGGACCCCCATCAGACCTCAGATCAGCCCACCCAGCCACATAGGATTAAAATAAAAAACTTTACTTACCTGTTCTGCGCTGGCGGCTGCCCTCCGGTCCGCGCTCTGCTCTCTTCCCTGGCGGCGCGAACTATGACCTGACGCTGCACGCAGCGTCAGGTCATAGTGTGCGGCGGGCCAGGGAAGCAGCGGAGCGCGGACCGGAGGCAGCCGCCAGCGCAGAACAGGTAAGTAAAGTTTTTTATTTTATCCTATGTGGCTGGGTGGGCTGATCTGAGGTCTGATAGGGGCACAGTAGGCTGATATGAGGTCTGATGGGGGCACAGTCTGCTGATATGAGGTCTGATGGGGGCACAGTCTGCTGATCTGAGGTCTGATGGGGGCACCAATACGGCTGATCTGAGGTCTGATAGGGGCACAAGTAGGCTGATATGAGGTCTGATGGGGGCACAGTCTGCTGATATGAGGTCTGATGGGGGCACAATAACGATCTGAGGTCTGATGGGGCACAATATTGCTGATCTGAGGTCTGATAGGGCACAGTAGGCTGATATGAGGTCTGATGGGGTCTGCTGAGTCAGTCTGCTGATCTGAGGTCTGAGGCTGATCTGCTGGGGGGCAGTCGCTGATCTGAGGTCTGATGGGGCACAGCTGATGGTCTGAGTCTATGGGGCACATCTGCTGATCTGAGGTCTGATAGGGGCTGATCTGAGGTCTCAGTGGGGGCACAGAGGCTGATATGAGGTCTGATGGGGGCACAGTCTGCTGATATGAGGTCTGATGGGGGCACAATACGCTGAGGATCTGAATGGGGGGCACAACAGTAGGCTGATATGAGGTCTGATGGGGGCACAGTCTGCTGATGAGGTCTGATGGGGGCACAATATGCTGATCTGAGGTCTGATAGGGGCACAGTAGGCTGATATGAGGTCTGATGGCATCATCTGCTGATATGAGTCTGATGGGGCACAGTCTGCTGGATATGAGGTCTGATGGGGGCACAATATGCTGATCTGAGGTCTGATGGGGCACAAATATTGCTGATCTGAGGTCTGATAGGGGCCACATAGGCTGCATATGAGGTTCTGATGGGGGCACAGTCTGCTGATTATGAGGTCTGATGGGGGCACAGGTCTGCTGAATCTGAGGTCTGATGGGGCACAATACGCTGATCTGAGGTCTTGATAGGGGCACAGTAGGCTGATATGAGGTTCTGATGGGGCACAGGTCTGCTGATATGAGGTCTGATGGGGGCACATATGCTGATTCTGAGGTACTTGATTAGGAGGCCACATAGGGGTGATATGAGGTTCTGATGGGGGCACAGTCTGCTGATAGTGACGTTGATGGGGGCACAGTCTGCTGATATGAGGTCTGATGGGGGGCACAGTCTGCTGATCTGAGGTCTCGAGGGGCACACTGATCTGATACGCTGATCAATACGCTCTGATATGGAGTAGGAGGCTGATATGAGGTCTGATGGGGCACAGTCTGCTGATATGAGTCTGATGGGGCGCACAATATGCTGATCTAGTCTGATAGAGGCACAGTAGGCTGAGGTCTGAGGGGGCACAGATACGCTGAGGTCTGATGAGTCTGATGGGGGCACTGAGTACGCTGATCTGAGGTCTGATGGGGCACAATACGTCTGTGAGTCTAGCTGATCTGAGGTCTGATGGGGCACATACGCTGATCTGAGGTCTGATGGGGCACAGTACGCTGATCTGAGGTCTGATGGGGCACAGTACTGAGGCTGATCTGAGGTCTGATGGGGCACATACGCTGATCTGAGGTCTGATGGGGCACATCTCTGATCTGAGGTCTGATGGGCACAATATGCTGATCTGAGGTCCTGATGTGGCACAGTACGCTGATCTGAGGTCTGATGGGGCACAATACGCTGATCTGAGGTCTGATGGGGGCACATTCTGCTGATCTGAGGTCTGATGGGGGCACAATATGCTGATCTGAGGTCTGATGTGGCACAGTACGCTGATCTGAGTTCTGATGGGGCACAATACGCTGATCTGAGTCTGATGGGGGCACATTCTGCTGATCTGAGTCTGATGGGGCACAATATGCTGATCTGAGGTCTGATGTGGCACAATACGCTGATCTGAGTCTGATGGGGCACAGTAGGCTGATGTGAGACTAATGGGGGCACATTCTGCTGATCTGAGGTCTGATGGGGTACAATACCGCTGATCTGAGGTCTGATGGGGCACAATACGCTGATCTGAGGTCTGATGGGGCACAGTAGGCTGATGTGAGGTCTGATGGGGCACATACGCTGATCTGAGGTCTGATGGGGGCACAGTAGGCTGATGTGAGGTCTGATGGGGGCATTATTCTGCTGATCTGAGGTCTGATGGGGCCACAATACGCTGATCTGAGGTCTGGTGGGGCACAATACACTGATCTGAGGTCTGATGGGGGGCACATTCTGATGATCTGAGGTCTGATGGGGGCAGGGGACTGTTAGTTTAGTGATGTAAAAACTGTGGACAGGTTTCCTTTAACATAGGAGTCCTCTTGTTTTTTACTCCTATTATTCCTATATTTTACTGCATTATGTGGTAGAGTATTTAGAGTAGGGTATGTAGAAAGTCTATTGTACTGTACTTAGCAGCATAGATGATCTAGCAGTTTATATAGTCATCTTTCTAATACAGTATTATAAGCACAACTAGTAGTATGTGCCTGTGAAGTTGGAAACGTGCGTTTGGGAAGCCAAGTGGGGGGCCCACTCAAGTATGTTTCGCCCCCCCTGTGCTGAACCTCTAGCTACGCCTCTGCATACGTTCCCTGAGCAATAACAAGAACCAATGGGGTAAAACAGACAAAAAGGGGCAAGAAGAAGAGGAGAGGCAGAAACAAGAAATAGAAACAAAAAAGTAAACAAGGGACTTTTCTGGACAGGTGAAAAACCTGTTATGGAGGAGGCTAAGGTGCTCCTCATGTCACCAGAAGCAGTCACATGTAGGGGGATGAAGTTCAGTGTTGAGCCCATAGTAACAGAAGGCTCCTAGGCACTACATGCATCAAGTAATCAATGCTTGGTCGCACGACGGGCGCTGACTGTTTGCCAATCATGGGTGATACGTGAAGGTGGACGATTTTGAAGATCCGATGAGTCTGCAACTTGAATATTCCATGACTCCAACAGGCGGCGACCCTCCTCCACCGAGGCGATGTTGTGTGCCTTCCCTTTATAATTGAGCAGAATCTTAAGTGGAAAGCCCCACTTATATGCGATTTTTTGATCCCTCAGAGCCAAGGTAATGGGTGCCAAAAGCCTGCGCTGGCGCAGAGTCGCAGCAGAGAGATCCGCATAGAGCTTCACCGATTGGTAAGGCGCTGGCAGGTCCTTTAGCAGTCTAGCAGCATTCAGGACTGATTCTTTAACATAGTAGTAATGAATGTGGGCTAGAGTGTCCCGCGGCATAGTATCAGGAAGATGGCGTGGTTTGGGGACTCTGTGGGCCCTGTCTATGGTAAAGTCCAATGTAGAGCCAGAGGGAAGGAGCATTTTCATGAGGCCTTGAATATAGGCGGATAGTGCAGACGGACCAATATCCTCCGGTATGCCCCGAAATTTAATATTATTCCGCCGAGAGCGGTCTTCTAGGTCGGTCAGCTTAGCTTTGATAGCTTCTACCTCTCTTGCCAATTCGTCATGGGAGTCGATGAGGTTATTGTGCGAGGAGGCAAGTTCTCCCATTTTGACTTCAATATGAGAGGTTCGGGCCTCCACCCCAGCGATGGAGGACTGGAGAGGGGTAAGTAGAAAGGAGAATTCTTTATGCAGAGCCGACCCAAAGACCATTAGCATGTCTCTCATTAGAGTCCCCGAGGCAGGCTTATCAGATGCTGGAAGACTGTGCAAGGCCTCGGAGAGGAGAGCAGATGATGGCAATGCAGCGCTGAGGCCTACCTCCTCCTCGGCGTCAGCGTCCAGCCTCAGTCTTTGTTTGCGGGGGCTCCTGGTGCTCGGTGATGAAGGTGAAACCGATGAGGCCGGAGAGGAGAATGCCCGATCCGTCGGAAGCGGTGAAGGAGATTTCGTTTTGACTGCAGGATCTCCAGAGGTAGAGGAACCCAGGCTTCCATCGGATGGATGGCCATGGCGCTCCTGACTCGTGGAGGCGGGAACTGGAGGAGAAGATGGCGGGGACGCGCCGGAGCCAAGGGAGTCCACCTCTTTATCAAAGTAAAACACCAGTTTACCTTGCTTTTGGTTGGTCCTCTTACCCCTAGGCATGGTAGTTAGTTATTCGGAGCAGCTGTATGGGGTCTGAGGCGATGTAATAGTGTGGGAGCTGCTATATTTCGTCGCTAAGTGCAGGAGCTTAGTAATGGCGCAGCCATTCCAGATGGCAGCCAAACCATGCCCCCTCTTTTTGAATGCTTTTTATCCCGTTTTTTATGGTGACGTATACGCAAAAAACAGCAAGTCAGCCGTTTTTTGCTAGTTTTTTTATGGAGTTGACTGTGTGGGATAAATTATTTGATAATTGTATAGTATGGGTTATTACATAGGCAGAGATACTAAGTGCGTGGAGTGAATTTTATTTTTTACATTTTTTCCATTAAACAGCTTTTTTTTTTCAATAGAAAGGTGCAATTTTTAACTTGGAGATTTTTTTTAAATAAAACTTTAGTTAAAGGGGTTGTCCCACGAAAAATATTCTACAGTTTTCAAACCAGCAGCTGGATCCGAATATTTTTGTAATTGCATGTAATTAATAATTTTGTATAGCCACTGAGTTATTCAGTAAAATGTATCTGTATAGTGCCACTTAATTTCTTATTTCTTTGACCTGCTCACTGAGAAGGCCGTACATGCTCAGTTTCATCTTTCAACTGCCTCCTGAGTTGTGATAGGGGGAGCATGGACACGCCCCCTTAGCTTCAGCAGAAAAGACACTCCCCTTGAGCTATCAACTTGATATAAATCTAGCAGAGCAATGAATTTGGAGATCTCTGGATCCATGCGAGGTACAGGACTGGTTCTAGCCTTGTTAGAAAGAGGTTTTCATGGCCTATATGATGTCTAATTTTCATTTTTTACATTATTCATGGGATAACCCCTTTAACTTTTTTTTTACCATTTATTTGTCCCACCCCTCCCTCTAAACCACTTAGATGCTGCTGTCGCTTCAGCCAAACCAGGCCATTACAACAGGAGCTCTGCTGTCATATGAGAGCTAAGCTCCTGCTCTCTGCTGCACTGAAGATCCAAGCAGTGCTTATTCTAGACCTCTGTAAAAAGACAGCGGCCTAGAATAAGGCCCATTAATGAACTCCATAAAAACGTATTGGCGGACATTAAGGAATTTAGGAAAATGAAGGACTTTGGTAATCTTCCATTCTGCCAGTGCCTGATTTTTCTAGTCCTTACCAAAATACACATTTCCTAATGAACTGATTTAGAAGTAAAAGCCACCTTCTTTCCTTTCCTATATACTGTAATCCTTCAGCATTCGTAATAAACCACAGATCGCCTGTGAGTGTTGGAAAGAAACAGCAGACACAAGGGTAGTTAGCGTTATGATGAGAAAGTAATAAATCACTGATGTGACTAAACATGCATGTTACACACACAATGTAATATGTGGGAAAATTTACTTGAGTTTAAAAGAGTGCAAAATGCATCATTCACAGTTCAGATGAATTCTACATTATTGCAGTTGAACTACATTTATTCTTATATATGATACATAGTATGTTTCCTATGGTTATCTCATATTCCTGTATGCTTATATAAAAGCTGCATTCACTTACCGGACTTACAGATACACTATATGAACAAAAATATTGAGGCAAACCTTTTAATCACTGAATTCAGGTGTTTTATTCAATCCCAGTGCCACAGGTGTATAAAATCCAGCCCCTAGCTATGCAGTCAATAAACTCCAGCGAGGTACTGTAATAAGATGTCACTGTTGTAACAAGTCAGTTTGTGAAATGTCTTCCCTCCTAGATAATCCATAATTGGAAGTGGTATTATCGCAAAGTTGAAGCGGTTCAGAACCACAGCAACTCTGCCACAAAGTGGCGGACCATGTAAACTTACAGAGAGGGGTCGCTGAGTGCTGAGGCACATAATGCAAAATAGTCGCCAACACTGTGCTAACTCAATAACTGCAGAGTTGCAAACCTCCTCTGTGATTAACATCACCACAAAAACTGTCCGCTGAGAGCAAGTCAAGTGTGGGATTGAATGATGTAAAGCACTCTGGAGTGGGGTAGACTCTGGAGCAGTGGAAATGTTTTCTGTAGAGTTTTTCGAGTATTCTTTTAACAGGCTAAACATTGTTTTAAATTCATACTATTTACTAAAAAATTATGAATATATTCCAGAATATGTAATTTAAAGCTTTTCTTTCACAAGTGGTGCAACTGGTTGGGGGGGAGCACTTGTTCTGGGCATCGTTAGGTAGGCATGATGAGCATGTCTGGGTATGTGGGTGTCTAAAGATATTGCTTAGGTTTCTTAAAAGGGGTTGTCTAGATTGGAAAAAATGTTAAGGGATAGGAGACTGTGATAAATGATTAAAGAGCAATTATTGTCCCGTTTTCTCCCTGTTGTTCCAGCACTACTGCTCTGATTCTGCCCCTGTTTAAAGGCAGCGATAACATGCCACATGCCCATGTGATCACTACTACCAATCACTGGCCTCCGGAATAAGCAGAGTCCAGCCTGCTGAGTCCAGCGATTGGCTACAACAGTCATGTTGGTATATGGCCACATCAATTCTACAAATACGTAAACAGAGGTTAGAGGGGAGGTGTGGAGCAGCGGCACTGCAACAGCGGGGGAAAGATGGCTAATTTATTTTATCACGTTTCTCAACCCCTTGGACAATTTCTTGCCCAACTCGGACAACCCCTTTAAGCTAAAGGAGCCACAGCTTCTTATTGGCTATTTTAACTTAATCCAGGCAGCAGCTCTGTTGAGACATATAAAGGGAAGGCATCTGAAGAGAGGTTTTGTCCTCTGCTATATGTATGTTTATGTGTGTAATCTATATGTGTGTATGTATGTGTGTAATGTGCATTGTGTGTTTGTAATGTGTATATGTATGTGTTTAATGACTATAGCCACGTCTTTGGGTTTTTCATGAGCATGGCTCACTAGGTTAGCATTCTCTGTCCACCACCAGGGGACATAATGACGTGGATGTAAGGTTTTTACAATTTTTTCTATTGTGAATACCATTATGCATGTGATAACCTCACTAATAAAGCAGAGTTAAAGGGGTTTTCCAGGATTATCCTCAGGATAGTTCATCAGTATCTGATTGGTGGTGGTCTGACACCCGGGACCCCCGCCGATCAGCTGTTTGAGAAGGTACCGATGCTCCTGGGAGCGCCGCTGCCTTCTTGCAGCTTAACAAGCATTTTGCCATACATTGTACAGCAGCTGTGCTTGGTATCGCGCTCAGCCCCATTCACTACAATGGGTCTGAGCTGCTCCTAGGCCACGTGACTGATGAACGTGACGTCACTGGCCTAGGAAAAACGAAGAGAAGGCAGTGGCGCTCACGGGTGTCGGACCATCACTGATTAGATACTGATGACCTATCATAAGGATAGGTCATCAGTTGTAAAATCCCAGAAAACTGATGCCATATTATGATTTGAAGAAGTGATTTTCAGAGGAGCGATGGATCTGTTGACTGTATTCTTAATTGTAAACCACTTAGAAGTGAATTTGTAATGTACACATATAGCCATTAGGAATGTACTGTTACACGGTAGCATTTAAATGAATTGTCATCCATGTAATACATAGCTGAAAAAATCAGGAATCAAGCCAGCATTAGCCGTATAGCCCTTTGTGCATAGTCCGTAAACAATCCAGGAAAAATAGGGAAAAAGATGTCCTGCACTGAGATGAAAATAAAATCTTCAGGCTTTATTTAGCTTCATGTAAAAATACACCTCGACACAGAAAGCTGTAATCTACCAACGTATTTCGATCTAACAGGTCTTAGTCATGGTATAAGATCTGTTAGATCGGAATGCGTTGGTTGCGTTACCACTTTCCACTTTTTACATGAAGTTAAGTAAAGACTGAAGATTTTATTTTCATCTCTGGTCATATTTGTCCTTTTTTCCTGAATACATAGTTTGAGACTTATGTATTAGGGCATAGGATCAGGAGTTGTCGTCATGAAACAGCTCCTTTATTGTCTTTCCCCCATGTGAAGAACATTTATTTTGCTGCTAATAATTACAATGTCATTCCCAATAGATCATAAAGATTGTACGATCATTATCAATCACTGGGTAATACAATTACTAATATCACAGAGGACAATATTACGGTATGTACTAACAAACTGTGTACATCATGCATGAGAAAGAATGAAAAATAGCAGTCTAGTCCTGATTATGATAATACATCGTAAAACATGGCATGCCTTCCTAGTACACCTTGTTATTGGGAAATACAGTGATGTGTGACACCGGACAAATATTTCTGATTATGCAATATGATCATACTGACTGTCCCACATTCTGTTCTACTTCTGTCATGTATCTTCTTTTGACATCATCAATCATTAGTCAAAAGAAGCATACCTCCCATATTACATTTCCAATAAATATCAATTTTCTACTTGGAAATGATGTCAAGTATTTGAAACACATTAAGTGCTGATATAGTCGATAATATGCCCAAGAATGTTGAAGAAGAATGTAAGATCTCTGTTTAACAGTTTGGAATTGCAATTTCTTACATACTTTGTGAATCATGCCAAAGAACAAAAATCAATCATATAAACATATCAAATATCAGAATTCTCTTCTGACAAAATACATTCCATAAGAAATATATCTATACAGAATTATTTTCTCTTGTATAAAAAAAGTGCATAAAAGAATTTAGACACAATATAAGGGGTCGTTCACGCTGCCACCCATACATTTCTGGTCTTCTGCTCGGTTACAAGAGCAGAGCAATGAAAATTACAAGCAGTGCCAGTTCGGTCACATGAAGAACAGCAACAGTGCCCACCAGTTACCATCTTTTATAATGGAGCCCGTGGGGTTTTTGTCATGCGATCCAATATTTTGCCAGGCAAAATAGCGCTGCGTTTTTTACGAAATCTGAAGATGTGAACATAGCCTTAGTAACAAGGATATAATATTTTAATGAGATGTCAGAACTGATGGATGTCATTGTGCCCCCTAAACAGCCTTCAGAAATATAAATCAGGACATAGTAGCCCTTCAGACTTTAGTTCTTCCACCACAAGGTATGCCCCACAGAAGTCAAAGAATAAATCAGGTTGACATGTGGACTCCATTGGCATTATGAAACGGCCAGCTAGAGGATGGCAGTCATAAATGCTTATTTCAAGGCTCTTCCATGTTATGGTAGCAGTCTGCTGTGCCTCCACTCACCTGCTCCGCTGTATCACATCTGATATGGCAGATAACAGACATGCGGCACAGAGGGGAGGGAAGGAGAGTACCCTTCCCCTAGCTCACATGGCACTGGTACCTGGCTGCCCTGACGTGACGTCCCTTGAAAGGCTGCAAACCCGTACGCCGATCAAGTGCCTCGTCGCTGATTTACCCCGAAATAAGCCCTAGGTAGTGAATAGGGTGGTGGGAGCACTAGTCCTCACCACTGACAACTAGGGTAACAACAGGCAAAGGACAAACAATACAAACACCACAAACAATCCCCGAAGGGAGACAACAACAACAGGAGGAAACGGGATATCTGACAGCACCAATTCCAACAGCTCCACAGCAACAGTTGTCCCGACTCCACCTGAGGTCAGAATTGAAGATCTGGAAAGAAGGTCTATATCTAGCAACAAGGGAAGCAGAAAGGTAGAATATATAGTAGCTGGGAGTGGCTGACAGAGAACAGCTGAATGGAAAAGCTACAGATTCCTATATGGGATAAGAAGGATTGCAAACCTAAACAGGAAAACCTGGACTGGAATCTATTCTCACCACTAGGTCATGGAGCATCATCTCGTGAGAAACCAAGGGCGTAGCCACCCGCTGCGACTTTCTGACTACAGGCACAATAGGGTCAGCGATATGTCATACGAGACCCTCGTTACACCCTGGTAACAGGCTCTGGCAGCTTAGACCCACAGTGTACCGATGTAAGTCTTTAAAGAGAGCCAACTCACAGCAAAAGCTCATCCTTTTCCTGCAGGCTGTAGCCTGCTTCTTGCCGGCATTCCTTTCCTCCTTGAAGGCCGAAGCCTACTTCTGCTCGATCCATACAGCACATGAATGCACATTTACTCTGCCTTCTTAAGAGCCAGCACCCTAATCTTCCCCAGCCAATGGCAAGGGCCAATGACAAGGACAACTTAAGATAGTTTCCAATATGTGAAGGTGCCAGAGCAATAGGTGCAAGTTTGCTAGTGTTCTGCTGCTGTTTCTATGTTCGTCTGCATGTATCCTGACCTCTACCTGATCTCCATTCTGACCTTGACCTGCCCGCTATTACCTCGGACCGTTTGTCAGATTGCACAAGCTCTGCCTGTCCTGACTTTGGCCTGTCCCTGACTATGGTTTTGCCTGATCCTTCGGTGCTCCCCATCAGTGTCTTTTGACCTCCGTGGGCCAGCTGTCACTTAAATAGAGATTGCTCCATGAGGTAGTGGCCTGGTGATTCCCCTGCAGTAGGGTCTAGATTCCTGTGAAGGGCTTAAAGGGAGTCTTTCACCTGTTTTTCACCTATATAACTGCCCCACAGAAGACTGCAGACACATCCCAGACATACCTGTGTGCACTGTGTCTGTATTACATGTTCAGGAAAAGCACCTTTATTTTGCAGGAAAACAGCTCCCAAGTGCCCAGCTGAAAGTGAAATTAAAAACTTTAACGGAGAAGCTTTCTCTCCCGACTCGATTTCTAACAGCTATATCTTCTGATATACTGTATATAATGCTGAGAGTTTGATATCATTTGAAAGCTTGGAATGACAGCTTTCATATAACCATTTTTCTATCACCTAGCAATCCCAAGATATGAGTAGCTAAAGCAGCCCTCCCCTCTTCAGTCTGATTTGTGGAGTGCACACAGGTATGTCTGGGATGTGTCTGCAATCTTCTGTGGGGCAGTGCTCTTAGTTATATTGGTGAAAAACAGGTGAAAGACTTTAAAAGATGACCAGTGGGACCAGGGCGGCCATTTAGTGACACTGCAGATCCACATCTACTTTATAACACTCCATCAACTCTCTGGGGGCTATTTATTGGGTGCAGTGTTCATGCTATTTACCATCTGAGTAAAAAGGGCTGAAAAAAGAATTTAATCCAGTTGAATTGTATTGTTCTCAGTGGATATCCAATATTACCTCTGACTAGATATAACCTAACAATACTGACAGTCAGGTGAGACGTAGAAAATGCAAGGAAAGTAATAGGATTACATTGATTTATCCCTTAATAAGCCACATTATTGTCAATTTAGGGATTTGTTGTAAAGAATATTGGGTGGAGATTATTTCCATCTGACATGATATTTTCTGTTCTGCTGCAGCCTTCAACTATTTGTCAAGATGATGTCTGGAGAGTGTGTTGTTATGACAATTGAGAAATCAGATGGAGACATGGCACCTTCAGGAGACCTGCCAAGGCCAATTATGTAACAGGAGTAAAAGTAGGACAGATTGGCTGATTTTCTGGAACACGGCACAGATTTTATGGACATTCTAAGTCCTTACATAATGTGAAGACTTATGTCATGAGATCTGGTTCTGCAATAAGTAAATATGATAAACGCATGTGAACTATATACATTACCTATATAACACTGCAACATGAAGCCGTACATTATTATCTATAAGGGCAAGTAAGAGTGAGTTTATGCTATGCCATGAGGCACTATACTCCAAAATATCTCCAAGGTTTAAGACTGGCAAAATATAAGGAAATATATTTCCACAGTTGCCAAGTCACAATACAAAAGTAATGTCAAAAAGAGCCACAATGTTAGGTACACATAAAGGGAAATTCTCCTTGATGATCCCTTACTCACTTCAGTGGCAACCCAATCTCTTCAGACCTCATATCCTACAATTAGGTCAGGAACAGTTGGTTCTCTACCCAACCAATTCTCATACACCTTCTCGAGACATTTACATCCTCCCTTCTCCTTATACATTCCTTACCCTCTTCCTTACCCTCTTCCAGGATAGGATTAGTGTGTCATTATCTCTGTTGACCTGAATTCCAAATTTTAAAGAGCCTATTAAACCAGGTATATTGCCTGGTAGGGCTGATCAACAATATATTTTTCTTTCTTATATTTCCTTTCTAGAGTTGCAGACATATATTAATATTTTTGTAATTTATGTAAATTAGGTATTTGGAGTACCAGAGGGCTGCCCACAGCGCTAGCAGCACCACTAGTGCAAAGCCCCCAGTGCTCTCTGTACTCCACCTTCTCCTTTGAGTAACAGGGCTGGATATTGTATCCAGCCATGTATTCTCAAAAAAGCGCCGAGGTGACTGTTTAGATAAATTTAATGCATTTAATGGCTTTTGGTTCCTTTTTATTAATAACAATCCCTTTCATTTCTGCGTCTCAAATTTATAAAGGTATGGGCATGTGGGTGTAATAACAGACCCATGGTTTGCCAATTTGATGTTTTATGAATGTGTTTGTATGTGTGTATTGGGACATGTAGATAATGCATTTTCTTCTATCTGAGCTTGTGCACGTCTAAACCAGAGATCCACTTTAGGCTACATTCACACGACCGTTTTTTTAGCGGCTTAGATGCGGACCCATTCACTTCAGTGGGGCCTCATCCGTTGCTCCATTCCGTGGCCCCGCAAAAAAAAATCTGCAACTTATGGACGGCAAAACACGGCGTGGTTGTGTGCATGTAGCCTTAGGGGAAGGTTCACATGACCACAGAAATATCAGTAGCTGAAGACAGGTTGTTATTGGTGGCAGATTTCTAATGTGGGGGTTGTTTTACAGGAGTTTCTACAAGAGCAGGAGTGAATTGGCCCTGAATAGACCCTACAGGGAAATTTCCCGGTGGGCTGATGCCCAGGGGGGACAATCAAGCCCTTTTGATGGCCATAGGCAGGTACATAAGGATCTGATGCTTAACGACTGCAGGTGTCCTCCTGAACTCAACCATATTACCATCCTCATGATGGTGATACAGTTGAATACTGTGGCTGGGGAGGCAGTATTTTGCACTGTACTGTGGTATTTGGTTCTGCTAGGGCAGTATTCTGTGCTGTACTGTGGTACTTGTTTTGGCCCATCTTCTGTCAATTTGGACCCACCTACATGGGGCCACCCTGTACAAGGGTTTTAGAAGAGTTTATGTTTTAGGCTTCTCTGCCTCCCCATTGCCTTCTATAAAATCCATAATAATATCTGCCTCAAGAAGTAAAATGTCACTTCTGAAGCATTTTTTACAAATCAGCTACTGAAAAAATGCTACCATTTTACACTGTGTGTACAAGGTGGAGTTTATAACATTAAATTCAATGTGGATTTCCGGGTGTGTTCCACTGCTGAATCAGGGGCAAATTTTAGCTATGTGAACATATCCTCAATCTGTATAATGGCTTGTTCACATCCACATTGGAGGCTCTATTTGGGAATTCTGTCAAAAAGACAAGGCAAAAAAAAGTCCAGTATGCAGGACTTTTTTGTCCAGTAAAAATGCAACTTCCCAAACAGAATCTGGATGGACCTTATTATAGTCATTAAAGGGGTTCTCCGGGAATTAAGAAGATGAAAATACACAAATATTACTTTATTATAAATATATTCCCAAATACTTTTCATTAGTTATAATGGCTCATTTTGTCTAGGGAGCTATCATCAGGGGAAACAAAATGGCCGCCGTCCTGTTAGTACACACAAAACTTGTCCTGTCCTCACACAGCAGAAGAAGTCCCTTTATAACATTGAAACAAAGAGCTGCCTCATCCTCCTCTCTGCTCTGACTGTCAGGGATTATGATCCTGACTACAGTTTAATATGATATTTAGCTGAATCTTTGTGGGAACGGAGATCATCAGAGTGGACAGACTGTGGTAATGGAGACTGCACACAAGTGCGACTTCTTATAAGCTACATCTGCTCATGAACTCCATTCCTAAAGAGATTCAGCTAAAGATCTTATCATCTGTATTCAGGATCATAATCCCTGACAAGCAGAGAGGAGGATGGAGCAGCTCTTTTCCTCAGTGCTGTGAAGTAACTTGTCCTGCTGTGTGATTAGGACAGGTTCTGTGTGCACTAATAGAATGGCGGCCATTTTGTTTCTCCTAATCATTGCTCCCCAGACAAAACGAGCCATTATAACTAGTGTAAAGAATTTGGGAACATATTTATAATGAAGTAATATTTAAGTATTTTCATTTTCTTAATTCCTGGAGAACCCCTTTAAGGTCTGGTTCAGCTCTTTTCAGGTCCATTATGTGCCGAATCCAGCACTTCTGTTATTTTGTGTTATTCTGCTCTTCTAACAGAGCAGAACAATGGAAATATGAATGTGAATACAGCCTAATCTGGTACTCTGCAATTATTTTTCTACCTTTGATACACTTCACATCACAATTTCCTATACACACAATTTAGAGGCATCAGAAGGAATAGTTATTCCTTACACAGGTTCTCATATTGACTTACATACATTTTTTTGGGATGGTTTTAGCTCAGTTATGTAACTCAGCGTGATTAGTGTCAACAAGACGTAACACACAGGTTTGGTAATAGGAACAGATAATATTACAGAAGAATACCTGCTTATTGTACACAGTGGAATGTACAGTAGATGCATGTGCGGTATAACAATGGAATGTCACATACAAGTGACTACCACAATTGTTTTCGTTTTGCAGATAGTAATAATGTAGCGGCTTAGCATAGCTCTTGAGAAGTCTGTTCTAGTGGCAGGAAAATCAGGAAAAAGAACACAGTGTACTTGAGTTGCTCGCGCCCCACCCTCGCAGCACAGAAATATTTTAATGGCTGCATATCAACACCCTTGCTTGTACAGTGTGAATACAGTGTGAATATCCCTATTCAAAGCTTTCAAGGATTACATTCTTAGATAGAATTGTAGCCTGTACCAAATGTATGTGGGTACAGTGGGTATACTATGTGGGTGCACATATTTGTAAAGGTACAAAGGGTATATAGAGTGAAATTATGTGCTCAGAATTTTTCACAGCCTCATAAAGTTCAGCAGAGCTATGCAAAGGCAGCTACCCCGGTTATCTTGTGGTAAACAGTAATGCCGGATGTGTTAAATGTGAATCTCCACCTAGGAAGCATTTTATACTTTATAATAGGGAACTGTATTACCAGCAATTACCTACAAACAAGCTACTTGAATTGCTATACAAGAAGAAGAAATGTGCCATTTCCCTGAAGGTGTTGTCTGAAGCAGTCTGTATTCTGTGAATGGAACAATTACAGAAACGGCTGCAGTGAGCAGGCAGACATTCAGATTGCTGAATAGGCACTTTTATTCTGCTGATGCAGGGAAGCACCCGATTATTATTCAAATTAAGCTAATTTCACACTGGCGTAATAGAGGAGCAAATTCAATCACCCAAACTATGACCTATGATGCTGTTAGTTCGGTGATCACACCCATGGTTGGGCCAGCATTTGCTGCGGAAAGCAAGAAGAGATTTGAAGAGGTTGTCAAACTTAATTAAAAACATCCTAAAAAACACTAAATGTCATAAAATAATAATGTATTACTCCCCTGCCTTATTTACTGCCACAGCTCCAGTCCTCCTCATGCAGAAATGATGTGGAGGTATATGGCACATGACCACTGCAATCACTGGCCACACTGTGCTGTATACCACTAAGGCCAGTGATTGGCTGCAGCCCTGTCTGGGGTATATGGACACATCAGCCTAGAAGATGATGTCACAAGGGGAAGGATCAGAGCAGCAGCACTGAAAGTAGTGCAAGGATGAAATAGGTGAGTTATTTTATTATTTTAAGACAAATTCCACCTTGGCTGACTTTTTTAAATACCTTGGACAACTCTTTTAAATAGAAATCCATGTTTAAATATAGAAATTGAATTATGCTATGATTATATTCATGTATATAAAACTGGATGTCAAGAAAAAAATGGTAAATTTATGTTGAAAGACAAAAAGCAGCAATGTATATAAAAGAATAAACATTGTTAAATTCCAGTTACACGGCTCTAAATCAGAGGTTATAAGTGTCCAGACTGACTCTTAAAAGAGAAGTGCAGTCCATTGTTTTAATACTATATATGTTTCTATCACATGTCATTCAGGTCCTCAGATATTGGCCAAAAATACTGTCCAACTAAGTGGTCAGTAAGGTTCTGGCTGCTGGGACCCCCACCTTCCCAAGAATGCAGGTCCCATTCTCCCATCCTAATGGACAGAGGTAAACTTTAAAACTTGACACCGCGCCTTTAAGTAGATATTTTAGTCATAATTTTGACTGCTTTGTCTAAGTGATTCTCCTAATGACTATAATTATACACTTACACATTCGTGCATGTTGAGTAAAATTCTAAGTGCCAGCACACCTTTCTGGTCACATTTATAAATTGATTTCTAACAATGCAATACCATGAGTTCCACATATTTATTAATATATTGTGAATATTGTCACAGGTCTGTGTGTAAATGGGGTCGGCGATGGTAGATTTCATAAGATTCAGCAGTTTAAATGCCCATGTAAAGCTTTATTTTTTTTTCTATCCAAGTTAATCAATCACTTGAGTGGATCCACGGCACGAAACAGAACTTAATAAAACAAAAGTCTCTGCCTTTTTGCGCTAACTAAACAGAATGTTTCCTCACCTATGCAGGGGCGTAACTACCATAGCGGCAGACCATGCAACTGCTATGGGGCCCAGGGCAAGAGGGGGCCCACTTAGGATCATCTCTTCTTCTACTGGAGGTGAAAACTTGGTCAGGACTCTACCCTCTAAAGCAAGGGTGGCCAACCTTACAGACACAAAGAGCCAGAAAAAAAAATGTATAACTACCAGGAGCTACAAGCTATACATTGGCACAAGAGTCACCATATTTTTCGCCCTATAAGATGCACCTAGGTTTTAGTGGGGAAAAATAAGAAAAAAAATATTTTTTATCTGATCTGATCTTATTTTTCATAAGCAGAGAAAAAAAATAAAAACAATTAATCAGACCTCAGATCAGACTCATAAATCAGACCCCCAATCCTCATTGGACCTAAAATACGATCCTCAACACAAATCAGACTCCCAGTGTCAGACCCTCAGTGCTCAGATCTCCTCCCATACTCAGATCAGACCCCCGCCATGCTAAGATCAGACCCCCCCATGCTAAGATCAGACGCTCCCCATGCTCACACCAGACACTCCCATGCTCAGATCTGACCCCCCCATGCTCAGATTAGACAGTCCATGCTCAGATCTGACTCTCATGTTCAGATCTTACTCTCCATACTCAGATTAGACCGTCCATACTCAGATTAGACCCCCCCATGCTCAGATCAGACCCCCCAATGCTCAGATCAGAACCTCCCATGCCTAGATCAGATCCTCATGCTCAGTCCTATAATTTAGAAAAATCTCCTACCTCCCTTGATTGGGCACCAGGTCTGACAAGCTCTCCAATGTAACCTGATGCGCACAACGCCAGGTGATAGCGCGCGTCTTCACATACCACATTGTGACACTGTGTGCATCAGGACGTAGCGGAGAGTGAGCTGGAGCTGCAGAGTAGTAATGATGCTCAATCAGGAAAAGAGATCTGAGCATGGGGTGGAGAGTGTGGCAGCCTGACTGCTTCCTGGCTCCACCGAAAGAGCCACACTTGAAGAGGCAAAGAGCCGCATGCGGCTCAAGAGCCACAGGTTGGCCACCCCTGCTCTAAATGAACAACTTTTAGCAAATGAAGCAGTGGAAAATGGCCCAAGAGTCATTGAAAGGGGTTTAGGCATAAACCCCTCTGTCCTGTGTGAAGGGCCTGGTTTGATCCTTGCTATGGGGCCCTTACTTCTCTATGTACGCCACTTATCAGGCTTATACAGCAGAAAACTTGCAGGTTCCAGGCGCTGACCCAGAATAAGGCATTCAGCCCTGTCTTTTTCCCCACAGTAATAAGCCCAGCAGCTACACCTGGGTCTGCCTTTGGCTAGTGGAAAGTGCTGTACTGGAAGGAAGGGAATGGTAGGTCCCTCTACCAACCATTCCATAAAAACCCAGGTCCATAAAATACTTCAAACAAAAGTGCCTCAGCAAAACTTTGCTGTAACGACCGAGGTTTCCTGGATTCTTTTACCTCCCCCATCTGAGCATTCTGGGTAAGATATACACCCCCTCCAGTACTTTACCATAAACAGTGTTAGAACATATTGTGATTTTTCTCCATGTACAATTTAGAATTTTTATAAAAGGGTAGTCAATATTTTGCCAATATGTCACAGACACAGCCATTTTAAGAGGCACTGCCATAAAAATGAATGTGTTATACAATCAGCCATTGATAAATGACCCTACTGTTCTCAAGACAGGACTCAATTACAGAGCCAATAGAGCTGCCTCTAAGCAAAAATATCTATGGCCACTTTTCACCACATAAATGTCTGCAGTATTTCACCTTTCAACGCTGTATAAGGAAAGACAGTATTCCCTAGGTTTAAAGTCTTATTAATACATTTAGAAGTTTGGGTCAGGCCTCATTAGATGTTCTACAGTCTACCGTCATAATTATTTAGCATTTGACTGCAAACATTTCTGAACTAGTTAGATCTCCGTAACAAAGAATTAAGACGTTACTAAACTAGGTCAGTACTTTGCTGGAGTTCCTGGCTGTTTCTGGCTGATGCAAGCTCATACCTGGCTTCTATTCAGTTCCTCCTCTTGGCTATTTACTGCTGTTTTAACCCGATCTGACAATCTGCAAGCCAGAACAATGTGTCTGCGGTTTACAGTACAGGATTGAACAGTAACAGTTACATACATGGGTCTAACATTTTTTCTTTTTGGACAACTTTTTCAAAATCACAGTCACCTTAATGCTGGCTATGGACAAACTGGAAAAATATAATGAATCATGAAAACCTTAAGTGAAATATGCCTGTAGGCGGCGAGAATACTGACACGAATACATTATCAACATTTACTGTGATCTCTCAAATAATGACATTTGCAATAATAATAACCTATACAAGAATTTCCACCTTAAAAAAACATCCTTTTTATGGACACTGAAAAAAATCTCCTAGTTTTGGACTCTCCAGGAAATTATGAACTGTTCTCTTTTAATACCATACAACAAAAAATAAACTGGAGGTAATTTTTTTTTAATAGATGCTCATGACAAAAACATAGTTTTGTCTCTATACAAATCACTGTAGTATATGGTGTACAGTTCTGGGCAATTATGCCCCCTATAATAAGGTCATGGCTGAACAACAACAACATGTAGAGAGGAGAGCGACCAAGGTAAGGAATGAGTGGATTGCAGTACCAAGATGGGTAAAAAAAACCTCAAGGTTATTCAGTTTGGAAAAATTGCCCAGATTTAATTAATGTGTCTATGCACTTCTGGCGCCATTTGGCACAACTAGAGTTTCTACAATTTTTAAAGACCTACTATAAGAGGAAGACGGGCTTAGCACGAAGAGGCAGAGCTTTGCTGGAAAGAGGGTGGCATAAGATGCACTGTTTTGCTCCAGAATTGCACACAATTTTGGCATAAAATTGTCTCTTAAAGTAAGCCAACCAATAGATTGCATAAAGTTAGACAAAAGTTTCTAGCCCAGATTTATTGTCCAGCCTGAGACACTGTGATAAATCTGGTAGGACTAGGCAGCCTGTCTAAAGAGTCTATTAGACACACCGATCAGGCAGACGATTGTCAGCAGGGAAGCATTTGTTCCCAGCAATTGCCTGCTCACTAGAGGAGGAGACTGCTGCTATTACATGCCATCTCATCCCATGCTGTACAGTGGTTTGTCGACTTTTCAGCATGCAGAAAGATGCGCTTCTAATTAATCCTGGGAGTAGCATTCTTGCGCACTTTTGCCGTTCCTATCAAACAGACAGCCTTGAAAAGGTGGTACATATAGGTGTGACTGCAAATCCTCTCATTGATTGCTGATGCACACAGAGATAACTACGAGCAGCACACTATACTGTATGTGCAGGGTCTGCTCTCCTGAATGTAGATGCCCATACAGCATAGGCAGGTTTAGAGTAAGACCTGCCTGACTAAGACCACCTTGTCAGGGGTAGGTGGGCGGCAGATGTGTTTTGATCAAAATATATTGGCTAAGAATCTGATTTTATCATATCAGATTGAGGGCTTAGTCTATATATATAATGCTTGCATCTATAGTGCATTATTATTATTATTTGTTTCTTGTAATTTTTTTTATAGAGTGTATTAGACACACCGATCAGGCAGAAAATTGTCAGAAGGGAAGCGTTCCTTCCCGGCAACTGCCTGCTCACTATTGGAGGAGACCAATGCTATTACATGCCATCACTCCTCCCCATGCTGTACATTGATTTGCCAACTTTTCAGCATGCAGAAAAATCTCGATTTCCCAAAGAACGAGCTTGTTCATCGGGCATTCAGAGGCAGTATTACATTGCAAGATGATCATATGAACGCTTGTTAGCAATCATCAGGCAGAATATCTGCTCATGTAATACACCCTTAAGTTTACACCATTTATAAGATTAGTAAATCTGGATGTCTGTATTAAGCCAAAAATGGTCTGTGCCCTTTAGATGTTAAAAATAAAACCCTGAAGATCAAGGGAGCTAAAACAGGGCTTGATGGTGGCCTGTTTTTGTTCCTTTGATCTTCCTGGTTCTACGTTCGCCTCTGGTGAGCGCTGTGGCCTCTTCCAAAGCCAGTGATATCATGGCCATCGGTCACATAGCCTAGGCACGGCTCAGTCCCATTCAAGTGAATGGGCCTGAGCTACAATACCAAGCACAGCCACTATACAATGCACAGCGCTGTGCTTGGTAAGCATATTCACATATAGGTAATATGTGATAAAAGCATTTGATGGTAGTGTCCCTTTAAGACTAAAATATATACACATAGGGGCACATTTATTAAGATCTGCGCTTTAGACGCCAGTCTTAATAACCCCTATACCTGGTGGTGGATCTGCCAGAGTTATGAAGAGGCGCCGGCCTCTACATAACTTCGGCGGATATTCCGCCACTTCTAAAACAGGTATGGAAAATGGTAAATCCCTTCCCCGCCACACCCACTGTGTTAAACCTGGCATGAGCGGGGAGAAGTTGAAGATTGCGGCACAAAGGACCTTTGCACCCCAATCTGCACCAGAAATACTTCTAATTTAGGAGTATGTTCATTTAAAACATGACCACCATAATCTACAAAAACTATTGTGCAATGTAACTGAAAAATATATATTTTTTCACTCACGGCTGGGAACAGATAAGACCTTTAATATGCTCAGCATTAAATCCTGCTTACTCTTTAATGTTGACACTTCTACTTCTCACAACTCCGGCTAAAGTACTGTTAATGTTTTACTTTAGACTGAAAGGGTCTGTAGAAAGAAGACGTTGACACAGTGCTGCATTCATGCGATGGTATCAGAAGAGCCAGTCCAACACAAACTGTTTGTTCTTTGGGAGGCTTGCCACCTAGCAACAGCTGGTGTGAATAGAGCATAGAATTAAGATAATCCAGAATATAAACTAAAAGGAATAATGTATTGTCATGTCCAAAACCAACCATATTCTCATGGTAAGGAACATTAGACATGCAAGATGCTCACTATGCAGATGCCTTGGCTGGTAATTGTCTTGTTTTCTGGTATACTATGGTCTATATCATTTTTATTCCTTTTTAAGAACGTCAAAGAAGGTATAGATATAATATAAAACAAAAGAAATACTACAAACATGGACTAACAGACGTACTGGAAGAGAGGTTATTGAAGTATTGAAGGACTGCCGCACTCCTCGTTCCATACAGATAATTCCTTTATTGACTGAACATCGCTATGTGACTAGGGATTCCAGAGCTGGGACCTGAATCCATGGGCACCAAAGAGATTTGAAGCTTCATTTATTGTGCAGGATGTTATCCTTGTGCTGCTGGTATCTGGAAGATTAGACTGGTAGAGACGGGAAGAGGACCCTGCCCATGAGGGCTTATAATATACAGGGTAAACGAGAAGGAGGCAGTAGGTAGAAGCTGCTCATCCCGCTGTGTAGTGGCTTCAGGGTTACTGTAGACTTTCCCAAAGAGGTTGGTTTTAAAAGTTTTGATGGTGGGTGGCAGAGAGTGTATGAATATTGAGACTTTGGGAGGAGTATCTATCTATAAAGGAAACCAATATAAAAGAAAGCATTTAACCAGGGGTGCATATACCAAAAGGGGAACTCCACAGAAAAACTCAAGATGGGATCCACTTAAGAGTTGGTACTCACCACCATATCAAGATAGGAGATCCGAGCCCTTGTTCATCATCATTGCAATATCTTGTAGTAGATAAGCACAGGTGGATTTTCAGGTCATTTCTCCCTCTTTTGTCTGCCAATCTGGAGATGGTGATGGTAAAGGGGTTATGGCAAGTTTCAAACCTATCCCCTATCCACAGGACAAATGGAGGTCTGACCATTGGAACTCCCACCAAACATCAAAACCGGGGTCTCATGCCCCCCATTTGAATGAATGAAGTGTTATTGGGCATGTGTGTTGCCACTCTAAACAAAATCTATGAGAATACATCTCTCGGCTATTTCCAGCAGACCCATAGAGTCTAAATGGAGTGACAATGTGCATTCTTAACCACCACTCCATTCAAGACGCAAGACCCACATTCCCGTGATCGGGGGAGGGGGGATCCCAGCAGTGAGACCCCATCAGTCAGACATTTATCACCTACCTTATGGCACAACTTAAAGGGGTTCTCCGAGAATTAAGAAAATGAAAATACTTAAATATTACTTTAGTATAAATATTTTCCCAAATACCTTTCATTATTTATTATGGCTCGTTTTGTTGGGGGAGCAATCATCCGGGGAAACAAAATGGACGCCGTCATACCAGTACACACAGAACCTGTCCTAATCAAACAGCTGGACAAGTTACTTCACATCACTGAGGTAAGGATTATGATCCTGAATAAAGTTTAATATGATCTTCAGCTGAATCTCTGTAGGAATGAAGTTCATGAGGAGACACGAAGTACAGAGAGGATGAACAGTACAGTCTGTGGTAATGTGGGGTTGTGGTAAGGGAGACTGCATACAAGCGCTGCGGCTCATTACCCCCACCCTCTTCTCTGTACTTCATGTCTCCTCATCATTTCTATTCCCACAGAGCAGAGAGGAGGATGAAGCAGCTCCTTACCTGACAAGTAACTTGTCCTGCTATGTGATTAGGACAGGTTTTGTGTGTACTAATAGGACGGCGGCCATTTTGTTTCTCCTAGTGATTGCTCCGTAGACAAAATGAGCCATTGTAACTAATGAGAGGTATTTGTGAATATATTTATTAGAAAGTAATTATTTAAGTATTTTCATTTTCTTAATTTCTGGAGAACCCCTTTAAGGTTTGAGCCCTAGGGCAGTCATAAGGACTTGGCACATACATCTGTGGTTGTAGTATTTATTGTACAGTTCATTCAACATATCTGTTCACGTTAAACATTTCTTCAAAAATGGTATTCTTCTCATTCTGTACGGACAGACATTAGTGAAAGACAGTATTGAATACATTTCCTTTTATGATTCTTTCGCCTGACTAGGCTAGATTTCCTAAGTGGAAAAATAAAGAAGATATTTCCAAGAACATCTCGATCAGGCTTAATTCCCACTTTGGAATCAGATGACTCAGCCACAATGGAAAAACATAGTTGGAACTTAGAAAATCAAGAACTCTTTTTTCTATTCTATCCTTGGGGCAAGATTTTCTTTTTTCAATCTTTGTGAACTTTTGTTGGCACAGTCACAATCTATTAAGGAATTTTTATATCTCATAAATCATGATCTAAAGCTGTAAAAGTAAAAAAACAAAAAACATATGTTCGAAATGATCAGGTAACTGATGCTACTACCACTCTGAAGTTACTTCTACATTGGTTACAGCTAATTTCATGAATAACATTTTGTTTGCGAGTTCAATGTTTGCACTTCAGCTCCCTAGAATAGAATCTGCACTCGATGACATGGAGCAGAAATATGTCTGTATCTTTCATTCGTGTTGTCCTGTTCGGAGCAGAGTTTAAACCACATCCTAACCAGCTGCAGAAATCTCTGCAACAGGAGCACTCCAGTCAATACACCTCTTGTATGTATGTGCTCAGAGTGCTCAGAGTTCCAGGAGAGAAAAATATTGACACCAGCTTTATTGCGTGAGTTAATTCTGAGATTTAGAATACTTAAAGGGGTTGTCCAGCCTAGAATCCGACAACCTCAGTGATCCTTACCAAAAAAGAAAGCACACATACTCATATGTCCATGGCGCTTCCCTGTTCCTGGCCGCTTCCAGTCCCTGTTGGACAGGTAGTGGCTTGCTCCCACAATCACTGGTCCTGCAGGGACCGAAAGCGAATGGGAACAGGGCAGCAGCGCGGGACAACAGGACCACAGATAGATGAATGTTGTTTCCTGTTTTATGGGGCACAGGTTATGATTATGACCAACACCAGACAATCCCTTTAATGCATGAAGAATATAAAGCATGATAAGTGCAAAGCAATTATAAGTCAGCAAACGTAAGTGTAGAATCTCTGTAATATATCCGATTTCACATTTTTGCCATTTTCACTTAAAGGGATGTCTCACTTCAGCAAATAGCATTTATTATGTACAGAAGTTAATACAAGCCACTTACTAATGTATTATGATTGTCCATATTGCCTCCTTTGCTGGCTGGATTCATTTTTCCATCACATTAAACACACCTCATATCCAGGGGTTACGACCACCCTGCAATCCAGCAGCAATGGGCTTGCTTGAGCGCTATAGAAAAAAGTGCCAGCCTCTCTGGTGACCAGGTTTGTGGGAGCGCACATAGGCTTGTGCTTTTTTCTATAGTGTACAAACACAGCCACCACTGATGGATTGCAGGGAGTTCATAACCATGGAAACAAGCAGCATGTAATTTAATGGAAAATGAATCCAGTCAGCAAAGGAGGTAATATAGATAATCACAATACATTAGTAAGTGGCTTGTATTAACTTCCTGTACATCATAAACGCTATTTGCTGAAGCTAGACAACCCCTTTAATTTTTATTTTGTTTTGCTATATGCAGTATAGAAAAACAATTATTTGCCTGTCTGAAGATTCAACAATGTGCTTCCATGTTTAAGTCTGTGATTGCAGATCCCCTAATGCACATCATAGTCGATGGGTCTGTAAAAACCATAGACGCAACACAGAGATGTTCTGGAAATTAGTTTTCAGGCTAGCAGTTTTCATGGACTACAAATGACACACGGAGGGCAAAAACAGACACATGAACCAAACACAGATTCTTCACAGAAGACTCACTGATCATCTTGTCATGGATGTCACCATGGGCACGGATGTGTGAAAGAGGTCCAAATCTGGTCTTGATAAAAGGGTGGTCTTCTCGAAGACAGAGAAATTTCAATGTATACTGTTTCATACGTGAGTATTCAGTACCCCAGACCTGGGGTATCTGAAATTACTGTTATTTTATTATGTATTGTAATGTTCATGTCATGTTTTGGCCATTCATTCCAGCTAGAGGAGAAATAGTTGCCAGGAACAGGGCTACTCTCTCTGTTCCTTCACTCTTGGTAGGATTGGGCTGGTCCTACTTCTTGCCAGAAGGGGGAGTTCCAGTCCAAAGAGAGAAGGGAGAGGAAGCACAGTACAGAGCTCCTACTTTTAGGAACCGTATCCAATTCTTCTGTGAGACCATTACTCCAGAAAGAATATCAGTATTCAGAACACAGCTTCCAGTAAGCATCAGTGTGCCAAGACAGCAGAGTAATCAGCGAAATTTCAACTTGACAGACACTGTTGCAGCTAAGGGGCTAAGGTTCAGACATCATCATGTACCTAACAACCAGGCCAGACAAACATCAAGCCTGTATCACAGTGGACTCCTAACATACTTAAAAATGTGCTTATTGTGCTTTCATGGCTGTAGAGAGGTTCTCTACCTTCACCATCTTTGTAAGATGACCTATTTTTGGTTGGCTAGAACAATGGAAGAGAAGGTGGGGTGAGAGGAGTGTTCATCATCAACTAGATCAGTGGTTCTCAACTCCAGTCCTCGGGACCCACCTGCCAGTCAGGTTTTCAGGATTTCCTTAGTTTAGACCAGCTGATATAATTAGCGTCCATCCATCAGGACTTACCACAGGTATTCATTCTGTGGGATATTCCTAAATCCTGACTGGCAGGTGGGTCCCGAGGACTGGAGTTGAGAACCACTGAACTAGATGATCATTTACAGATGTGCTTTTTGTTGGATCATATCTTTTGGATTTTGGATTATTTCTTTGTATATGTATTATTTTCAATAGCCTATTAAAGAAAATTGAAAAATAGAGAAAATAAACATTTTGAACATTGCTAATTCTTCCAAATTTAGTGTTTCTTTATAAATAAATGTAAAACATGACAACTACAATTTTCTACCAATAAGGCACTTTTACTGAAGTGTTTATGCCACTATTGTGGCGTAAAAAAGTCACAAATTATGGTACATGCTTTAAAGGGGTTGTCCAGGTTCAGAGCTAAACCCAGACATATCCCTGTTTTCACCCAGGCAGCCCCTCTGAGATGCGCATCGGAGCATTTCATGCTCCGATGCTGTCCCTTGCCCTGTGCTGTGTATCGCGCAGGGCAAGGGCTTTTTGTTTACATTCTTACACTGCTAGGCGGAGACTTCTGCTAATGTTTTACAGGCTAAGGCAGCGCTAAAGCCTGCCCATTAGTGTCGGTGACGTCACGGAGAACCCTGCTAGGTGGAAGCCTCTGCCTAGCAGAGACCCGGTACATCACAGGATTTACAGAAAAAGCCCTGGCCGTGCACGATTCATCTCAGAGGGGCTGCCTGGATGAAGAAGAGGATAACCCCTTTAATTGTGCAGTAATCTGTGACTTTTCACTTGCCTCGTAACTTTTTAATAGTGGCAATGAAGGTGAGCGGAGTTGCGCAGCAGCGGCGTGGCCTCCTCAGTCTGACAGATTTACTGAAACTGGCATTATAATAGTTCAAAACTATGCCAGATCATAGCTGGCGTAAAGTTTGAAAGTCTAATGCATTGACTGCCTGGCGAATTTATTTAGAGGCCTGTGCACAATTGGCATTGATAGATTTTATTATAATATTATATCTCAAATTCACAGAAAATGGTGCACTACAACGGTAAATGCAATTGACAATATATGGCTAAACCCTCACACTGATGTTAAAATGAGACTTTCGACTGCTCGGGCTCCGGTATGTTCTTGATATAAGAATATATTGGCGAAAATCTCGTTTTAATATCAGTGTGAGGGTTAGCCATATATTTTCCGCTGTAATGCACCATTTTCTGTGAATTGTTGTTTTATATAGTTTGTCACGTCCGCACACTTGGCTATCCTGTGTAGGATGTTGTTGTGGTACATGTGGTCTGCTGCAGACATCCTCCATTCTATGCAATTTTTTGGGGGATTACGTTCAGCAGCGGATCACATGTGCAGGATTTGCTCCCCTGGTCATAAATGCGCAACAGCATTTGGGGTTTTTGAGCATTTTCTGCCATTTTAGACCACTTATTTTCTGTGACTGAAATATTATATCTCCCCCAACATTTACCCCAAAAAATCTGAATCACTTGGATATGAAAAGGCATTCCAAAGTTATTAGCACATAAAATGACTCCTCAAAAATGAAAAATAGGGTTCGGTTGTTTGGTCCAAACTGGTTGCTTTGAGAAGGGTTTAAATATCCACCATGTGTTGCATGTGATGCATTTAATGCTGCCATAGTGGACCAACAATTCAGACCAAGAGCAGAATTTAGGGTTACAACCAACTACATATCTCTAAGACTAGATTCATATCTGCGGTGGAGGTTTTGACACAGATTATCTCAAAAAAAGCAAAAAAGTAGAAGGCATCCAGTGCCCGAGAATAACATCCAAAAACTTTCTTTGGTATACAAGAAAAAATTAAAATCCAAGTTGCCACTGTAAGCAGCAATATTGTGTCTAGCAAAATAGCAGAAACCTTAATGGAAACCCAGTGGACTGCAATTGTTGTGTTCAGCATATGCTAGATCCATTGCTTCTCATTTCCTTTTTTTGTCTTTTTGTTCCTAAACCAGAATAAAAAAAACTGGAAAAGCACCCCTGATGTGAACCTACAGCATAAGGCTCCATTCACACGTCCTGTTTTTCTTTCCTGATTCGATCCTGATTTTTTCAGGACCCATTGAAATGAATGGATCCAGATCAGGATCAGGATCGAATCAGGAAAGAAAAACAGGACGTGTGAATGGAGCCTAAAGGGTTCCAATGCTAGACACAACTACTCGGCCTTCCTTAGTTTGTCATGATCCTAGCAGAGGACAGATCAGCCCTATGGAAGATGGCGCTCACTGCGTGGAACTAGTGTTGTTTCTAAGTTGGCGGCACAGCCAGTTTTTGTTTATTTGAGCTTGTTTATATAGAGCAGCTTATGGTGCTGATACAAGAGTTATGTTTTCGGCGCACTCTCTCCTCCCTGGTAAATGTGCTGTTATTTTACAGTTAAAATGTAGCATAACTTTAATAGAAAAAAAAAAGCTTGTCTTCCTAAAAGAGACAAACATTTCATCAATCACGCTGTAGACAGACCATCTGTCTTGGACATGTGCACATAATTGTAATGTGTTGTACATTGCATAACGCAATAGAAAATGATAGAGGGAACATCGGGTGCCTATGTTACAAGCCTCTGACCTGTCAAATCAGATAACACAAGGGTGTAGAGCTGAATGCACAGTACAGTCTGCATTGTAAACTATTAGGCCTGTTTTGTTAAATGTATGTAGTTTTATGCTTGGGCTACACGTCGACAAGACTCACAGAAAAGACAAATGTGCGACTTTTCGTCAACTTGCAGTTGAGCAACTATTTTAGAGCTGAGATTTGCTGTAAAAACTTGGGAAAGTAACAGAAAAGTCGCAGGCAAGCAAACTACATTAGAGTCAGTAGAGAAAATGTATTTTTGGCTCGCAACCAGCAACTCAAAATCCATCAGATCTGGATTTTTTGTGACTGTCACGTCACCTTCACACGTGTCACACAAACTGTGACAACATTGACATTTATTAGATTCAATGTGGTGCGACGCATCACCATGCGGAAAAGACTTATACAGAAAAATTAGAAAAATGGATAAATAGGTGTCTATAGCAAAACCGTAAGTCAAAAGTGCATAGATCTTTTCTAGTTTGCGTCCTGTCGCAATCTGGCAAAAAACTCAATTGAAAGTAATAACTGTATCTGTTAAATGGATTTCATACAATAGTAAACACCTATTTTTCATCCTTTTAATGGGTTTGTTTTTAACAAAAAAATGCCTCCCACTGAGACAAGCATTGTTCAAAAAAAGGTCAATATTTCAACTAATCAGGGGTCACACAATCCAGACTCCACATTTGTTGTGATATTGGCCTAGTTTTGAACAGGGCCAGGAGATATGCTGGGCCCTATCAATAAAATGGGTGGGGGAGCGGCAAGAAGTGCAGTGCGGAGAAAATGGTAACAATGTTTTGAACGTTTGACCTTCAGGCCCCATATCTCACCATCCACTACAGCTTCCAGCATGAGACTACTATAGACAATCATCTTGGCTATCTATACATAGATTGGACTTGCAGCTATTTAGCATATGATTATTTATGCAGATTCTTGTCATGTAACTGCATTGTTACTGCTTTGCTCCTGGTGGTGGAACAATCTTTTTCTTCTTGTATACTCCAAAGTACAATCTGTTCTCACATTCCCTAATAGCTCAGTGTGTTATAAGGTTGATTCCCAAGTGAAAGTCACTGGTTTGACCCCATGAGCAGCTATAAAGAAGATTTCCCAAGTTCTGGCGCAACAAACATGGCAGTGGATAGATTGTATGCTTTGTAATAGTGAAATCACAGCATTGTGCGACGCACATTACATAAGTCTGGAACGGTGGCCTGAAAAAAGGTGAATAAGCCTCGACATCAATATCGTCCTAAGAAGCGTCGACTCAAGTTTGCAAAAAAAGTATGAACCCTAGAAAATTGGAAACAGGTGATTTGATGAAAGTCAATAGACTGAGTTCTGATGGGTGCAACTGGGTCTGGAAGAAACAAGGGATCAAGACAATCCAACTCTGTCCTCATGATAATCCCACTTCCACATTTGTTCATCATGTTTATGACAAGCCTTAGGAGATAGCTTTGGCCAAAAAAATGGTTTGGTCACCAGTTTTCACCTGATTATGGCCAGCTTAAATCTATCTTTGGGACCTTCTTAACTGTGGGCAGCAGTGTGTTGTACCTTTTGAAAAAACAAAACTCGCTCCTCGTTGCTCTGTTCCACCTCCCTTCAGTGGTTTTCTGGTCCTGTATGCTTCCGGGTGGATGGGGTCATGTGCACAACTGCAGCCAATGACTGCCGGTGATGAACAGTTTATAGGATGGGACTGTCAGACCACTGAAGGGAACTGGACTGGAGTGGCGGGGAGGGAACAGGTGTGTATGTTTTTTTTAAATAGTTAAAACATACTGCTCGCCGGTTAAAAAGGTGCCAAAGCTGGATAACCCCCAATTTAATATCATTCCTGTTGGTCTCTGCATGGTTTGGGGGTGTAAGAGGACTGTGACAACCTTCTGGAATGTAATTTTCAAAAAGGGTTTTGCAGAATACTCACCTTACATTTGGAAAACAACTAGGGGTCTGTTTCACTCTGAGATTTGTAGGGCAATGGATGACACATGGATGGCCTATTTATTGGAATCCTTTGAGCAGCAAAAAAGGTACAGTGATCAACTTGTTAGACAGGCTGCTGTCATTTGAGGGAGAATTGTTTGACAATCCCTTGAGATAGTAACACCATAGAGTGACAGAATGCCAGAGTTGAAATGAGGGCAAAGTAGGCAGCATTAGTACAAGGCACTGTGAAAGTATGGTTGGACTATTAGATGGCCTTGGTACTTGTTACTATCGTGTGTTGCCATTATTATGGGGAACATATGTGGTCACTATGGTTGACACTAATGCTGAAGATAGTGTTTTAGATCATGTTGTAAGAAACATGATATTTACTGGATTCATGACTTTTCTCAAGGCCTCGAGATACAGACATCACTGTTTACTGAGTATCTGTGTAGATAGTCATGTTCATAGTCTCCTGTGAACCATGTTGACACTTACAGTACTGGCACTGGTTCATCAACAGTAACAGCTTAACCCCTTAACAGCCAACCATATTTTTATGGCCAGAGATGCAGGTCTCAAATTGACAGTAACATCTTTTGTTGTCGCTGTATTAACGCTCCCCCAATCAAACAAGAGTAAGTCAAGACCGTGAGAAGAATACTGACGCAGTTTAGGATCATCTTTGGCAGTCTACATAATGCTTAATGAATGTTATGCAGTGAATAGAGGCAGTAGCACTTGATCAATGGGTGGCCCCCAATATGACTGAGCTGCTGAGTGGTAGCAGGCCCAGATCGCCTCTGCCAGTGCCAACAAGTGCCACCACAGGGAGCTGTTTTCCACTGTACCTCGAGCTGCTATGCATGTCCCAGTTACAGTGGAAAACTAAAAAAGAAAAATTATAGTGAAAATTCCCATGATGGTGATGAAAATGACCTATTTGGGGACTTATTAAAGGAAATGTGTCATCAGCAAACAATTGTTAAATTACATTTTTATGTTTAACATATTTTTTAAGAATTTTTCATGATGTTATTTTTAATTTTCCATGCCGCCACCTATATTTAAACAAAAACCATAAAATCCTACAGTTTTCATACTGTCTACTTACTGCCTAATAATAAGCGCCACTTCTTGGTCTGTACTTTCTGCAGTTATCTGCTTATCTATACACAGAGGTGATATCATTACAGGCAAGATTAGAATGACATAAGACAGGATCCACCATTCACAATAGGTGGTTTTCATAGCTTAAAGGGGTATTCCCATCTCACAAATATAGTTTGTATAGTTAGATATAGCCAAACCAATATTATTACTAATAGAATGTATTTATATAAAATGTACAGTTTAGAAGACTTCCCTATTTGTATTTCCATTGTCCCACACACATCAGTCAGGCCGTTGCCCCTGGTTACGGCCACCGTGACCATGTAGTAGTGGTGGCCGGCTTGCTCTTGTTCAAACCCGTTCTGAGGTAACTGCTGTATTGTGAATGCACATTGCATGAGCATTCGGAGATACATCTTAGGGTTGTAGCATTTTTGTCTGCGCTTCCAAAATGCAGAGAAACAGATCCTGTTCCAAGATCCATTCATCTCTGTGGAGCAGGATCCGTTTATAAAGTCTGCGTTTTGGACGGATCCTGACTGGTAGCGTCCAAAATGCAGATGTGAAAGTACCCTAAGATGTGTGTCTGCATGCTCATGTAATGTGCGTTCACAATACAGCAGTTACCTACAGCGGGTTTGACATGGCTGTGGTGGTCGTAACTAGGGGCAACGGCCTGACTGATGTGTGTGGGACAATGGATATACAAATAGGAAAAGCTTCTAAACGGTACATTTTATATAAATACATTCTATTAGTAATAATATTGGTATGGCTATATCTAACTATACAAACTACATTTGTGAGATGGGAATACCCCTTTAACCATTCTTTCCTTGTAGAATGACCTCTGCACAGGTCACAGAACATGCCTAGAAAACTCTCCCATGTAAGTCTATCAGGTCCTGACCATTGTGTCTATGGCCCATGGGGCTGCCGTAAAGCAATTTTTTAATGCTTTGTAAATTATATAACTGGCAGATAAAATGTTTAGTGACACATTTCCTTTAAATAACAAAAATATACATATAGAGCTAACAATTAAAAAATAAAATAGAAATAAAGAAAAATATGCACATGCCAACCAAACCAAACAGTGCATTACCCAACACACAAACTTTTGTTCTTTTGTAAGGTGATTAGCGACACATTCACACAGGACAGTCATCTAGAACGAGTGTCGTTCGTTCCTTAAATGGGTTTTCCTGGATTTTAATATTGATGGCCTACCTTCAGTACAAGTCATCAATATTTGATCGGTGGGGGCCCAATATCCTGCCAATCAGATGTTGGCCGGGTGACAGAAGTTGGTGCTGGAACTACACACCTCTATCAATTGTGTAGTGGACAGAGCTGGTAACTGCCGTGCTGCTTCCACAGAAGTGAATGGGAGTAGCGCTGCAGTTACCAGCTCCATCCACAACACAATGGACAGAGGTGTGTAGTATGGGTGTCAGACCCCACCAATCAGATACTGTATATTCTGAATATAGGCCATTTCAGGTGGGTTTTATAAGATTACTATGGTTTTTAACAGATATGCTCATGTAGCTGCTTATCTCAGGTACATCCTCCCCATACTTTCTCATTTTCAATTAGGACTCTACTGACCCTTTTTCGCCAATAATCTCTCTGGTTTGTTTCCATCCTGTAGGTAGCACTTCATGTTACTGTATCCAACCAAACCCATCATGCACTTCTCCTTTCTCTGCCTCAGCTTGATCACCGCTCCTAACAAGACCTAGCTAGTTACAGTCACGTGATAAATCTTATAGATGATTGTAAAGAACTGATGAGAGGGGAACAAAGAAGGAGGTTCTGTGAGGATCGGAGATTACGTGAGAGGATTATTGGGAAAGCAGGTTAGAGATGTAAGGAGGGGACAGGTTGTGGATGACCTTCTATGTAGTTGTTAGTATTTTTAACTGAATTTGCTGGGCTATGGGGAGCGAGTGAAGGGATTGGCAGAGGGGAGAGATAGTTGAAAGGAGGGGAGAGGTGGATTAACTTGGCAGCAGGGTTGAGGAAAGATTGCAGTGGTGTGAGTGTGCTAAAAGGGAGGCCACAGAAGAGGATGTCACAGTAGTCTAGGCGGGAGATGAAAAAAACATGCACTAGCGTTTTAGTTGACTCAGGGGTGAGGAAGGAGCAAATACGAGAGATGGGCAGCAGGTAGAGGTGAAGGTTTGGATGTGTGGCTTGAAGGATAGGGCAGAATCAAATGAGACCTGTGAGACTGGAGAAAGCGTCATGCTATTAACTGTAATGGATACGTCAGGTAGGGGGGCTGTGTGACATCGTGGAAACCTCATGATTTCAGTTTTCTCCATGTTGAGTTAAAGGAAGTGGGAGAAGAATGAAGATATAGCTGACAGACATGCTGGGATTCTGGATAGCAGGGAAGTTACATGTGGGCCAAAGAAGTACTGTAGACTTTAGTGTCGTCAGCATGGTGGTATTGGAAGCCATGGGTTTCTATCAGCTCTCCCAGGCCAAAAGTATAAATGGAGAAAAGTGGGGGACCTAGGAGAGAGCCTTGAGGGGTGTGATGAGGAGTTGGTGTATGAATGGGGAAACCCTGAAAGTTCTGGTACAAGGAGATCCAGAAGAGGGCCAGATCTCTGATGCTGAGAGATGAGAGGGTTGGTAACAGGAGATAGTGGTCGACAGTATCAAAATCTGAGCACAGATCAAGTAGAACAGAGTAATGAAGTTTATTGTAGCTCAACCCTATTAACTTGAATGGGACTTATCTGCACCTAGGCCATGTGACCAACGAATGTGATGTCAATGGCCTAGGAACAGACCTAAGCACTCATGGAGCCCGGCAGATAGGCCAGCAATATCAGATTCCTGGATAACCCCTTTAAAGTTACAATTCAGTGTATTGGCAGGACACATGCTTACATAGTAGAATGCAGCATTTGCATTCATTTCTTCCTCACCTTTAGGGCTCATGCACACAAACGTATTTTTTGTCTGTGTCTGTTCGTGTTTTTTTGCGGCCTGTATGTGGAACCATTCATTTCAATGGGTCAGCAAAAAAAACTGAAATTTCTCCATGTGCATTCCACAAAAAAATAGACCATGTCCTATTCTTATCCATTTTGCGGACAAGGACAGGCAAAAAAAGCTGATGTAAAACGGATAACACACGAATGCCATCCGTTTTTTTGCGGGAAACCTGGGGAAGGTCTACCAACCGGGCAGTGTTCTCTCCTTAGCCCCGACTAAAGGCTTGTTCAATGAGCCCGACCAGGACAGCTGCTTCCTGAACAGCGCCGTGCAGGTGAGGCTACTTTCACACTGGCGGCAGGCCTGATCCGGCAGGTGAAGGGTGCTGCCGGATCAGGCCTGCCGCAGTGACATGTGTGGAGCCGGAACCGCGCTCCGGCCCCACACATGTCACACAGTACATACATACACATAAACATAAACATACACACACATATAGACATACAAACACACATACATACTTACATGCTCCCCGGCAGGTCTTCGGAGCGTCAGAGGGACAGGAGGGCTCACACAGGTCACGATTCCGCACAGCGCCCTCTGCTGGGCGCCTGGTGGAATCATGACGATTCCACCAGGCGCCCAGCAGAGGGCGCTGTGGGGAATCGTGACCTGTGTGAGCCGTCCTGTCCCTCTGACGCTCCGAAGACCTGCCGGGGAGCATGTAAGTATGTATGTGTGTTTGTATGTCTATATGTGTGTGTATGTTTATGTTTATGTGTGTGTCTGTGTCTGTATGTGTCTATGTGTAGCCGGATCCGTAATGGACTCCATTGAAAGTCAATGGAGGGCGGATCCGGTTACCATTATGGTCACACCAGACGGATCCACCCCCATTGACTTGCATTGGGGTCATTCCGGATCCGTCTTGGTGCGGATGCCTGGACCGGAGAGCAAACCGCAGCATGCTGCGGTTTGTTCTCCGGTCTGAAGACGGAACGGAATGCTTTCAGGAGCATTCCGTTGTCTTCAGTTCAGTTTTGTCCCCATTGACAATGAATGGGGACAAAACTGAAGCGTTTTATTCCGGTATTGAGCCCCTATGACGGAACTCAATACCGGAATTTTAAAACGCTAGTGTGAAAGTAGCCTGAGCGACCGTACCTACCTGTGTGTGGACACCATGCTGCTTGACTTGTGTATCTGTGTGTACATACCGCTTCCACTCCCTGTGTGTACATGCTGGTCCTGGTTCATATACCTGTGTGTATGTGGGGGGGGGGTACCTGCTGCTGGTCCTGGTACATATACCTGTGTGTGTAGGTGCATGATGCAGGTTCTGGCACATACCTGCTTGTTTACATGATGCTAGTACATACTTGGGGAGTACATATCTGTGTTCACATGCTGCTGCTTCTAGTACATGATGCTGGTACTGTCACGCTCTGGTGTGGGGGGAAAGGCCACACCGAGCGTAAGAAGGATGGGAACAGACAAAACCTGGGAACTGGTCACCTCCTGCAGGGGACCCTAAGACTAGGCCCTAGCTGGCTACCAGTATGAGCTAACCCGGGTGGTAGGAAAGCCCATACGCAGGAACCTAATCTTAATATACCCTAGATCACCCTGCAGTCTAGTGACACAAGAGAGTAACCCGTTCCTCCAAGCATAAGGAGGAACAAGAGACTCAAAACGGGAATAACCAAAGGAAGGGAAAACACTTAACTTTAAGTAGAACTCAGCAACTGGATCTCAGCCGAGATCCACACCACTCTCAATCAGGGATGTAGAAGATATAACCCGCAAGGGATACTGGGAGAGGAAGAGGTAAATAGCAGAAAGCTAATTGCCAAGCGGCAACAGCTGAGGGGAAGGGGTGTGGAGAACAGCACCCAAACCACAGGGAAGCCTGTCAAACATGTCACTTAGAAAGCCGCGCAGAGCGTCTGATTCCAGGCGCAAGCCCACTCGTGACATTACCCCCCCTTTTACGGGTGACCACCGGGCACCCAGGACCAACTTTATCAGGGTGACACCTGTGAAAGGCTTTTATCAAACGACCGGCATTCACGTCAGATGCCGGTACCCATGACCTCTCCTCAGGACCATAACCCTTCCAATGAACCAGATATTGAAGGGTACCACGAAGAACTCGAGAATCAATGATCTTGACAATCTGAAATTCCAAATTACCATCCACCAAGACAGGCACGGGTGGCAAGGGAGATGGCTCCAGAGGTTCAACATACCTCTTCAACAAAGCTCTGTGAAACACATTATGTATTTTCAGGGCCTGAGGAAGTTCAAGACGAAATGCTACAGGATTAATAATGGCCATGATTTTATATGGGCCAATAAATCTTGGACCCAGCTTCCAAGAAGGAACTTTCAACTTAATGTTCCTAGTAGACAGCCACACAGAATCACCCACATTTAGGTCCGGACCATTCATGCGTCTCCTGTCAGCCACACGTTTGTACTTGTTACCCATATTTATCAAGTTATTTTGAATTTTTCGCCATATGGAAGACAATGATGACGAAAAACGTTCTTCCTCAGGAATACCAGAAGTATCAGAACCAGAAAATGTGCCAAACTGCGGGTGAAAGCCATATGCACCAAAAAATGGTGACTTACCCGTGGAGTCCTGTCTGCGATTATTTATGGCAAACTCAGCCAGAGACAAAAACGAGGACCACTCTTCCTGGTTCTCAGAGACAAAGCATCTCAAATAAGTCTCCAGATTCTGATTGGTACGCTCAGTCTGTCCATTCGTCTGGGGATGAAAGGCAGAGGAGAAAGACAGTTGTACCCCGAGCCGATTACAGAACGCCCTCCAGAATCTGGACACAAACTGAGTCCCACGATCAGAGACCACGTCAGTGGGAATGCCATGAAGTTTCACAATGTTGTCAACAAACACTTGTGCAAGAGTTTTAGCATTGGGGAGTCCGGGTAATGCAATAAAGTGCGCCATTTTACTAAAACGATCTACAACCACCAGAATAACTGTCTTACCAGACGACTCAGGCAGATCAGTGATGAAGTCCATGGATAGGTGAGTCCATGGTCTGGACGGGATGGGTAATGGAAGTAGGGGTCCAGAGGGACGAGTATGTGTCACCTTAGAGCGTGCGCAGACACTACAGGCTGACACATATTCCTCAACACACTTACGCAGACCTGGCCACCAGAATCTACGAGAGATGAGGTCGACAGTGGATTTACTCCCAGGGTGTCCCGCAAGCACCGAAGAATGATGCTCCTCAAACACCTTATAACGCAAATCAGAAGGAACAAACAACTTCCCGGAAGGGCAAGACTCCGGCGCATCTCCCTGGGCCTCAAGCACTTTAGCCTCAAGATCAGGGTAAAGAGCGGATATCACCACTCCTTCAGACAGTATAGGGCTAGGATCTTCAAAATCACCACCTCCGGGAAAACTACGTGACAAGGCATCCGCCTTCACATTCTTAA
The DNA here is from genome assembly GCA_900303285.1 of Rhinella marina. NCBI lineage: Eukaryota > Metazoa > Chordata > Amphibia > Anura > Bufonidae > Rhinella > Rhinella marina. The sequence continues at coordinate 90,617 of ONZH01011294.1, read as the reverse complement.
CCCCAGGACGGTATGTGACAATGAACTTGAATCTGGTGAAGAACAAAGACCATCTGGCCTGCCTCGGATTAAGTCGTCTAGCCGACTCCAGGTAAGCCAGATTTTTGTGATCAGTGAATACCGTGATTGGATGAATCGCCCCTTCCAACCAATGACGCCATTCCTCAAAAGCCAACTTAATGGCCAGTAACTCTCTGTTACCCACATCATAATTTCTCTCCGCCGCAGAGAGTTTTTTCGAAAAAAAAGCACATGGGCGCCATTTACCAGGTGACGGGCCCTGTGATAACACAGCTCCTACCCCCACATCGGATGCGTCAACCTCCACAATGAAAGGTTGTGACACATCTGGCTGCACCAATATAGGGGCAGAGGAAAAGCACTCCTTTACAGCAGAGAAGGCTTGCAATGCTGCCTCAGACCACACTGAGACATCCGTCCCCTTCTTAGTCATGTCAGTTAAGGGTTTAACTATAGTCGAATAGTTCTTAATAAATTTTTGGTAATAGTTGGTGAACCCCAAAAATCGCATAAGAGCCTTCAGATTTTCAGGTCGGTCCCAGTTCAGAAGAGCACCGACTTTCTCTGGATCCATACGAAAACCTGAAGATGAAAGCAGGTATCCTAAGAATTGCACCTCATGTACCGCAAAAGCACATTTCTCTAATTTTGCATACAACTTATTATCTCTTAAGATCTGTAACACCTGCCTCACGTGATCCTGATGTGTCACAATATCTGGAGAATAGATTAGTATGTCATCCAAATACACGACTACAAACCTCCCCACAAGATGATGAAAAATGTCATTAACAAAATGCTGGAAGACAGCAGGAGCATTGGTCAACCCAAAAGGCATGACCAGGTTCTCAAAGTGGCCCTCAGGAGTGTTAAAGGCCGTCTTCCATTCATCCCCTTCCTTGATCCTGACCAGATTATATGCCCCCCTTAAGTCCAACTTGGAGAACACCTTGGCATCAACAATCTGGTTAAACAAGTCAGGAATCAAAGGAAGGGGGTACGGATCACGGACAGTAATCCTATTGAGTTCACGGAAATCCAGACATGGCCTAAGGGATCCGTCCTTTTTTTTAACAAAAAAGAACCCTGCTGCCACAGGAGATTTGGAAGGCCTAATATGTCCTTTGGCCAAACTCTCAGCAATATATTCCTTCATGGCCGTTCTCTCAGGTCCAGAAAGGTTATACAGCCGAGATTTAGGCAATTTTGTTCCAGGGATAAGATTGATAGGACAATCGTATTCCCGATGTGGGGGTAAATCCTGACATCCACCTTCAGAAAATACATCAGCGAAATCAGATATAGAAGCGGGAAGTGTCTTAGTGGTTAAAGCAGAAAAAGATGTATTAAGGCAATTGTCAACACAATAATCGCCCCAATCCACAATTTGTCTAGTATGCCAGTCAATGGACGGATTATGTTTGCTTAACCACGGTAAACCTAGAACCACAGGAGCAGGAAGACCTTCCAACACAAAACATGAAATAAGCTCCTGATGAAATTCACCCACTCTTAATTTGATATCATGCACCATCTGAGACAAACACTTCTGAGAGAGAGGTGCAGAATCAATGGCAAACACAGAAATCCTCTTATCCAAAGAACTTGGTGACAATCCATGCATACGGACAAACTGAGCATCAATCAAGTTCACCCCTGCCCCGCTGTCAATAAACACCTCAATTTTCACAACCTTTGACTCTAGCGCCACCTCGGCAGTCAGGAGAAAACGGGTACTGCAGGATGAAGACAAATGCACATTTTCAGTCTCCCTACCCACTCCACCAAGAGTGAGATGAGAATTCAACGCCCCCTTTTCTTTTCTCTCTTTAGAGATAGAAAGCATGGACATACATTGATAAAGTGTCCTTTCTGACCACAGAAAAAACACACACCCTTTTTATTACCAAGATGATTGCGGGTGGCTACAGGAGTGGCTCCCCCTAATTGCATAGGTTCATCCCCAGACATCAACCTAGGGGAATATTCACCCAAAGTGTCATAGGAAGCTGGTACACTATGTGATAGTACGTCCTGAGAGCGGGGGCCCCTAGATCGCTCTCTCAGGCGCCTATCCATGCGTACAGGCAGAGACATAGCGGCCTCCAAAGACACAGGAGTTTCCTGAAAGGCCAAAGCGTCCTTCAGCCTTTCAGACAAACCTTGACAGAATTGGCTACGTAAAGCCGGATCGTTCCATTCAGTATTGGTCGCCCACCTCCGAAACTCAGAGCAATAAGTCTCAACCGGCCGCTTACCCTGACAAAGGTCACGTATCTGGGTCTCAGCCAGGGAGATACGATCCGGGTCATCATAGATAATCCCTAAAGCCTTGAAAAATTCATCTACTGACCGGAGAGACTGCGATCCGGTCGGCAGAGAAAAGGCCCATGACTGCGCATCCCCTTTAAGCAGCGAGATGACCACACCAACCTTCTGTTCCTCATTACCAGAAGAATGTGGCCGCAGTCTGAAATACAATTTGCACGCCTCCCTAAATAGAACAAAATTATCACATTCCCCAGAAAATCTATCCGGGAGGGGGACCTTAGGCTCCAAACAGGCCTGACACTCAGCACCCCCAGAACCACCAGCCTGTGGTCTCTGAATCTGGTTGCGGATGTCAGCCACCTCCAAGCTGAGTCCCTGCAGCCGTTCAGCCAGTGCAGCAATAGCATCCATGTCAGCACAAAAATGACATAAATTTTTGTTTGTTGGCGGGTTATAATGTCACGCTCTGGTGTGGGGGGAAAGGCCACACCGAGCGTAAGAAGGATGGGAACAGACAAAACCTGGGAACTGGTCACCTCCTGCAGGGGACCCTAAGACTAGGCCCTAGCTGGCTACCAGTATGAGCTAACCCGGGTGGTAGGAAAGCCCATACGCAGGAACCTAATCTTAATATACCCTAGATCACCCTGCAGTCTAGTGACACAAGAGAGTAACCCGTTCCTCCAAGCATAAGGAGGAACAAGAGACTCAAAACGGGAATAACCAAAGGAAGGGAAAACACTTAACTTTAAGTAGAACTCAGCAACTGGATCTCAGCCGAGATCCACACCACTCTCAACCAGGTATGTAGCAGATATAAACCGCAAGGGATACTGGGAGAGGAAGAGGTAAATAGCAGAAAGCTAATTGCCAAGCGGCAACAGCTGAGGGGAAGGGGTGTGGAGAACAGCACCCAAACCACAGGGAATAGCCTGTCAAAACCTGTCACTTAGAAAGCCGCGCAGAACGTCTGATTCCAGGCGCAAGCCCACTCGTGACAGGTACATACCTGTGTTCACATGCTGCTGCTTCTGGTACATGATGCTGGTACATACCTGTGGGGGGGGGGGGTCATGCTGCTGCTCCTGGAAAATACTTTTGGTATGTAGGTACATGATGCAGCTCCTGGTACATATCTGTCTGTTTACATGATGCTGGTACATACCTGTGTGTATGTGTGTGTGTGTGTGTGTGTGTGTGTGGGGAGGTACATAACTTTGTCTACATGCTGCTTCTCCTGGCACATGATGATGTCGATTTTCATGGGCATAATACAAGTGCATGTCAATAAATTAGAATATCATCAAAAAGTTGTTTTTTTTCAGTAATTCAGTTCAAAAAGAGAAACACATATATTATATAGAGTCATTACAAACAGAGTGAACTTTTTCAAGTGTTTATTTATGTTAATATTGATGATTATAGCTTACAGCCAAGGAAAACCCAAAATTCATTATCTCAGAAAATTAGAATAATTAACCCAAAACACCTGCAAAGGCTTCCTAAAGGTCCTTTTACACGGGCCGATTATCGGCCGAAAAATCGTTCCTAGGAACGCTAGTGCCGATAATCGGCCCGTGTAAAAGTGGCCCTAATCAGCCGACGAACGAGCAAAACGCTCGTTCGTCGGCTGATTGGATCTTTTGTAGAAACCAAAAGATCCAATCTGTCGGGCGCACATCGCCCTGTGTAAACAGGACATGGGCTACAAGTGTCGCATTCCATGTGTCAAGCCACTCATGACCAATAGACAACGCCAGAAGCGTCTTACTTGGGCCAAGGAGAAAAAGAACTGGACTGTTCTTAGTGGTCAAAGGTGTTGTTCTCAGATGAAAGTAAATTTTGCATTTCATTTGGAAATCAAGGTCCCAGAGTCTGGAGGAAGAGTGGTGAGGCACTTAATCCAAGCTGCTTGAGGGCTAGTGTGAAGTTTCCACAATCAGTGATGGTTTGAGGAGCCATGTCATCTGCTGGTGTAGGTCCACTGTGTTTTATCAAGACCATAGTCAGTGCAGCCGTCTACCAGGAACTTTTAGAGCACTTCATGCTTCCCTCTGCCGACAAGCTTTTTGGAGATGGAATTTTTATTTTCCAGCAGGACTTGGCACCTGTCCACACTGCCAAAAGTACCACTACCTGGTTTAATAACCACAGTATCACTGTGCTTGATTGGCCAGCAAACTCGCCTGACCTTAACCCCATAGAGAATCTATAGGGTATTGTCAAGAGGAAGATGAGAGACACCAGACCCAACAATGCAGACGAGCTGAAGGCTGCTATCAAAGCAACCAGGGCTTCCATAACACCTCTGCAGTGCCACAGGCTGATCGCCTCCATGCCATGCCGCATTGATGCAGTCATTCATGCAAAAGGAGCCCCAACCAAATATTGAATGCATTTACTGTACATACTTTTCATATGGCCAACATTTCTGTGTTTAAAATTTTTTTTACAGTTGGTCTAATATAATATTCTAATTTTGTGAGATAATGACTTCTGGGTTTTCCTTGGCTGTAAGCCATAATCATCAACATTAACAGAAATAAAGACTTGTAAAAGTTCACTCTGTTTGTAATGACTTTATATAATATATGTGTTTCACTTTTTGAATTGAATTACTGAAAAAAAAAACTTTTTGATGATATTCTAATTTATTGACATGCACTTCTATGTTTTATGGACAAATTGGAAAACCTAAGTGAATGATAACTGTGTACAGCACCTAACCCTTGGCTGCATTCACTGACCCAAGGGCACCAAAACATCCACATAATGCCCCTGCAGGCTTTCTAGCCCTAACAGGAGCCCCCAGCCTTTAACTCACCAAACCTCCTTACATGCACGCCCCAAAGAGTCATGCAAATATTCCAACTTGTTTTGCCTCCCAGAATCCCCTTTCTACCTGCCACAGGCGAACATCGGTGACACCTCACCTATGTTTGTCCTGTCACACCCAAACTGCTGTCTCTAGACCTTCCTGAAGCCCCAATGCCCACAGGTCCATCCCCACCTTGTTCAGATGAACACCATCCGCCCGCAAAAACTGAGCAGACACCTCCTCCAATTCCCCATGGCGCACAAGATAACCTCCTTGCCACCGTACGAATGCCATACCTCCTTCTCCCTGGCTTTGTTGATTCGATTGACTGATCTAGCAAACCTCCATGACTGATGGGCTACCACATTTTTGTTTTTGTACAAGCGCTGCCTTCTCTGCTCTGTTTCCTGCTCCTCCCTGCAAATGCTACGGCAAGCAAGTGAGCAGAGCAGAGAAAGCAGCTCTCATATGAGCGCTGCCCTCTTTTCAAACAGCTGATCGTCAGGGGTTCCATAGCCTTTAGCTTTGAGCCTTTAGCTACGCCCCTGTTAGTGTACATCCGCGTGTACCCAGTGCTGGGTATAGTGTACATCCGCGTGTACCCAGTGCTGGTTGTAGTGTACATCCGCGTGTACCCAGTGCTAGGTGTAGTGTACATCCGCGTGTACCCAGTGCTGGGTGTAGTGTACATCCACGTGTACCCAGTGCTGGGTGTAGTGTACATCCGCGTGTACCCAGTGCTGGGTGTAGTGTACATCCACGTGTACCCAGTGCTGGGTGTAGTGTACATCCGCGTGTACCCAGTGCTGGGTGTAGTGTACATCCGCGTGTACCCAGTGCTGGGTGTAGTGTACATCCGCGTGTACCCAGTGCTGGGTGTAGTGTACATCCGCGTGTACCCAGTGCTGGGTGTAGTGTACATCCGCGTGTACCCAGTGCTGGGTGTAGTGTACATCTGCGTGTAACCAGTGCTGGGTGTAGTGTACATCTACGTGTAACCAGTGCTGGGTGTAGTGTACATCCGCGTGTAACCAGTGCTGGGTGTAGTGTACATCCGCGTGTAACCAGTGCTGGGTGTAGTGTACATCCGCGTGTAACCAGTGCTGGGTGTAGTGTACATCCGCGTGTAACCAGTGCTGGGTGTAGTGTACATCTACGTGTAACCAGTGCTGGGTGTAGTGTACATCTACGTGTAAACAGTGCTGGGTGTAGTGTACATCCGCGTGTAACCAGTGCTGGGTGTAGTGTACATCCACGTGTAACCAGTGCTGGGTGTGGTGTACATCCGCGTGTAACCAGTGCTGGGTGTAGTGTACATCCGCGTGTAACCAGTGCTGGGTGTAGTGTACATCCGCGAGTACCCAGTGCTGGGTGTAGTGTACATCCTCGTGTACCCAGTGCTGGGTGTAATGTGTAGTATTTCCTGTTGTGTGTCACACATGTAGGTGTACCAGGGTGCAGAATCACAAGGGTCGTGGTCAGGATTTAGCTTGATGTGTGATCCTGTTATCCTCTACTGGGGAGAATGTACTGCTGGTGTGTGTATATAATTTTGGATATGACCGCACTGTTTGCAGCAGGTACATGGGCATATACCAATGTTGGATGCTGTGTCTATAGGTCTGTCATCAGTACTAATATATTAGTGTCCAGGATCATAAGCTATTATTATGTGCAAGTGAATGGCGGCTGGAAACTACATAGTGGACAAAACCTTCTGCTTCTAGCTCTACCGCCCAGAAAGCGCTAATCAGTGGAGGCAGTGTTTGGCACCCTGGGCAGGTCCTTTCTCTGGCATCCCTGCCCCCCCTTCCCAATACTTTAAAAAATTGTGCCACCTCACAGTAGCATTGCCCTCATTGTACAACCTTCACAGTAGTTATGTCCAGATATATGCCCCCTAATAATATCTGCCCCTACCTACCCCTTAACCCTTCATTCAGTGAACAGGCACCAGGCATACCTGCTCCTCTATTAACCTTTTGTGCTGCACTTGCTTCCTCCTGCTGAGACACTCTGTAGCCCTCTGTCTCTCCCCCCACAACCTCGGAGACCTGTTGAGAGGGGGAGAGGGAGCAGGAGAAACTTGTGCCGTCCCAGCTGGCTGCCTCCCTCTGTCTACACAGTGAGCACTATGACCAGAGTAACATGCTGGGCTCGGACTGGATTCACGCATCGGCCTATCTCTCACCACTGGTGTGAGTGCAGGAGCCGGGGATTTCTCCCTGGTCCCTAGCTAGCTGCTGACAGGCTCTGCACTGCAAGGGAAATTGACAAGCTCCTCCTTCCGTTTCCTGAAACCAGAGAGCAAGTCTCCTCCTCCCCCGCACGGCAGCCGCCTTCTTCCACTTGTCTCCCCAGCTCCTTGTAATCGCTGTACAGAGCTGAGCAGCTCCAGGACTACATAACACATGTGCGGCCACCGGGAGAAGATGGAGCCTTCCTGGCCACTAGGGGCAGGAGCAACACCTGTGTGAGGGGCTCTGTGTCTGGACATACCTGCTGTGCCTTGTGGAACGTACGCCGCTCCTATCCTGCGGGACGGACATGGCCTGGGTGAAACTATTCCGCCGGCAGGCGGGGGGAAACCTGGGAAAGGTCTACCAACCGGGCAGTGTTCTCTCCTTAGCCCCGACTAAAGGCTTGTTCAATGAACCCGGCCAGAACAGCTGCTTCCTGAACAGCGCCGTGCAGGTGAGCGACCGTACCTGTGTGTGTACACCGTGCTGTTTACCTTGCGTACCTGTGTGTACATACCACTTCCGCTCCCTGTGTGTACATGCTGCCGCTGTACGTACCTGTGTTTGTGGTACCTGCTGCCGGTCCTGGTACATATACCTGTGTGTGGGGGGTACCTGCTGCCGGTCCTGGTACATATACCTGTGTGTGGGGGGTACCTGCTGCCGGTCCTGGTACATATACCTGTGTGTGGGGGGTACCTGCTGCCGGTCCTGGTACATATACCTGTGTGCGGGGGTACCTGCTGCCGGTCCTGGTACATGTACCTGCTGCCGCACCTGGTACACGTACCTGTTGCTGCTCCTGGTACACATACCTGTGTGGGGGGGGGTACCTGTTGCTGCTCCTGGTACACATACCTGTGTGGGGGGGGTACCTGCTGCTGGACCTGGTACACATACCTGTGTGTGGGGGTACCTGCTGCCGGTCCTGGTACATATACCTGTGTGTGGAGGTACCTGCTGCCGGTCCTGGTATATATACCTGTGTGTGGGGGTACCTGCTGCCGGTCCTGGTACATATACCTGTGTGTGCGGTTACCTGCTGCCGGTCCTGGTACATATACCTGTGTGTGCGGTTACCTGCTGCCGGTCCTGGTACATATACCTGTGTGTGGAGGTACCTGCTGCCGGTCCTGGTACATATACCTGTGTGTGCGGTTACCTGCTGCCGGTCCTGGTACATATACCTGTGTGTGCGGTTACCTGCTGCCGGTCCTGGTACATATACCTGTGTGTGCGGTTACCTGCTGCCGGTCCTGGTACATATACCTGTGTGTGGAGGTACCTGCTGCCGGTCCTGGTACATATACCTGTGTGTGGAGGTACCTGCTGCCGGTCCTGGTACATATACCTGTGTGTGCGGTTACCTGCTGCCGTCCTGGTACATATACCTGTGTGTGCGGTTACCTGCTGCCGGTCCTGGTACATATACCTGTGTGTGCGGTTACCTGCTGCCGGTCCTGGTACATATACCTGTGTGTGCGGTTACCTGCTGCCGGTCCTGGTACATATACCTGTGTGTGCGGTTACCTGCTGCCGGTCCTGGTACATATACCTGTGTGTGCGGTTACCTGCTGCCGGTCCTGGTACATATACCTGTGTGTGCGGTTACCTGCTGCCGGTCCTGGTACATATACCTGTGTGTGCGGTTACCTGCTGCCGGTCCTGGTACATATACCTGTGTGTGCGGTTACCTGCTGCCGGTCCTGGTACATATACCTGTGTGTGCGGTTACCTGCTGCCGGACCTGGTACATATACCTGTGTGTGGGGGTACCTGCTGCCGGACCTGGTACATATACCTGTGTGTGGGGGTACCTGCTGCCGGACCTGGTACATATACCTGTGTGTGGGGGTACCTGCTGCCGGTCCTGGTACATATACCTGTGTGTGGGGGCACCTGCTGCTGCACCTGGTACATACCTGTGTGTAGGGGTACCTGTTGCTGCTCCTGGTACATACCTGTTTGTTTACATGATGCTGGTACATACTTTGGGGGGGCGGGTGTATATACCTGTGTGTACATGCCGCTGTTCCTGGCACATGATGATTTTCATGGGCATAACATGTTATACAGACAAATTGGAAAACCTAAGTGAATGATATCCGTGTACAGCTCCGTTCTGATGTGAGCACGATGGCAGCAGGTACTGGGATCTGTATGGTAATAATTACCACTTTAATGTACAGTTTAAAGGGAATCTGTCACCCTGACTTTGGAGTATTATCTACAGTAATACATGCCTAGTACTGCAGATAAGGAGTGCAGATCACTAGATATACCTGTGTGGGGAGGGGTACCTGCTGCTTGCCCTGGTACATATACCTGTGTGGGGAGGGTTACCTGCTGCTGGATCTGGCAAATATACCTGGGGGGGGGGGGGCACGTGCTGCTGGTCCTGGAACACATGCCTGTGTGCGGGGGTACCTGCTGCTGGTCCTAGTACATACCTGTGTATTTACATGGTACAGATTCTGGTACATACCTGTGTGTGTAGATACATGATGCAGCTTCTGGTACATATGTCTGTTTACATGATGCTGGTGGTACATACCTGTGTGTACATGCTGCTGCTCCTGGCACATGATGCTTATTTTCATGGGCATAACGTGTTTTACCGACAAATTGGAAAACCTAAGTCAATGATATCTGTGTACAGCTCTGGAATGATGTGAGCACGATTGCAGCAGGTACTGGGATCTGTACGGTAATAATTACATTTTAATGTACAGTTTAAAGCTTATCTGTCACCCGACTTTGGAGTATTATCTACAGTAATACATGCCTAGTACAGCAAATAAGCAGAGCAGATCACTAGTTTTTATGATTCTTGTTGTGGTACATGCCGGGAGGAGGGGAGGGGGGGGGGGGTACATGATGCTTGTTGTGGTACATGCCTGGGGGGGGGTACATGATACTTGTTGTGCTACATGCACGGGGAGAGGGGGTACTTGATGCTTGTTGTGGTACATGCTGGGGGGGGGGGAATATGATCTTTTTGTGGTACATGCCGGGGGGGGGTTGCATGGAAATATGATGCTTGTTGTGGTACATGCTGGGGGGGTTTGGGGTTGGTACATGATACTTGTTGTGGTACATGCCGGGGGGAAGGGGACATGATGCTTGTTGTGGTACATGCCGGGGAAAGGGGGGGGAATATAATGCTTGTTGTAGTACATGCCGGGGAAGGGGGGGGAATATGATGCTTGTTGTGGTACATGCCTGGGGGGGTACATGATACTTGTTGTGCTACATGCACGGGGAGAGGGGGTACTTGATGCTTGTTGTGGTACATGCTGGGGGGGGGGGGAATATGATCTTTTTGTGGTACATGCCGGGGGGGGGGGGGTTGCATGGAAATATGATGCTTGTTGTGGTACATGCCGGGGGGTTTGGGGTTGGTACATGATACTTGTTGTGGTACATGCCGGGGGGAAGGGGACATGATGCTTGTTGTGGTACATGCCGGGGAAGGGGGGGGAATATAATGCTTGTTGTAGTACATGCCGGGGAAGGGGGGGGGGAATATGATGCTTGTTGTGGTACATGCCGGGGGGGGGAAATATGATGCTTGTTGTGGTACATGCCGGGGGGGGAATATGATGCTTGTTGTGTACATGCCCCTAGGGGGGGGAGGTTGGAATATGATGCATGTTGTGGTACATGCCGGGGGGGGGGAAATATGATGCCGCTTGTGGTACATGCCGGGGGGGGGGGGGAATATGATGCATGTTGTGGTACATGCCGGGGGGGGGGAATATGATGCTTGTTGTGGTACATGCCGGGGGGGGGGAATATGATGCTTGTTGTGTACATGCCCCTGGGGGGGGGGAGGTTGGAATATGATGCATGTTGTGGTACATGCCGGGGGGGGGGGAATATGATGCTTGTTGTGTACATGCCCCTAGGGGGGGGAGGTTGGAATATGATGCATGTTGTGGTACATGCCGGGGGGGGGGGAATATGATGCATGTTGTGGTACATGCCGGGGGGGGGGGGGGGGAATATGATGCTTGTTGTGGTACATGCCGGGGGGGGAATATGATGCTTGTTGTGTACATGCCCCTGGGGGGGGAGGTTGGAATATGATGCATGTTGTGGTACATGCCGGGGGGGGGGGGGAATATGATGCATGTTGTGGTACATGCCGGGGGGGGAGGTTGGAATATGATGCATGTTGTGGTACATGCCGGGGGGGGAGGTTGGAATATGATGCATGTTGTGGTACATGCCGGGGGGGGAGGTTGGAATATGATGCATGTTGTGGTACATGCCGGGGGGGGGGGAATATGATGCATGTTGTGGTACATGCCGGGGGGGGGGGGGAATATGATGCTTGTTGTGTACATGCCCCTAGGGGGGGGAGGTTGGAATATGATGCATGTTGTGGTACATGCCGGGGGGGGGGGAATATGATGCATGTTGTGGTACATGCCGGGGGGGGGGGGGAATATGATGCTTGTTGTGGTACATGCCGGGGGGGGGGGGAATATGATGCATGTTGTGGTACATGCTGGGGGGGGGGGAATATGATGCTTGTTGTGGTACATGCCGGGGGGGGGGGGGAATATGATGCTTGTTGTGGTACATGCCGGGGGGGGGGGGGAATATGATGCTTGTTGTGGTACATGCCGGGGGGGAATATGATGCTTGTTGTGGTACATGCCGGGGGGGGGGGGGAAATATGATGCTTGTTGTGGTACATGCCGGGGGGGGGGGGGGAATATGATGCTTGTTGTGGTACATGCCCCTAGGGGGGGGAGGTTGGAATATGATGCATGTTGTGGTACATGTCGGGGGGGGGGGGGGGAGAATATGATGCTTGTTGTGGTACATTCCGGGGGGGGGAGGAATACGATGCTTGTTGTGGTACATGCCGGGGGGGAGGGGGTGGAAATATGATGCTTGTTGTGATACATGCCGGGGGGGGGGGGAGGAATATGACTCCTGTTGTGGTACATGTCGGGGGGGTATTTCATGCTTGTTGTGGTACATGCCGGGGGATTACATGATGCTTGTTGTGGTACATGCCGGGGGGGGAATATGATGCTTGTTGTGGTACATGCGGGGGGGGGGAATATGATGCATGTTGTGGTACATGCCCGGGGGGGGGGGGGGAATATGATGCATGTTGTGGTACATGCCCGGGGGTGGGGAATATGATGCTTGTTGTGATACATGCCCGGGGGTGGGGAATATGATGCTTGTTGTGATACATGCCCGGGGGTGGGGAATATGATGCTTGTTGTGGTACATGATGCTTGTTGTGGTACATGCCTGGGGGGGTACATGATGCTTGTTGTGGTACATGCCTGGGGGGGGTACATGATGCTTGTTGTGGTACATGCCTGGGGGGGGGACTTGATGCTTGTTGTGGTACATGTCTGGGAGGGTACATGATGCTTGTTGTGGTACATGCCTGGGGGGGGTACATGTCAGTGTGTGTGCATGATGCTGGTTGTAGAACATACATGTGTATTTAGATGATGCTTCTCTATCTATGTGCACATGATGCTTGTAGCAGTTTTCATCTGTGTGTACGCAGTACTGGTTATGGTATATATCTCTTTGTACCCAGTGCTGGTTGTAGTATATATCCATGTGTACCCAGTGCTGGTTGTAGTATATATCTGTATGTACCCAGTGCTGGTTGTAGTATATATCCGTGTGTACCCAGTGCTGGTTGTAGTATATATCCATGTGTACCCAATGCTGCTTGTAGTATATATCCGTGTGTACCCAGTGCTGGTTGTAGTATATATCCATGTGTACCCAATGCTGCTTGTAGTATATATCCATGTGTACCCAATGCTGCTTGTAGTATATATCCGTGTGTACCCAGTGCTGGTTGTAGTATATATCTCTATGTACCCAGTGCTGGTTGTAGTATATATCTCTATGTACCCAGTGCTGGTTGTAGTATATATCTCTATGTACCCAGTGCTGGTTGTAGTATATATCTCTATGTACCCAGTGCTGGTTGTAGTATATATCCATGTGTACCCAGTGCTGGTTGTAGTATATATCTCTATGTACCCAGTGCTGGTTGTAGTATATATCCATGTGTACTCAGTGCTGGTTGTAGTATATATCTGCGTGTACCCAGTGCTGGTTGTAGTATATATCTGTGTGTACTCAGTGCTGGTTGTAGTATATATCTGTGTGTACTCAGTGCTGGTTGTAGTATATATCCGTGTGTACCCAGTGCTGGTTGTAGTATATATCTCTATGTACCCAGTGCTGGTTGTAGTATATATCTCTATGTACCCAGTGCTGGTTGTAGTATATATCTGTGTGTACTCAGTGCTGGTTGTAGTATATATCCGTGTATACCCAGTGCTGGTTGTAGTATATATCCGTGTGTACCCAGTGCTGGTTGTAGTATATATCTCTATGTACCCAGTGCTGGTTGTAGTATATATCTCTATGTACCCAGTGCTGGTTGTAGTATATATCTCTATGTACCCAGTGCTGGTTGTAGTATATCTCTATGTACCCAGTGCTGGTTGTAGTATATATCTCTATGTACCCAGTGCTGGTTGTAGTATATATCTGCGTGTACCCAGTGCTGGTTGTAGTATATATCTGTGTGTACTCAGTGCTGGTTGTAGTATATATCTGTGTGTACCCAGTGCTGGTTGTAGTATATATCCGTGTGTACCCAGTGCTGGTTGTAGTATATATCTCTATGTACCCAGTGCTGGTTGTAGTATATATCTGCGTGTACTCAGTGCTGGTTGTAGTATATATCTGCGTGTACCCAGTGCTGGTTGTAGTATATATCTGCGTGTACTCAGTGCTGGTTGTAGTATATATCCGCGTGTACTCAGTGCTGGTTGTAGTATATATCCGTGTGTACCCAGTGCTGGTTGTAGTATATATCCGTGTGTACCCAGTGCTGGTTGTAGTATATATCCGTGTGTACCCAGTGCTGGTTGTAGTATATATCCGTGTGTACCCAGTGCTGGTTGTAGTATATATCTCTATGTACCCAGTGCTGGTTGTAGTATATATCTCTATGTACCCAGTGCTGGTTGTAGTATATATCTCTATGTACCCAGTGCTGGTTGTAGTATATATCCATGTGTACCCAGTGCTGGTTGTAGTATATATCCGTGTGTACCCAGTGCTGGTTGTAGTATATATCTGCGTGTACCCAGTGCTGGTTGTAGTATATATCCATGTGTACTCAGTGCTGGTTGTAGTATATATCCATGTGTACTCAGTGTTGGTTGTAGTATATATCCATGTGTACTCAGTGTTGGTTGTAGTATATATCCATGTGTACCCAGTGCTGGTTGTAGTATATATCCATGTGTACTCAGTGCTGGTTGTAGTATATATCAGTGTGTACCCAGTGCTGGTTGTAGTATATATCTGTGTGTACATCTTTTTGTTGTCTGTAATCTGTGTGTAGTATTCTTTGTTGTGTGTCGCACATGTAGGTGTGCATTTTCACTCAGTGTGGCAGTACCAGGGTGCAGACTCACAAGGGCCGGGGTCAGGGTGTGATCCAGTACTGGTTAGCGTGTACTTCTGGTGTGTGTGTATATATATAATTTTGGATATGACCGCACTGTTTACAGCAGGTACATATTCCAGTGTTGGATGCTGTGTCTATAGGTCTGCTCCGCTGTCTTTGGTAACTGGACATCAGTGCTAATATATTAGTGTTCAGGATCATATTTTATTATGTCCTTTCTGTCTGATTTCTGCTGTATTATCAGTTGGCATGGATGTGCCCATGTGTGCGAGACAGAAAGCGAGCACCGATCTGGCAAAGCTTCCTAGTATTGTGGTGACCTGAGCCTAGTCTCCTGTAACTAGTGTCAGTTGTCATGTGAATAATGTATTTCGGCGGTGTACAGCATGTTTTCCGTCCTGTTGCCTTGTGTCCATTCATCATTAGGTCTTATTTGACTTGTTAACAAATGACTGGTTTTAGGGCCGTTGTCTGTCTGCATTACAATGACTGGCGATACTCTCTATTATCTGCCACTTGTTTTCTCTTAGGTTGCCTCTTAAAGGGGTTTTCAGTTACTTTGATGTTGATGACTTATCCTTAGGATAGGTGATTATCATCAGCTAAGTGGAGAGCCGGCATCCCCATTGATCAGCTGTTTTGGGGAACTCATCCACTGCCTAGTGGCCATGCTAGGGTACTGCAGATCCGCTCCCCTTCAAGTGAATGGCGGCTGAACTGATAATTGGCACCTGAAACTGCATAGTGGACAGAACCTTGTGCTTCCAGCTCTGCCCTCCTGAGAGCGCTAATCGGTGGGGGTGCCGGCCTCCTACCCATCTCATATTGATAACCTTTCATGAGTATAAGGCCCAGAAAACCTCTGTAATTTGAGGGCAGCCTAAAGTAGTGACACAGACCCTAACTGTAATTGAATGGTGGCTTTTCTTGTAGTAGTTCTGATAAAAAATTTTACACAAAAAACGGAAAGGATGTATCAGTATGTCATCCTTTTTTTGCGGATCTGCAAAAAACGGAAGGAGGAATCAATTCCTTTTTTTTGTTTTGTTTTTCCTACCCTCCTGGAACGGAATCCGTGAATGCGGATGACATGCGGATGCCTTTCCGCATGTCATCCGCATTTTTGCGGATCCATAGACTTTCATTGGGCTAAGGACCGCAAAATCGGAGGAAAGGTAAGACAGGAGGATTTCTGTTTGCGGATGAACGGAGAAACGGATGCGGACAACATACGGTGCAATGTCCGCATTTTTCGGGACCCATTAAAATGAATGGATCCGCATACTATCCGCAAAAAAACGTCCGAAATTCCGGAACGGACGCGGATAGGATGCGGATGAAAAATCAGGACGTGTGAATGGGGCCTTAATTAGCAGCAGCCCCCCCCGCCCATCAGCTGCTGATTAGCAGCTTTCTCCCTATGTGCAGTAATGGGGAGCAAGCTGTCCATCAGCCCCAGGTGAACCTGCATATTATTACACAATTGAATATTGCTAAAATCATGCCGCCTGTCACTACTTTGCCCTCAGACACAGTTGACAGTTCTTAGATGTGCTCTTGTTGCCCATGTAAAACTTTCTTGATCCCATCTTGATTGTTGCCCGCATTCCGGAGAAATTCTTGTTTTCCTTTTATGCAAATGAACTTGGCATAAGGAGGACGTTACCTTTTCACTTTGAGTGACACCAGCAGGCAGTGATATAGTCTCGCCTGGCCCTGCCTTACTGCTCGTGCCATCACTTGGGCATCTACACATGCGCAATTCTAGTCATGTTGATCGCCATGGCTGAATGAATTGGTACTGTGCTTGGTTGCTTCAGGAATCAATGCATGCACAATACAGATTGCTTCAGTCCTGGCAAGCAACAGGGCCTTACTGCGCGTGTGCCGATTCCTAAAGCAATGGCAAATGCTCTGTAACACAGAACCAGGCGAGGCGAAATCACTGTCTGGCCCTGTCACTCAATTTAAGGAGTGTGGCTGTCAGTGCAGGGGTGACACCCTTGTTGCACCAATCAGTTAATTTGCATATGAGAATTTCTCTGGCAATAATCAGCATGGTATCAAGAGGGTTTTACTCAGGGGAGCAGCAGACATCTAAGGCCCCATTCACACGTCCGTATAATGTGTCCGCATCCTTTCTGCATCCGTTTCCGCAATTGCGGACAATTATGTGGATAGGATGCGGATCCATTCATTTCAATGGGTCCTGAAAAAATGCGGACAGTACACCGTGTGGTGTCCGCATCCGTGTGTCCGTTCCGACTGTCCGCATAAAGAAATCCTCCTGTCCTACTTTTCTCCCGAATTGCGGTCCGTAGCACAATGAAAGTCTATGGATCCGCAAAAAATGCGGAAGACATGCGGAAAGGCATCCGCATGTCATCCGTATTTGCGGATTCCGTTCCAGGAGGGGAGAGAAAAAAAGATGTTGTTCATCCTTCCGTTTTTTGCAAAAAACGGATGACATATGGATACATCCTTTCCGTTTTTTATGGAAAAACGGAACGGATGTCCTGGAAAAACTGAGTTTTTTGCAGAACAATGGATCCGCAAAAAACTGACCGTTTTCCAGGATGTGCAAAAATACGGACGTGTGAATGGGGCCTAACAGATTGATATTAAGTTATGTGGTGACAAGGCTGGCAGTATCCTGGCCCAGTGTGGCATTTGGACCACAAATCTATGAATACCGTAACAAAAAATAAACAAAAAATTGTGGCAGAATTGTGTGTTTTTTCCCAACTCCACCACATTTGGAATTTATTTTTTTTTTTTTTTTACAGCATCCCACTACATTGTATGTAACAGTAAATTGTGTCATTAGAAAGAACAACTTGTCCCGGAAAAATTAAGCCCTCATCATAAGTCTATGTGACTCTGCGAAGGCAGGAAGTGAAAAACGAAAACGGGCAATTTTCTAAGGATTAAAGGAAGTATGGATTCAGGGTCAGACTACACAGGGTTTGTCTGTTACCATGGACAACATATAGTTCTACATAGGAGCTGTAGACAAATTAAAACGAGGAGTTAGAATGAATGATTTATTAATTTGGAAAGCTTCTTTATGATAGTAATAATAGAAAAATATGCTGCAAGGGAGAACCTTCCCTTTGGGGATCTGCGGGTGCAGGAACATAAACTGGCGCTTGTTGAGGCTTGTTCCCTGATTTTTAGCCCATCCCTGGTATGTACCTTGTCAGTCTGGGAGGCGGCTGGACATCAGAGCAGCATTTGCATTCATTGACCTCCATATTAAAATGGTCTGGCGCAATCATGAAGACATTTAATAAGTCTGTGGCGGATCACGTGTGAAGTCACGTCTCGCTGTCCCTGTTTACGTGTAACTGCCTTGTATGCGAAAATGTGGTTGTGGCGCTTGGAGGACGTTCTGAATGTGCAGCAGAAGAGTCTGATCTTACTTTGTGCTCGGACTGTTACACAGAAATTGTCTGGTTCATTGCAGGCCAGTTCCTGATTGAAAGGGTCCTTTTCCTCGGAGCTGTAGATAAGTCACCAAGGGACCTTTAAACGCAGGAAGGAAATGCTTTGAACTCCAATTGACTCAGGAATACGTTTCCTTTATGAGATTAAAGAAGCAAATGCTTGTAGTATCCACACGTCTCAGGAAATTGTCCAGGAAGATGAAGACATTTACAATATGCAGGAGAACAAGCAATTCACCTTAAACTTCTGGACCGTTAATTTACCTTCAGCGTCGCCTCCTCCTTTTTTTTTTTTTTTTTGACACCTGTATGTAGAAGGTATATGAGAAAATGCCTTAATGTATCAGGAGGAAGGAGTCCTGGTTTATAGGGGGGGGAAATCTTTGTCATGGCACAGCATGCAACCCAGCTTCTTGTACTAGAAGCCCTGGAATATATCACATTCCTAAAGGGAGGACACTTAAAGGTGTTGTCTCACTTCAGCAAATGACATTTATCATGTAGAGAAAGTTATTACAAGACACTTACTAATGTATTGTTATTATCCATATTGCTTCCTTTACTGACTGGATTCATTTTTCCACCACATTATACACTGCTCGTTTCCATGGTTACAATTGCACATGCTAGGAAAAAGCACCAGCCTATGTGAGCTCCACTGTCCTGGCCACCAGTGAGGACGGCACTTTTTTCTATAGTGTGCATACACGACCACCACCGCTGAAGTACAGGGTGGTCTGTAACCATGGAAACGAGCAGTGTATAATGTGATGGAGAAATAGATCCAGCCAGCAAAGGAAGCAATATGGATAATCACAATACATTAGTAAGTGGCTTGTATAAACTTTCTCTGTATGATAAATACCATTGAAGTGACACAATCCCTTTAAGGAGTCTTCTTTTTTTGCTGAGAAATGCTTGTTCAAGGTGAGTTACTGAAAACTGCCCAAACTGGTTTGTTAGCCAGAGTCTTATGGGCAAGAGCAATGTATAAAGTATCAATATACATGGTGCCTAATGGTACGAACTCCTTACTGAGTACATGTGGATTTTATCAACCACTTTTTAGTCTCTCCTGACATTTTTCTTTCAGTAAATACCTATATTTTTCATAAAATAACAATTTTATGATATAGTTTCTTAGGACTCTGTGTTGTGAAGCTCCTCTGTTATTCCTCCTAGAAATGTATGAATAAATTGACAGCACAGGGTGTCCATATCCACGCACTAAGGGCGCATTCACACGATCACGCCGTGTTTTGTGCTCCGCAAATTGGAGATCTGCAAAACACGGATGCCGCCCATGTACAGTACGGCCGGACCATTATAGAAATGCCTATTCTTGTCCGCAATCAGATTGTGGACAAGAATAGGACCTGTTCTATATTTTTGGTGGGACTGCGGAATGGAATTATTGATGAGGACAGAAGACTGTGTGCTGTCCACATCTTTTGCGGGCCCCATTGAAATGAATGGGTCCGTACCTTTTCCGCTAAATTGCGGAACAGATGCAGACTCATTCATACAGTCGTGGGAATGAGGCCTAAAGGATATGGCTTTGAACAGAGCTTCCATGCAAGCTCTAGTGGTATTCAACTGGCGCATTGCAGATTGTTTTCTTAGTATTAACGTGGTAACCCCCAAAAGTGTGCGACTATTAACGGTGAACAGTAAAAAAGTCAACAGTTTGTAAAGAATTCCTGCTAATTGCCGGGCTGCTCCTATATGTCCCTTGGATTGAGCTGAAGTACAAGTGCAGCCCAGCAATTAGCAGTAATCTGTATGTGCTGACACCCTAACACAGTCCAGTCACTGCTGCCCGTGGTGCCAGGCGGTGTAGGGGGGCATAGAATGGTAATATCCAGTTGTGAATTTAGAGGAATAACAGAGAATCGGCGGAGGATTATTTAAGTGGCAGGGTCTTTTTCCCACATATCCATGTATGATCAGTGAGGGTCCAACCACTAGGTCCATTTTTCCTTAGAAATAACTTCACATTAAAGAGGTTCCCCGTTCTGTTAAGGATAGGTCATCAATATCAGATCGGCGGGGATCCGGCACCCCCGCCGATCAGCTGTATGAGGAGATGGTGCGCGCAGTGTGCACGTGACGTCTCCGGTCTCTCTTCCTGTGTCTATGGTGGAGCAGCAGCAAGCAGGACAGTAGACTGCACATTTACTTTACATTTAATATTGATGACCTTTCCTCAGGATAGCTCATCGATATCAGATCGGCGGGGGTCCGACACCCGGCACCCCCACCGGTCAGCTGGTTGAAGAGGAGGCGTGCCGTGCCAGCAAAACTGGATGAAGCCTGTGTGTATTGTGTGTGGTTTCCACATTCCTCTTCAGTTAGTTAAAAATGACTAAACAGCCAGTCCATCCATTAAAAGTCTCTTTCTGAGCTTAAAAACAAGTAAACCGCTTCTAGATGTAATAAAAAATCCACTCAAGCTTTTAAATCCAGTGCCGCCCCCTCCATGACCTCCCTTTTAGTGATTGGTGAGGATTCAAGC
This sequence comes from Rhinella marina, assembly GCA_900303285.1. Classification (NCBI taxonomy): domain Eukaryota; kingdom Metazoa; phylum Chordata; class Amphibia; order Anura; family Bufonidae; genus Rhinella; species Rhinella marina. The sequence continues at coordinate 69,823 of ONZH01011294.1, read as the reverse complement.
AGTCATGCCCCCCACTAATCTCACATTTGGGTTGGTAGGGCAAAGATGGGAATGAGGAATGTTCACTCTTGATAATTGCCCGCTAGTTCAGATGCATCTACATGAATGGAGATGAACAATTGTGACATTGTTTCCTTGTATGTCAGTAATAAATCCCTGTGCACACAGTAATGCGCTGCCAACAAACAAGGATTTGGTTCTGCACAAAAGATTTGATCACGCGGCGAACATGTTTGTGTGGAATGGGACCTTTGATAAATGACCGTTGTGGTGGGTGCAGGACATGATGGGTGACCTTAAAGGGGTTGTGCAGCCCCTTCCCCTCTCATTCTTCTGGACTTGGAAAAAGGGAGCCGGTAGACACATCTAATACTCCTGGCATATTATTTCCTGTGACCGTGTGTGCTTATTATTTATGAGGATTCCACAATTTAGCCCCATTGACTCCCAGTGTGGCCAATCCTTGAGCAGATCTGCCAGCACGTTGGCAGCAGAAACCCAACCTTGTGTCATCCTTGGGTGTCTCCCATGAATTTTTATACATTTACATGTCAGGTCTGCTGTGGTAATTGCAGGAAAATGAGGGCTAGCATTTGATTGCCATAGTCATCACACTTCCAGCGATACTCTTCTTCTTTGTGTGGTGCCAAATCATTAGAAGTATAGGTATGCATATGCTCAGACCACTTTCACAATGATACCACACACAGATTGGTTTCATTGAAAATACTTCAGATCCCCCAAGCAAGAGAGCGTTTATTAAAGAGACAGTCACTCTTATAGTAGTTATGACATAGACAAAAAGGGGCGTTACTTAAGCAGAGTGATTGGTTCTTTGACACAAGGGTGTTGTTCAGGAACTTCAACACTAAGTTCATTGGTTAATTTGAAACAGGCAAATTAACATGTGTTAGAACAAAGAACGTGTTCACGTGACTCACATAGCTAATTAGCTGCCATCTAGTGGTCAAAGACGAGTAGTACAGGTTTTACAATATATATAAAAAACCTATCTCTCACAACGACGCCTGCACTTTTCTGTTGCATTAGGTTTGGTATATCCTCTTGATGTCTGTTAACGGGGTTCGTTATATGAGCCATGATACTGTACAAAGAGGTGATAGAGGCCACTGCTGGTGTGTGAGGCGGATAAGAATTTGAGCTGTCTGAGAACTAGTGATAAGGGCTACAAAAAGACACACGTCCACCAATAATAATAAAAACGCATATCTAATATTAAAAACACATGTCCACTAATAATGATAATAAAAACACATATAATAATAATTAAAAAAACACATGTCCACCAATAATGATAATAAAAAACACATGTCCACTAATATTGATGATAAAAAACACATGTCCACCAATAATGATAATAAAAAACACATGTCCACCAATAATGATAATAAAAAACACATGTCCACTAATATTGATGATAAAAAACACATGTCCACCAATAATGATAATAAAAAACACATGTCCACTAATATTGATGATAAAAAAACACATGTCCACTAATAATGATAATAAAAACACATATAATAATAATTAAAAAAACACATGTCCACCAATAATGATAATAAAAAACCACATGTCCACTAATATTGATGATAAAAAAACACATGTCCACCAATGATGATAAAAAAACACGTCCACCAATAATTATAATAATAAAAAACACTTGTCCACCAATAATTATAATAATAAAAAAACACATGTCCACTAATATTGATGATAAAAAACACATGTCCACCAATAATGATAATAAAAAACACATGTCCACCAATAATGATAATAAAAAACACATGTCCACTAATATTGATGATAAAAAAACACATGTCCACTAATAATGATAATAAAAACACATATAATAATAATTAAAAAAACACATGTCCACCAATAATGATAATAAAAAACCACATGTCCACTAATATTGATGATAAAAAAACACATGTCCACCAATGATGATAAAAAAAACACGTCCACCAATAATTATAATAATAAAAAACACTTGTCCACCAATAATTATAATAATAAAAAAACACATGTCCACTAATATTGATGATAAAAAAACACATGTCCACCAATAATGATGATAATAAAAACACATGTCCACCAATAATTATAATAATAAAAAAACACATGTCCACCAATAATGATAATAAAAAACACATGTCCACCAATAATTATAATAATAAAAAAACACATGTCCACCAATAATGATAATAATAAAAAACACATGTCCACCAATAATTATAATAATAAAAAAACACATGTCCACCAATAATGATAATAAAAAACACATGTCCACCAATAATTATAATAATAAAAAAACACATGTCCACCAATATGATAATAAAAACACATGTCCACCAATAATTATAATAATAAAAAAACACATGTCCACCAATAATGATAATAAAAAACACATGTCCACCAATAATTATAATAATAATAATAAAAAAAACACTTGTCCACCAATAATTATAATAAAAAAACATGTCTACTAATATTCATGATAAAAAAAACACATGTCCACCAATAATGATAATAATTAAAAAACACATGTCCACCAATAATGATAATAATAAAAAACACATGTCCACCAATATTGATGATGATGATGATGATAAAAAAAAACACATGTCCACCAATATCATTGATGATGATGATGATAAAAAAACACATGTCCACTAGGGATGAGCGAACTTGTAATTAGCAGGTTTGGGTTATGTAAGAATTTGGTTATGGATGCCGTTACCATGGACCGTAACTGAATTCTATGACGTCATGCAGCACGGAAGCCTATAAGAGGCATTCTGTATTACATTCCATCATAATAGAAGTCAATGGCCAGAGTCCTTTCTATAAAAACCTTGTGTGGACTCTCCATCAGTTTTCGGCTACTTTCACATCTGTGTTATTGCTAGGTCCGTCAGGGGATCAGCAAAAACGTATCTGTTCAATAATACAACTGTCTGCGTCCGTTCAGAACAGATCCAGTTGTATTTCCAAAATGAACAAGACAGATCAGTCACTAAAACCATTGTGAGTCAATGGAGGAGGGATCTGTAAGTCAATGGACGACTGATACGTTTTTCTTTCTATCCAAAAAAAACAGACCCATCTCTGATGAAAATAGATAGTGCTTTATGATGGATCTGTCTAGTTCAGCTTCCTGTGAAACACACAGACTGCTTACATGGAAGCGCAACGGTACATTCTGATGCACTCAAGTTTGTTTAAATTTGTCTCCATTGAAAATGCATGGGGAGAAAACTGAAGTGTTTTGCTGCGGTTTTCAGATCCGCAAACGTGAAAGTAGCCTCAACTGGCTTTATAGTGACAATAAAACACCTTTCAAAAATCAGATGGTGGCTTGTCCTCAGTGTTGCAGACACAGGTTTGATATTGTAACGTCAAGCAATCATTTCTCACTTTTTTAATCTACAGTATAGATGAACTAGAGTAAAGTGGGGCACTTTTTCACCTGCAGGGACAGTCCCCACAGGGGAAGAAGTCCTGCTTATGAGAGGAATCGATTTGTTAGAACTACTGTTTTATGTACTGTATTCTATCTGGTAGTTCTCTTCTGGGGAAAAAAAAAAAAGTTGGTCCAGTACAGTTTTTTTCTGGTATACCACTAGTGACTTTGTGAGGGCCATATATATATATACACTTGTGGGTACATTATATTTTAAATCGCCTTATAGTGAAGTTGGCAAGCCATGCCCATCAGCTGTGCTGATAATTAATGGAGGCCATTTGCACAGTTTCAGTATTGATCTTCTTTACTCATATGCCACTAGAGAAAAATGGTAGCTTGAAAGTCATGGCATTGTCAATCGTCAGGATTACTGCATGGTTTGTTGACGAATAAACCTTTTACTTGCCAAGGACCTAAGGCCACTTTCACATTAGCGGCAGCACGGATCCGGCGGGTGAAGGGTGCCGCCGGATCCGTGCTGCCTCAGGTACACGTGAGGAGCCAGAGCAGCGCTCCGGCCCCACACGTGTCACATACATATACACAGATATACACACATACATGCTCCCAGCAGCTCCGCACATCACAGCAGGAGGAGGACGGCGCGCAAATAGGAAGATGGCATTTCCATAGTGAAGGACATCTCATGTGTCCTTGATACTGGAATCTCATGCTATGTATCAACTAGAGGTGTCCTCAAAAAAATAGAACATGTCCTATTCTTGTCCATTTTACAGACAAGGACAGACATTGTTACAATGGATCCGCAAAAAAAATGGGGACGTGTCACAGATGTTATATATGTTTTGCAGACCGCAAAATAAATACGGTTATGTGCGTGAACGCTTTTGTCTAGACATGTTACTCCAGTTTTCTACACGTCTCCCCTTCTGGAGTGACTGCACACTTTTTTTGGGACCTATTAAAACAAAAAAAAAAGTTTTCCAGCTACTTTTTAAAACTGGAGTGAATGCTCTACACATAGTTGCAAATGTACTACTTTTTGAAGACTGGAGTGCATGGCTTGATAGATCCCACCCTGTGTCTTACAGCTAGAATTTTCTTCTTGGCATTTTCCCCTAAACAGAAGGTGTTGGTAAAATGTCTGAAAAAAAAAAGACGGTAAGAGCTACAGCATGCTGATTTAAAAAAATAAATAAAAATAAGCCAAAAAGACAAAATCACTGAGATCTGGAACTGGTGCAGCAAAAAATGCCACCATTAAAGATGATTTCCCATAATGAAAACTTTTCATACCTATCCTATGAATACGTGATATGTGGGGGCTGAGTGTTTGGACACCCTTCAGTCATGGGATAAGGAGGTCCTTGCTTGGTACATTGTGGTTCCTGTGGATGTGAGGGAGTGAGGTTTTATTCTGCCCAAGTGCATTTGTGCTAGTGAATCCCAAAAATGTAACTTATTTAGACATGTTGAGGAAACTAGGATTGCTTATGTTTGATTGAAGTGACTTTGCCAGGAATAACTTTGAGTTTTAAAATGTAAAAAAAAAAAAGAAATGCCCACTGTGTGAACAAGGCCTGATAGACACCATCCCAGATGCCAACCACTTTTTCACCTGGTATATTAGGATCTTTGCCTAACCCATTTTTTTCTATAATCTATAGAACCTGTTTTGGTGTTGGCTTATTTTTTTAATTTCTTTGTCTTGCAGGTTTTGTGGCAGTTGGACATCTTTCGGCGCAGTTTACGTGGGCTAACTGGACATGTTTGTTTAGGAGAAGCATGCATATTTTGTGCTTTAAAGGTAGGTAATTACACTGACGTATCTAAACTGACATAATCTGAGAAACCTATGATACTACCTGTTTGACCCCTTAGATGCCACATTCATTAGCGACCACGGCATCTAAGTATGCCTCTGTCACCCATCTGCTCCCCTGAAATGTCGCAGGGTGCTGATGGGTTTCCTTGGCTGCCAACACCAAATGTAGGTGCTCAGTTCTACCATCTTTGTACTCCTATTAGGCCCTGCCAGAGGGCCCAATAGGGATGCCAGTGTATCTAAACAGCACAGTCTAGTCCCCAGGTGGGACTAAACAAAATGAAACATAGAAGTTAAATATAAACCAAAAAATGTACCTCAAAATCACGCCATTGAAAAATACAATTTAATCCTACAACAAAGACAAGCCCTCATGCCGCTATGTCGACAAACGTAAGATTTAATGGCTTTATGAATCTGGAGAAGTAAAAATGAAAACAGTCCTTTGCTCCTTATCTTGAAAGTAGGCTTAGTTCTGAAGGTTCTGTGTATGTGCCCCCGAGTATTTTCTCTGTGAACACTAATTTCAGTTGGGGTTATGATGGGCATCAGTTGGCCTTGTTTTTTCAGGTTTTCATTATTTTTGGTGAACAGAATAGCATGGTCTTCTGTCCTGTCCAGTCAAAAAGGGGTTCATTGGCTGTATGTAAATTTTCTTCCTACTTGCGTTTTTTTTTTTCCTCTCTCTCCCTTACATAGTTTTCTAGTCATTTCTTGCATGCACATGGAAAGGACTGTTTAATCTCAGCTACTGTTGCTATATTTTTTTTTTTTTTTTTACATGCTCATGTGTTTTTGGGTATGATGGATTATTATTATCATCATTACTGGTGGACATGTGTTTTTTTTATTATCATCATACGTTTTTGACTAATATGGCAGTTCATCACAGTCACTTTTACTAAAGACTCAGATGTGAAAACCCCGCTGGTGGAAGGTCTGACCAATTGGCGCACACCTCTTAATAAAGTGGTTGGATCTTCTGCTGTCTGTGCACCAAAACAGGAATCTACTCCAATCCGGATGCAGACAGCACATGGTGTCCTGTCTGCATCTTTTGCGGCCCCGTTGAAATGAATGGGTCTCATCCAAGCTGCAAAATTTGCGCATCGGATGCGAACCAAAACTATGGTGTGTGCATGAGTTCCTAGGCTGAGGTGCGCAATGACGTGGCTATGCTGCTGCTAGGCTTCCTTCTCTCCTGTCAGCACCATGCCAGGTGACTCATGATGTTTTTGACTCTTTAGCTGCCAGCTATAGATGTTGTCAGACAGCATTCCCCTAGCAACCAGCGTGTCACAGGTTACTCATGTGTGCTGAAGGCAGAAAAGCAACATGGCTTGGCTGTATTGTGCTTTTCTTTGTCTTCTATATTAGCTGACTTATGTAAAATGAAGGGGCTGTGGCATTAGAATAAATTATCCCCTATTCACAGGGAAGGGGATTAGTGTCTGAACGCTGAATGGATCTGCAGTATGCATGTGTGTCCACTGCTCCATTCATACGCAGTAAAACAGGCCCATGTTTTCACTACTATGAATAGGAGATAGGAAACTAAAGTAGCAGAACAACTAAAATAACTGAAATTCCCGATAGGGCACAAAACTGACACGAACAGAGCTGAACAGACTCCATAGACTACTGTCCAGTTCCTGTTCAGACTGTTTTTATTTCTGTGTGCAGGACCTTTCTGTCTGCTCTTTTTTTCAAAGACGTGAATTCGGCCTAAGTTGCAAATGAATCCATGTTCTATTTTTCTTTTTGCGATGCAAGGCACTAAGAGAAAACTCCGTAGTGCTTCCGTAGGGTTCCGTGCCTCCATTCTGCATCAGGCCCGAGGTGCAAAAATGGCCGGGCCTGTGTATTGTGGACCCGCAGTACAGGCACGGCTGGCACACGTTCATGTGCATGAGCCCTGAAGCTGAGATTCCTTAATTTTAAGTGATTGTAAAGATGTCGACTTAGACTTGTGTTCTGGAGAGCAGAGAGAGAGAGGGTCTATTGAATGAGCAGTCAGCAGGGGAGAAATGGGAACTTAAATGGGTTGTCTGACCTAGGAACCAACAACCCCATTTGTCAGAACCTGCGTTTAATTAAAAAAACACTCCTCTGTCCACAATCCCACACAGAGGACTAGAAACAGCTAAGAAAGGGACAGTGACACAACAGGCAGGACTTTGGACAGGTGAGGTGGTTTTTTTTTTTAATGGTCACAGGTCCGTCCTTTGGGGTTGTCGACTCTCTACACTATCTAAACGTGGCTCCATGTTGTATATGGTCAATGTACGGCCTCACAATAAATAGTGCAATACACAGTGCCACCCAGTGAATAACCCCATAAAGATAATGATCCATAATTAACAGCAGTATACACATAGTACTTACTAAAGTTCTCTTCAGTAAATAATGCCATACTACATATAGTGTATGATATAAACCGTTACCATATAATGTCCTCCTGAGTGAAATACCTAGTGCAACCATTCGGAGCCCAGACCAGGCATCCACCTTTCATTTAAATCAAGACTCTAAATTATAGCTTAGGCTACTTTCACATCTTCGTTTTTGATGGATCCACTATGATAATACAACCGTCTGCATCCGTTCGGAATGGATTCCGTTGTATTATATCTAAAATGACCAAAACTGATCTGGCACCATTGACTTACATTGCGTTTCATGCCGGATCCATCTTGATCAGTATCCCATGTGATTGCAGCACTTTTCTGTCCGGTATGGGAACAAAACCAAATGGAATAGAACGCATTCTGGTGCACTCCGTTCAATTCTGTTTTGTCCCCATTGACAATGAATGGGGACAAAACTGAAGCGTTTTATTCTGGCATTGAGATCCTATGACAGATCTCGGTAGCGGAAAAGAAAACAGTAATGTGAAAGTAGTCTTATAAATAAAACAGAATAAAATTCAGCCACTTTTATTTAACTCTACTAGCTTCTCTGTACCTCAAGAGTGTCAATGTGGGCATTGGTGCCTATTGTTGATGGCAGCCCATGAACAAAACCGAAACGTCCCAGCATTCTGTAGTTGGAGACCTGTGCCCAGTTTCAAGCGTTATTACAGCTCCTCCATTGGTCAGTAATATGGGGGAAGGACAGCCGCAGAAGCTTTTGAATTTTCTGGTACCTAATACAGATATTGCCACCATCTGCAGGTAGCAACTTGGACTACTTATTCCCAAATTGCTGAGTCTAAAGCCATGGTTATAAATTTCATGGTCATTTGGAACCATGCAAAAAGGTTCAAACTTTATATTTATGAAGAATTCACTTTTCCAAGACAAGGAGTTCCTGTTTGTAGTGATAAAAGGAGCACAGCCGATTTCCAGACCCTCACCGCCTTAATCTGAAGGGTGGCAGTAATCCTGGCACTGTACCTGTATGCTGTGTGGCCTCCACTTTGTACGCTACACCTTTCCCATTTTACCTGGGTGTTCTGTAGGACTGGACGTAACCTAATGAATGTAGTGTAATAATTAGTGACAGCTCCTGGGTTATGGATTTATTAAAGGTGCTGTTTTGTTTCTCTCGCCTACAGTCCATATTTTCCCAGTTTCAAACCAGTCGCGAGAAGGTACTCCCCTCTGACGCCATGAGGCTTGCTCTTGCTGAAAGCTTTAAAGATGAGCACCGCTTCCAGCTCGGACTTATGGATGATGCTGCCGAGTGCTTTGTGAGTATGGTCTTATGTAATATTACACAGAATTTCTGCACTACTCCTATCAAAATAGGCATCCCCCCCCCCCCAACCCCCGGATGCGGTGGGAATGTCTCCTGTTTCCTTTCAATTTGTTAGTTTTGCAGTCATTGAGATGGCCCTTGACTGCCTATACTCTGATCCACAGACCATATGAAGAATTGGGCAATGAAATCGCTGCTTTATGGGGTCTCATGGGCTTCAGGATTTCCCTGTAAAATTGTGAGCAACCACAGAAAATGTTTTTTTGACTGGCACGTGTTCAGAAATGGCACCCTTACAAGTGCAACAGTCTTAAACACTGGTGTACTAGTACTTAATAGTACTTGTGTGTCATGTACATATGTGTGTCTGATATCTCTGTAAACCTTGATCAAGGCTAATAAAATCTGTGCCATTTTTACGGCCAAGAAACTGGTGGCCAGAAGACGTTTTCTGTGCGTGTCCCCATAGTTATGGCCGGCTATTCGGTATTCTGATAATAAATCCATAAAAGCATACCTTCATCTGTTCACCTCCTGTGCTTTCAATAATTATATGCTTTTTCTTTCCATTGTGCCACATGCAGGAAAATATACTACAGCGAATTCATTTCCACATTGTGCCAAATAGTGAGGGTGATATGTGCACTTCAAAATCGTGCATCACCCATCAGAAGTTTGCGATGACTCTGTATGAGCAGGTAGGTGAAGTTTCCAATTCCAAATATCTGCTCATATTTCATCTTCTTTTACTTACCCTATGTGTTTCTACACAGTGTGTGTGTCGGAGTTGTGGAGCTTCATCTGATCCATTGCCTTTTACAGAGTTTGTACGTTACATTTCCACTACTGCACTTTGGTAAGTACTTTACATACCACTGCTACATACATTTAGCCAAAAGCCCTAAATCAGGACTCAGCAACCTCCGGCACCCCAGCTGTCCTGAAACTACAACTCCCAGAACCCTCCTTTCACTTCTGTAGGAGTTACAAGAACAGCCGAGCAAGTGTGCATGCTGGGAGATGTAGTTTCACAGCAGCTGGAGTGCCGGAGGTTGCTGATTCCTGCCCTAAATGATTACCGTTATTATAGTCCTTAGAAATTGATTTAACCACTTCCAGTCTGCCCATTGACTATAAACGTCCTGGTAGTGGATCTCTATCTCTGAATGGACGTTTTAAAACGTCCTTGAGCTTTGCCCCCTGTGTGCAGCACCTGTACATAGAAGCTCCATGACTCAGCTGCCTCCTGACAGCCAAGAACATGGAGCTTTAACCTGAGACCTTTTTTCCTGACCTCCTGGCTTTTGATCACTCTGACAAGCTGTTAAAGCCATCACAAATGCTTGTACTATCTCCCTCTCATTACTGCCGGTCACAGAGCAGTTTACAACCACATATGGGGTGTTTCTGCAAACTTCAGAATCAGGAAAATAAATATTCAGGTTTGATTTGCGGTTTACCCTTGCTATCTTATAGGAAAAATGAATTAAAAATTGAAAATCTGCAAAAAAAAATTATTTTTAAATTTCACCTTCCTTCTGTTTTAATTCTTGTGGGAAATCTAAATGGTTAACAAACTTTGTAAAAATCTGTTTGGATTACATTGGGGGCTGTAGTTTCTAAAATATGTTCATTTATGGAAGGTTTCTATGATTTAAGCCCCTCAAAGTCACTTTAGAACTGCAAAGGTCCTTTAAAATTAACTATTGGAAATTTTCATGAAAATCTTAAAAATTACCTTCTAACGTCCTCAAAAAAAATAAAATTACATTTACAAAATTATGCCATTATAAAGTGGACATATGGTGAATGTTGATACAATTTTATTAGATATCCCTATGCAATTTAAAAGCAGAGAAATTAATATTTAAAAAATTGTTTTTTTTTTTAAATTTTCAGTAAATTTTTTTAAAATAAAGGTAAAATATATTGACTGAAATTTACCATTAACATGAAGTACAATGTGTCACAAGAAAACAATCTATGAATGGCTTGGATAAGTAAAAGCGTTCCAAAGTTATTACCACATGAAGTGACACATGTCAGATTTGCAAAATTAGGCCTGGTCAGGAAGGGGGGAAATGGCCCGGATGGGAAGTGGTTAATATATACCATCTCACTCCACTCTGCTCTGTCTTGGCCATTGGTTACTTAAGCTGGATTTACACAGGCCAACACAGTGGCCGATTGTTGGGAAGGAAGCGTTCCTTCCAGACAGTCGGCTGCTCGTTTAGTTAAGGAGACCCTCAGTGATTTTCTTCACTGTAAGAGAACGAGGGATTGCAATAGGGATACAGAATCATGGTTTCTGAGTAGCAGATTGCTGTTTAGACGGCACGATCTGCTGTCCAGAAGCCATGATCAGTGGTGCCTGCATGCACGACAGGATCACCCCATGAAAGAGCGTTTCCAGATTGTTGGGAGTGACCATTCGCAGGAACGGTCGTTCCCCATAATCTGCCCTATTCTCGGGCCATGTAAATGCATTTTTAGTCATTTTGTGGTAAGCTGATAAGACTTAAAGGGAACCTGTCATCTCCAAAACACCCCCTGAACTAGAGTAAGAGGTGTATAGTGTAAGTGATGCTGAATCCGAATATGTAAGTTTTATCTTCATACTCACTTCCATTCTGACGCTGTGCTCCCACAAACCTGCAGTAAAATGCACTCAGTGGACTCCAGTGCTCACTCACATAATGGAGAGGATTCAAAGAAGAGTCCTCTTAATGCATTTTACTGCTGGTTTGTGGGAGCACAGCGTCGGAATGGAAGTGAGTATGAAGATAAAACTTACATATTTGGATTCAGCATTACTTACACTATACATCTCTTCAGGGGGTGTTTCGGAGATGACAGGTTCCCTTTAAGTCCTTCACCCCCTATGTATTTCTTGGTTGGTACTGCACTGCACTCCTTCACTGTGTAGCAGCACAGCCTCAAAACATAATGGGGTTGCAGCACAACCTTGCTACGACCCCAGAATCAACACTGATGGATTTTTGTTCAGGTTCGTGGTCATGGTTCCTTGCAAATTGTGAGGCTGCACTGCTACAAAGTGATCTTTGGCTTTGCAAAGCTTGTCCCGGGTAAATCGCTTTGTATCCCCAGCCCTGAAAGAGTTCAACAATTGATGACCTGTCCCTAGAATACATCATCAGTATCAGATTGGTGATGGTCTGACATGCTGCACCTCCACCGGTCAGCTGGTTGTGGAGTCGTTCTGGTGCTGGAACCACACAGTGCTGATTACTGCAGCACTACTCCCATTCACTTCAGTGGGAGCTGCCCTGCAGTAACCAGCTCCATGCACTATACTGTGGACGGATCTATGTAGTTTTGGCACCAGGGCTAGTGCAGGGTGTCACACCCTCGCCAATCCTAGAGGATAGGTCATCAGTTGTTTAAATCCTGAGGAACCCATTTAATACAGCACAGTTAATAATGAAAAGAAACATCCCGGCATAAGTTAGTGACTGTCCACCCTCTCCTGTTCTCTGGTGGTGGCTACAAGCAGCCAGAACTCAAGAAATCAGGAAAATAGGCGCTCCAGATGCTAAAAAGAAAAGTTAAGAAATTAATCTACACTGAATTTTGGAATTTTGAAACTTGTGCTAAAAGATGGAGATTCACTAATAATGTAAATTCTCAAGTTTGACCAAACTGGTCAAATTGTCACTGTGACTGACCCTGGAGAAAAGTGACGGTCATATGAATAATTCATTTTTCTACAGTTTTATTATGTAAGGGTATATGTGAAAAAATCCATCAAAGAATTTACAGCAGAAATTGGTGGCTGACCCTCAGGCCTGCACTTTGACATACAGTGGATCACATGTGGCGTTAGCTCCCATTGAATGGAGGTGATCAGCATGTGGCCAACCACAAGCCGCAATTTCCATGACCATTCTTGACATTGATTCAAAATCCACAAGCATGTGACCTACTGTTAGATATTTTCCATTGGAGTGGTTTGTGGCCAGGATACATACTGAATCCACATGAGGATTCCACCGTAAGGAAATGCGCTAATTTGGTAACCCATATATCAATGTTGTTTGCTTGCAGTGGCATGTTTGTGGAGTGGAGATATCTCTATGAAGCCTTGTGCACTGCATTTCCTTCATACTTGGTTTAATAGCAAGTTTTTATGCGGCATTGATCTCAGCAAGTGAGGCGTCTAAGCAATTGGGGAGCTAAACGTCGCTAACAGCTTTTGGAAATGCGGCGTGTTACTTTTGAGAACCTTTCAAAAGGCGAAGCGCGTTTCTCCAATATATAGCATTTTCAAATTAATCCTGTCAAAAACACATTTTGTCTTCTGTTTCAGACATGAGTGGCAGGAAATTACTTCCTCTGCGTTCTTATATCGAGTGAGTCAGAGGCATTATAGGCTTTGCTGGGCAAAGTTTTTCCAATCTTCCGATAAATAATGCGCAGTTAGCGAGGCGTGGGAGGATTTTAGCATGTTAATGTTGTATTTAAATTGTAGCCTTTTTGAATTGTGACTCAAGCTGTAAGTGCACCATGTTATTTGGGCCCAGGGTTCCAGACACAAGCAGATGTTCTTTCTTTGGGCTGCTGTGCTGCCTCTTTGTATGAGCTGCCGCGAGCAGTTAGCTTAGAAATTCTGACTTTCAGAATGAAAATTGCTTTTACTGTTAAAGTTTTTAAAAAAAAAAAAAAAAAAACTACTTACATCATGTCTGAATGGGTGAGCTCTCTGCAATTTAGCTGGAGTATGGCGCTGCTAATGTGCTTTAACCTTGGCGGGAAATAAGCGAATGTAAATATAATTGTATGGTAAGAATGGATAAATGCCTCGTCTCATGTTGCGTTCAAGTAAGTTCCCATTTACATTACATTTCTAAATTTATTGTAGCCAGCCGGTGAGCTGTAGATGGGTATTTGACAAGGGGGGACAGGAAAAGCTAGTTAATGTTACCTGCTCCTTTCATATGAATGTCTCTTAAATTTGCTGGGCAGGCAGGGGACCTTCTTATGGAACGCTGACAAATGGATGCAAGGACTTGCGTAGTGACCAAATGAAAACCTTAGCGTTTTGCTCTGCAGGCAGCACTTACCTTAGTGATCCTATTATTCATTTGTATCCAATGCTTATAGAACACAGCGTTTTGTGACTCAGGCAGCTGAAAAACAGCCTTTGGCGTACCAGTTAGGACTGTAGAGATAGCAATTGTAGCTGACCCCAACACTTGGGAGGACCATAGTCCACTCAGGCATAGAAATAGAAAAATATTGGTTCTAAAATTTACTGCTCTAATGGTTGGCGCTACTAAGGCTATGGAGTCTGTAGAAATGTTCCGACTGCAGCTTAAAAAATATCTGTTATTAATATTTCTTAATTAACTTTTATAAAAATTTTGAAACGTTTAGAAATGTTAATCATAAATGTATTGCATGTTCTATCAGTCTAAGGTCCTTATCAAAATCAGTGATAAGCAGGGTGTTCTAGTGGTGATAGATAATGAGTTCTCACCTCTCCTGTGTTCTCTCCTGTCCTTATACTATAAACAGAGATAAGCAGGGTGTTCTAGTGGTGATAGATAATCAGTTCTCACCTCTCCTGTGTTCTCTCCTGTCCTTATACTATAAACAGAGATAAGCAGGGTGTTCTAGTGGTGATAGATAATCAGTTCTCATCTCCCCTGTGTTCTTTCCTGTCCTTATACTATAAACAGAGATAAGCAGGGTGTTCTAGTGGTGATAGATAATCAGTTCTCATCTCTCCTGTGTTCTCTCCTGTCCTTATACTATAAACAGAGATAAGCAGGGTGTTCTAGTGGTGATAGATAATCAGTTCTCATCTCCCCTGTGTTCTTTCCTGTCCTTATACTATAAACAGAGATAAGCAGGGTGTTCTAGTGGTGATAGATAATCAGTTCTCATCTCTCCTGTGTTCTCTCCTGTCCTTATACTATAAACAGAGATAAGCAGGGTGTTCTAGTGGTGATAGATAATCAGTTCTCACCTCTCCTGTGTTCTCTCCTGTCCTTATACTATAAACAGAGATAAGCAGGGTGTTCTAGTGGTGATAGATAATTAGTTCTCACCTCTCCTGTGTTCTCTCCTGTCCTTATACTATAAACAGAGATAAGCAGGGTGTTCTAGTGGTGATAGATAATCAGTTCTCATCTCTCCTGTGTTCTCTCCTGTCCTTATACTATAAACAGAGATAAGCAGGGTGTTCTAGTGGTGATAGATGATCAGTTCTCACCTCTCCTATGTTCTCTCTTGTCCTTATACTATAAACAGTGATAAGCAGGGTGTTCTAGTGGTGATAGATAATCAGTTCTCACCTCTCCTGTGTTTTCTCTTGTTCTTATACTATAAACCGTGATAAGCAGGGTGTTCTAGTGGTGATAGATAATCAGTTCTCATCTTCCCTGTGTTCTTTCCTGTCCTTATACTATAAACAGTGATAAGCAGGGTGTTCTAGAGGTGATAGATAATCAGTTCTCACCTCCCTCATGTTCTCTCCTGTCCCTTATACCAGGTATCTTCATGCTGCTCCAAGGCACTTAGTTACAGTAGCTAAAACTGTGCTGCACTTGCTCAGTAGTAAGTTTCTTCTCTAAAGACCAGAGGAGGAAGTTCAGTACTGGGCGTTCACAATTCACCATTCACAATAGGTGATTGTCAAAGCTATTATTTCCTTGCAAAATGACCTCTGTGCAGGTCCCAGAACATGCCTAGAAAACTCTCCCGTAGAAGTCAATAGGGTCCTCTCCTGACCATTGTGTCTAATGCCTATCTGACTGTAGTCAGCTCAGGCAAAATGGCAGCCCCCATAATCATGTTCAGGAAATAGAATTTAAAAATCTGCAATCAGAAAATAAAAACAGTGACACATATCCTTTTGTAATCTATCTGGTTGTAACTGGCAGATAACATTTTTGGTGACATCCTGTATAATTTCTATCTAAAAGTATTCTACTTGTATGATAGTAAAAATTTTAAAAAAAAGCCTGATGTTACCATTTTACTATGATAAATTTATTACTAAATTATTGCCCATTTATGAAGGACCATTGGCTTACTGACTCCACAGCCCTGCACGATAATACAAAGCCAGTTATTCCTACTAAAGATTCCTTTTCCCAACACCATGTAATAGATGTAGGACACTACATCTGGGTTTTGTAGTTCCCCCTCGCATAGATCTTTTACTGGGTTCACTTCTCCAACCTAGAGCTACACTGCATAGTTGCGTTTTAATCAAAAACATTTTACTCACAGGAGATAAAATCAGTGTGTGGACATCAAAAAATTTCACATGGCTAGCGAAGTCTCTCAGCTGCCCTTGGGTTTTGCCAGCTTCTTCCATGGCGTACTCGAAGAAGAATAGAAGAATTGCTTCTAAAATGCCAAATAATGTAATTGGTCATCACAAATTATTGCAGTTTATAATTAGTTACATAATTAATAAAGTTGACAAGACATACGGTAAATCCATCAAGTTAGATGGATTAGATTATAATTTTAGATTTATTTTTACTGTAGCATATTGAATCAAATGTGAATGTTAACTCTATTTAGTGCCCCGATCCAAAATCGGGAGAAATGTGGATAAATCAGTGTACTGAGCAAATATAATTGACCTCCCCTAATTCTACTGTGCAAACCTGCCTAGCTAGTCGGAATTAATTGAAGACTTTGTTAGATGAGTTTACATTTCTCTCTGCCCTGGGAGTTAATTTACATGCAAAGTAACCACGATGAAAATGAAAAATCCCAAGGGACCAGTAATCACTATGGCAATAGATGATAATGAGAAATTGAGCATATAATGAATTGTAAAAGAAAATGAGTATATTCCCTTTGTGATGCTTTTAACACCTGCGCACCTTCCGTGTCTTATCTAGTAATGAAGTTGATCGAATGTTGGAGAGACATGAGCGCCTGAAGCAAGAGATGTTTGCTGAGTTACTACAGGCTGCCAACACTGCAGATGACTATAGGAAGTGTCCTGTAAGTAGATGAGTCATAGAGAGGAATTAAATCTTCAAAAAGTCACAAATAAAGGGTTTTATGACATTTTTTGGGGGGTTTGCTACAAAAAAACTAATAAGATGGGCACTACCGCTTTCTGATGTATGTAGACAAACCTTTCATATAGCTAAAAATGTACAATTTATATATGTTAAAACAACTTATTGTACATTTTTAGCTGTAGGTTTGTCTACGTACATCAGAAAGAGGTAGTGTCCATCTTATTAGATTTTTTTTTTTGTAGCATATTCATTTATAGGGTTTGGGTGACCCAGCGGATAGTGCACCCTCGATTATCCATTGTATCATAGTGTGAGCCTCCAAATATTTAACATTTTTTGGGGGTTTATTTGCACATTTCTGTATCAAAACCCCTTTAAGGAAGCCCCATCACCTCTCCTGACATGTCTGTTTTAGTAATTGCTTTCTACACGGAATAACTATTCTGGAGCATCTATGACTTTGTTGCGCCATCAAAATAGTATTCCTTCTAGAAGGACTATCCAATCAGTGCTGCCAGTGGTAGACACATCCCCAACTGGTGACTCCTAGTTGGCCATTTATTCATAAATCTCTAGTAGGGATAACACAACATAGTCCTAAGAATATATGCTCTAGAATTGTTATTACATAGGCAATGGAAGTAGTCCCTAAAACAGACTTTATCTCAACTGAAGCTTTTTAAAAAGTTGCAGATTGTTGTAATCTTCCTCCAGTAAAGTGCAGTATGAAGATAATATGGATAGATTTAAACTTGGACTAAATGTATCAGACATTGTGCGACATTAATAAATTTGCCCAAATTACCACAATATGGACTCCTGGAAATCTGATTTAAAAAAAAATTCCCTTTTGAACATCAAATGATATTATTGTGAATGTTTCAGAGGCGTGCTTCTTCTACATGGCCTGGGGGTAGCAGAAATTCCTGAACAAGGGGTTTAGGGCGATGTATACATTGGTGGTGGTCTGAGATTTTACCACTCTGATCTGTCTCATGCATAGAAGACATTTTCATATTAATATCTGTATTCATTTAGAGTAATTGTGGACAGAAGATCAAGATTCGTCGGGTGCTCATGAACTGTCCAGAGATAGTTACTATTGGTCTTGTGTGGGATTCTGAGAACTCTGACTTGACAGAAGACGTTGTTCGGAATTTGGCTACACAGCTCTACTTACCTGGGGTTTGTACCGATGTTATCAATATCACCAATGTATTTTTCTGCATATGATGCCTCTCGTATTTCTCAACTGGTGAGCTGAAGTATTACTTTTTCTTTTCCCTAGTTATTTTTTAGAGTTACTGATGAACAAGCGAAAGAAAGTAGACTTTACCTTGTGGGTATGATCTGCTATACAAGCCGACACTATTGTGCCTTTGCCTATCATACAAAAAGTGCCAGATGGGTTTTATTTGATGACGCGTCAGTGAAAGAGGTAACTCTAGAAGTCTTTGTGAAAGGATTTTGTTTTAATTCACCGCAACTTGCCTTTTTTTATGTTCACTTTTTTTCCCCTCGTTCTTCAGGTTGGGACCAAATGGAAAGATGTAGTCACCAAGTGCATTCGGTGTCATTACCAGCCTTTGCTACTATTTTATGCAAATCCTGATGGCACTGCAGTGACTACAGATGATGCTCTCAGGCAGGTCATGCACTGGACACCTTACAAAAGACTCTTCAACAACGAGGACACCGGTGGGTATACAAAAACATTAAAGTACATTAATCTGTCTTGTTGTTTTGTGAGGTTTTTTTTTTATATTTCAAAGTGTGGTTTTGGCAAAAACACTTACCTGGATGTGTAAAGAAAGCTTACTTACCTGCTTCCCAGCAATGGCTCCTTGCACCTTCTCCTCAGTTCCCTCGCTGTAAACATTCGGTTTGACACTGCCTGCAGCCAATCACTGGCCACAGTGGTGACCGAAATCTTATTTGTCATGAAATGAGGAGAGCTGGTCTTCACCATGGCCAGTGATTGGCTACAGTTGGCTTTAAACCGAATGTTTACAGCGAGGGAGCTCAGAGGAGCATCACAGGCTGGGAGGAGAAGAAGTGAGGAGCCATCGCCAGAAAGCAAGTTAGTAAGCTTCCCAACTGCCAAAAAAACCTTCATTCTTGCACAACCCCTTTAAATTTGTTAAGACAACTCCTTGACTAGACAGCCCCTGTGTATATTAGGTTTTATAGACATCTTAGAGGGGGACGTGCTGAGCTGTCTTGCTGTATTGCATGAATAGTCATTACTGTGAATGGCTGCCATGTAATACTACATTCCCCCTGGGGAAATATCTGTCTGACTGTGTCTTCCCCACAAAATCGTCTGTTTGCCAAGGGGGCTGCATGTTGAAAAAAGCAATAGTCTCTAATAAGCCAACCCCTTAAAGATGTCACCATAACCTGTTCTGTATATATTGCAAAAATATCTCTTAGCTCTCTCTCATAGCTTTGGCTTCCAAGTATGTACAGAATTCTGTATGGTAAGTAATAGCCCAATTTCCCAGTGTAAAAAAATCTGCAGGCAAATGATATTGAAGGGGTGGACTGGTGAGAAAGCGAGTTGGCTATATGTGCCCTCCGCCTCGCCCGTTCACCCCTGTAATATCATTTGCCTGCAGGTTTTTTTTTATAGTTTTCCACATCTTTTATAGCTTTTACCACCTGAGACATGAAAACACTATTGATAGTAACTCCTGCACACGCTTTTGTTTCGTCTAAGCCAATGATCGAATGACCTCCACATCAAAAAAGCCAGAGTACAATAGAGATTGTGATTTTGGAGAACATATATATCAGAACAGCGGTTACAAGCATCAGAATGATACAGCATTTAATGGCGGCGCTCTTCAGATGAGCGCTGGAAGGGGACCTGGTATGTAAAACTATTCTTGTGTCTCAGTTTGGACCATGCATGCATGTGCTTACCTTCTTTGTAGTTTAAAGGGAACCTGTCATCAACTTTATGCTGCCCATACTAACTGAAGCATAAAGTAGAGACAAGTGAGTTGATTTCAGCGGTCTGTCGTTTATAAGTTAAAAGTAAGTGGTTGCCGAGAAGCAACATCACAATCATTGCAGACTAGGCC
Source organism: Rhinella marina (assembly GCA_900303285.1). Lineage (NCBI taxonomy): Eukaryota > Metazoa > Chordata > Amphibia > Anura > Bufonidae > Rhinella > Rhinella marina. The sequence goes on along the minus strand of ONZH01011294.1, from coordinate 49,750 downwards.
TGGAAGAGAGTCAAATCTCACTGAGAAGAGTCATGGTTATTCATGAATTCCTGCTCTCCCTGCCCTCCTGCTGATGATTGACAGGCTTCTACCTAGTCTTCTCCCTTTCTCTCTAGGAGAGAACTGCCAATCATCAGTAGATGGACGGGAGAGCAGGAGATTAGGAATAACCATGACTCTTCTCAGGTAGAGTTGACTCTTTTCAAGGCCTATGCTGCAACGACTATGATGCTGGTTCTCGGCAACCACTTACTTCTAGCTCATGAGTGACGCCGCTGAAATCTGCATTTTTTTTTTTTCACTAATTTTTGCTGCCTTCAGTGAGGTCAGCATAAAGTTGATGACAGGTTCCCTTTAAGTGAGTTGCTGAATATGCCATATCTTATTACTCCTATAAACTACAATGACGTTTCTGAAGTGCCACATAGAAATCAGGCGACTCCCATTCTGCCAATAAATGGGGGTCCCAGAGATGACCACACAGTGCACCATTAGTACTTATCTGTTTCTGCTCCAATGATATAAACCACCACTTTTTGTCTTTGGCATGAAAAATACATGTGCACAGCCACCAGACACGTCTTGTGACCAGAAGGGTGGGGACCACACAGAATGCCGTCACTCACTGCATGTGGCCCCCAGGCTGCAGGTTGTGCACACCTCTAAAGGAATACATTGAGTTGTATGCAATCTTGTGGACTTTAGCTGTATCAGTAGCACTGTGTAAAGTCTGTGTAGCCCTGGCCGTAGGGTAAGAACAGGCAATCTGGCTGCCATGGGTGGCTGAAAGCCATGTGCATTAGTCAGTTTCCATCTCATGTGGACAAACTGTTCCTACCCTTATACATGTGCTGCAATTTTTTATTTAATAGGTCACTTGGTAGTAGGTCAGTGTGTGTATGTATATATAATTACACACATTTATGTGTGAATGTAATGATATAGGTCAGTGATTACAATTTTACACATTGTTTTGTCAGTGAGATTTGCAGAGTTATGCTCACATATAGTATGAGTACCTACCTATACAGGCAGCTATGTAACTCATATACAAATGTGGTAATCAAATCTCGAAAAGCTTTTGAAGGAAGGATTCTCTCCATATAGAACACTGCATTTGCGGTATCATAACGGAGCCTAATGGAATAATAATTATAGACTTTTTTTTCCCCAAGTTAAATTAGGTCGTAATGATCCTCAGGAAAAATTAAAAGATTTATCCAGAGAATGTGCCCAAAGAGCGAATAATCTAAAAAGTGCATCATCTTCTCAAAGAAAGCCTTTGGACAAAATGCAGAAGAAGGAACCTGCCAGGCCAAAAGGTAGTTTGGACCATTTGATGCTAATGATTTACTATAAAGACGGTCTTTAGTTTTTCTGAAAACAGTCATGTTACTAATAAATGCAATTGGCTTTACTGGAGGTTTTATTTGTTTACCAATCAGTCCACGGTCATAGGTTAAAGAAGAACCCCCGACAAAAATTTTATTCCATGTCCTGATAGAAATGTACATGATATAATCTGTAGTGAATGTCATTTTCTTACCAGTGTCTGAATTTTTGACTTATATCATCCTGAAGTTTCTTATCTGTGTCATGTGACTAGGAATTAGACCCACCAACTCACACATAGACTTATGTGTGGACAGGAAGTCTAATTCTCTATGTATTCCTACGAGACTGAAAGTGAGGCTCCCATAGGAATGAATAGAGCAGTTACTGGCTTTCTGTCCTGGGTCAGTTGGAGGTCAGAGAGTTGGTCACATGACCCAGCTACAATAAGAAGAGAGGTTTTTACTCACAGAAACAGTCACTGATAAGAGAATGACAATCACTACAGATTATATCATGCACCTTTCTAACAGGTCAGAGAATAAACATTTTTGCGGGAGTTCTTCTTTAAGATAAAGGTTCTTTTACATGGACAGATCTGACAGATTATTGGGCACGAGGCAGACATTCCTGATAACTGCCATCATCAGCGGAGATGAGGCCTGCATTTACATGCAGCAATTACCTCCGCTCTATGGGGATAAGTAACGGACACTTGTCCCCGTAGAAATTATTCATTCCTGCACAGAAGATTTTGTTTAAACAGCACAATCTGCTTCACAGGAACAATGTTTCTTGGTGCCAGCAGAAAGGCACAATCACCCGATAAACAAGCATTTGCTCATTCATGGAGTGATCACTCCCCTTTTATCAGGAATGAGCGTTTCTACAAATGCTATCCTCAAAAATCGCCAGAACATCGGTCCGTGTAAAAGGACTTTAAGGGTTTGTTTTCCACCATGTGTGTAGTGCATGCTTGGTTTATACGCAAAATATGTACCTTTGCAATATGGCATCCTTTATGTCCCCTCCTCTTAAATGTGTGCTAACATCCCATTTATGCCTAGCTTAACATCTGACCTCTACACTGGAAAAATCCTCCACATGTGAAATTAGCCTGACAGCGTTTAGAAGTGTTTTCAGCATAGATGAATCTGAGAATAGCGATTAAAACTGTTTAATTTTTTTTTTTAAATTTTTTCTGTTTCAGAACCATCCTCTGGAGCTGTAGTATATCCATCAAAATCCTTCTCTGGAACACAACTGAAACCTGCATCTTCTCCTACTAGAAATGGTTTCAGGCAGTATCCTGACCCTCACTTCTTCAGCAGTCAAGGAAGAGGGCCATATAAGCAGCAGAGATCTGAACAGCAGGCCAGGCATGTTTCTTCCTCCACGCCAGTGCAGTCCGCAGTCCCTGAATCCAGGCAGTTAAGTCGAGTGAAAAACAATGCTTCAAATGGCTATGATACCGACAGCAGTCAGGAATACAGAGAAAAGACAAACGGCAAGAACAGAAAGCCCTGGAGACCAATGCGAGAGACTCTAAATGTGGACAGCATCTTTAATGAGAATGAGAAAAGCCAATCAAGCCCTCGGCATATAGCGCAGACTAATGGCAAACACCAAGCTGTCAAGAGTCAAAATGCTAACCACTGTTCAAAAGAAAGTCCTAAGAAGAAGACCCTAATGACCATCTACGAGGATGAAGTAAAACAGGAATCTGGCAGCAGGAGTTCTTTAGAATCTCTAGGGAAAAGTCAGACAGAGAGGAACAAACTCAATTCCGATCCCAAAATGTACCATCTTGACAGCTGGCAAATGCAAAGGGCAGAGTCTGGATATGAAAGCAGTGATCACATCAGCAGTGGTTCAAGCAATCTGGATTCTCCAGTTATTGAAGGAACCAGCTTTGCTGATATGAAGGGACTTCAAGAAAGTCTTTGCAGGTAAATGAGAATATGGACAATGATTTGGTAGTAAAGGTGCTTTCACAGATATAGTGTTTGAAGCCAGAGCAAGGAGTAGATTCAAGAAACGAGCAGCAGCATTTTTCCTGCATACTTCTCCTCTCTTTACGATCCACTGCTGGCACTTGTTCAGAAAACTGCATCAAGATGCCTTGTATGACAGCGTTTTAATGTTGGTTCACATCTGTAATAACCACCATTTAAAATTTAGATATTCTGATTTGAGTCCATCTTGACATGATGAAAAATGGTGTAGCTATGTTGGCTAGTGTACTAGTGTTTCCTATGGCGAACTGAGCTTCCAGTCCTACCCGGTTGTACTCCCATCTGGACATTTAAATGGAGAGAGCCAAGCAAGATCATCTCTCCATTCATGGTGGTGCAAAGTGGGAATCTGTTCTTGAGATGGAGGTTCCGGAGGTGGATTTGCCTTAAATGGGTTGTCCGGGTTCAGCTCTGAAGCCAGACATACCCAGGATTTCACCCAGGCAGCCCGCCTGACAACCGCATCGGAGCATTTCATGCTCTGATGCGCTCCCTTGCCCTGCAATGGATTGCGCAGGGCAAGGACTCTTTTATTTACAAAAACACACTGCCGAGCAGAGGCTTACACCCGGTAGTGTGTTCAGTAACGTCACCGGCTCTGATGGGCTGGCTTTAGCGATGCCCTAGCCATTTTACTGGCTAGGGCAGCGCTAAAGCCCGCCCATCAGTGCCGGTGAAGTCACCGGGCTCACTGCTGGGCGGAAGCCTCCGCCTTGCAGAGCCCAGTTCGTCACCGGAACTGGGCAAAATGCATGAAATGCTCCGGTGCTCTTGTCAGGCAGACTGCATGGGTGAAATTCTGCGTATGTCCGGGTTCAGCTCTGAACCCGGACAACCCCTTTAAGGCAAATCCACCTCTGGAACCTCCACCTCAAGAACGGAGTTCCACCTCACACCACCATGAATGGAGAGATGACAGTGCATGCTTGGCTCTCCATTCACTTCTATTGGAGTTTTGAAAATAGCCTACTAAATGTACTTTGCTATTCCATGTAACTTCCTTAGAAGAGAATGGAGAGAGCTGCACATATGTGACCAGTTCTCCATTCACAGTGGTGCAAGATGGCGCCCCATTATCAAACGTGGGTCCCAGATATTATCAGAGATTTATGGTATATCCTGAAGATATGCAATAAATTTCCAGACTTAAGTCTCATATACAGTTTAGTTTTTAGGTGCAGGAAGGGCACTATGGGTACAAAGATAGTCTTTTAAATTGTATTGTCATGTAGAAACCAGTCTGTCTTCTACCCAATTCAGAGCAGAATTGTCATTTTACTGAGAGACTGGGCAAAGAACCCTTTATGATAAATATATTCCCAAATACCTTTCATTAGTTATACCTCATTTGTTTTGGGAGCTAACATTAGGAGAAATAAAATGGCCACTGTTCTATTATTACACACAGAACCTGTCCTAATTACACAGCAGGACAGGTTACTTCACAACACTGAGGTAAAGAGCTGCCTCATCCTCATCTCTGCTCTGCTTGGAATGGAGTTCATGAGGAGACATCAGGACAGGCTGTGGAACTGTGGTAATGGAGACTACATACAAGTGCTGATGCTCAATAGCCACACCCCCACCCTCCTCTATGTACTTCATATCTCCTCATGAACTCCTTTCCCCAGAAATTTATCTGAAGATTGTATTAAACTGTATCCTGGATCATAATCCCTGACAGGTAGAGCAGAGAGAAGCATGAGGCTCTTTTCCTTAGTGTTGTGAAGTAACTTGTCCTGTGTGATTAGGACAGGTTTTGAGTGCACTAATAGGACTGTGGCCATTAAATTTCTCCTACTGATTGCTCCCCAGACACAACGAGCCATTATATATAATGAAAGGTATTTGGGAATATATTTATAATAAAGTAATATTTAATTATTTACATTTTCTTATTTCTTGGAGAACTCCTTTAAAATAGGACCAGCGTTATTCACTGGGCTTTAGACGGTTTTTGTGGCAACTGTCCTGCCCAACATGCAGTTGTCTCTTCACATCTGTGCCACAGATGTACACTCCTTATGTCTAACTGCTCAGATACCGCAGACACTATTGACTGCAGCAACGGAGGGCAGGATCGGACGGAATGTCGGCTGAATAACACTGCTGCCAATCCGCTATACTCTCCCTTGTGACCTATGACATGCAGTTACATCATAATGCATTAAAGAATTAAAGGGGTATTCCGGTTACCATAACTATAACTTATGTTTTAGACTAATTCATCATCAATAATTACCTAATATAATGTCAGTTTCACATATTTACCGTTTAGTGGTTATAAAGTAGTGTCTTACTTAATACCCACTGTGTTTCCTCATGAGTTACCATGGCACCGACCTGCCGTTCTGAGCCTTTGTCAGGTCGAGCATGCTCAGTGTGCTGCTATCAGTTCTCTAGCTAAATGTCAGTGTGCTGCAGCTTACTGAGTAGAGGAGGCGTGTCTGCACTGGAATGTCAGCCAGCCAATCAGTAACATCAACACTCATGAACAAGCAGAAACTCACAGCAGGAAAGTTAGGGATTGTGGGGATTGTAGTTTTGTGAGGGAAGATCAGGAGCCATGATACTCTGTGTGTTGCAGGCTCACAGGAGCTAGACAAATGGATTGCAAGGTAAATTAAAGCTCTGATCATATGTATAGTTATGGGTTCTGGTTGGGTCACAGCTTGCAGCCTTAATGCAGTTTTCCAAAAATTAAGTTACTTTACCGGAATACTTTAAGTTGGCAAATGGATGCAAAAAAGCCGACATGGCCGAGCTGGTGGTGCAGCATTGCATACTTCCTTTTCTGTCGCTTAGCTGAGACAGATGGCACTATATTGAGTCCCTGCCTCAGCCCTTCTGCTGGGTCTCTCTTTATTTATCATAGGGATTCAAATGGGTGTATGACATTAGGGAAAAGTCTGCTTCTACTCTATGAGCTGTGTCTGGTATTGGCGCTTGGTCACAAGCACTGTAGGAGGTGCTGATGGAGCTTGGTCCAGTATCAGGAGCACATGCAATGACCAAGGTGAACTCATGACCAGAAGAGAAATTTGTAACAAACAAGATAATGCAGCCGATAATCTATAGTGTGCCCTAAAATCTATGGTGTGTACAGGGGAATACGTAAAACCTCATTCATTTGTATTATACTGGACTATGTAAAAATCCACAACAAAGTAGACTATGCATGACTATGACCTTTTATGTCACATCTGAATTTTCAGGTTTTGGTCAAGTAAGTGCCCCTCCACTCTATTCAAAGTCTATGTTACTGCCAAAGAAAGCTGAGAGGTGTAGACTATCTCCGGCAGTCCCATAGAGATGAAGGGAGCAGTGGTGCGCATGCTCCAACTGCCACTCCATCCCAACTAGGCCCTGAACCCCATTCTAGTGCTTGGTGTGGGTCCCAGCAGTCAGACCATCTCTGATCTTCACTGGACAGGGGATGACTTATTCTAACTGGAATACCCCTTAGGTATATACCCCTTAGATTTTCCAAACCAGATAACTTGTTTAACTTGTTTTCCGGATGCGACACTTGGCTGAGAGCACAGTTTTATGGTGATATCTTATGTATTTCAGTGACCATCAGCAGCCAGGGAATGGATTTCTTTCTACCTCTCCACACAGTAGAAGTCAATTAAATGGTAAGCTATTGGGAATGTGTGTGAACTGCAATCATTTTACTGTGGATTATGTATCGGTCAAATTATTTACTGTAACATTTAAATGGGTTTTCTGAGACTTATATCCTCAGGATAGGTCATTAGTATCTGATCGGTGGGGGTCCGACGACTGGAACCCCCAAAATCAGCGGTTTGAGAAGGCACAGGGCACTCACAGTAGCGCTGTGGCCCTCTCTCCGCTTAATAAGCATTACTGTACATTGTATAGCGGCTGTGCTTTGTATCGCATCTCAGCATTCAGTGGGGCTTCACTGGGGCAATGTCATCAATGAACGTGACGTCACATGGCCGAGAAGGCCGCGGTGGTACTTTGAGCGCAGGTGCCTTCTCAAACAGCTGATCATCAGGTGTCCTGGGTGTCAGACCGCCATCAATCAGATACTAATGACCTATTTTGAGGATTTAAGTCTCAGTATATGAGTCTCAGGAAATCCATATAGAATTCACGGAAAACCCCTTTAAGCTGCCCTTGGACAATAGAATAGGATTGAGAGGGAGCAGGTTCTTTAATAAAGGTATGGTTAGGGAATTTTCGTTCATGCAGTTCTTCATTCTTGTACAAATTTATAAAAATATAGCTGCTTTCTAGTAAAAACTGCACCACATCTGTTCTGGTATTGCTGGTAGGCGTGATTAAAATAAATGGAACTGAGCTGTACAATCGCACATAACCTGTGAACAGGTGGGGTGCTGTTTATGGAAGAAGCAGCCCTGTTTTTCTAATCCTGACCAACCCCTTTAACTTGCTGGTTCAGTCAGTTGTTTCCGGAGCGAAGCTCATTTCAGTGAGTGTATGAAATGACGCATCTGTTCAGGTCTACATCTCATTCAGAGAGCGGTAACGTAGCTTAATCATATTGTCTGTGGTTCAAACAAAGTGAACCTGGATTAGCAAAGGGTCCTATGGTTATTAAGTTCAATTGAACCATGGGTGGTCTGCAGCCATATCAGGGATGCTGAAATGCAGTGATTTCTCATCAGCTCACCAGGGTGCATTCACTGGTATAAAATAAAAGGTGAAAGTCTGCTGCCACATGACAGACATACTTACTTATGAGCGTCTGTAATTGTAAGCCATTTTGCACTAACCACCTTCCTTATTCAGATAATGCAGCATTGGTTCTACAGGCCAGGATGCAAACATCTGCCATATTTAGTTTTGCAAAGAGCCCTGGGCCAGGCTTCGGAACAGAATCGCTAGCTAGTTTTAGCCATGCATGGTTCTCCGTGTCAGCAGAGGAGAAAAATAACGCTTCTATTTTTAAATGGACTGGAATCCTGAAGACAAACCCTCCTGGTGTCAGCCAGCATTACTCACTTAAAGGCATGCCTCCCTCCTGCAGTGTAGTCTTCCTGGTGGATCACTGCTGCCATCTGCTGTGCTGGTTCTGGAACTGCAGAGGAATATTTTCCATGTCCCACTGAGAGAATGGTGTATTGTACGAAGACTATTGAAGACACAGTTGTACTTTTAGCTATTTTTATATATGATATATATTTTTTAATTCTTGCTATTTTGTATTTAAGGTTACTTCAAAGATTATAATGGCTTGGAGCGTAGTAGATATGAAGATCGGTTATCCCCAGTTCCTCGTGAGCCCTTGCAAATGCACAGTCCATCTGGTCAAAGGTAGGACTGGAATTTATTCTCCACTGCTTTCTTTGTGTGCATTTCATGCATTTTGTTGCTATAATCATAGCTGTGTGTGTATTTGTGTGACCTGTACATGAAATCCAGTAAATTATCTGGTATCTGATAATCCAGAAGATGGTGCCTGTTTCCAGCATAGAACTACTTTACAGCTGCTACAGATTTTCCTTTGGGCCTTCTTCATGAAGGGTCTCTACATATATTAGTTGCCTGTACTTTTCTATGGCCCTCTGGTAATACAGAATATTTGATCATTTGGCATCTATCATATGTAGTGTACTGTACTACTGTGTATGGGTTTTGATTACCCTTGGATTTTCTAAATGCCTGTTTGGTGCCCATACAGACCATGAATGTGCACATAATGTATAGCCACACTCTTCACATGTAATAAATATATACATGTTCATTCAGAGAGGGCATTTTTTATATGTGCCAAATACTGTTAAAGGGGTTGTCCAAGTTATATTTATTGATAACCCGGCACCCCCGCCGATCAGCTGTTTGAAGAGAAGGCGCGCGCCGTGCCAGCACTGCCTCCTCTTCATCATTTACCTGCTCGCTGTCACATCTGCAGCAGTGACCAGGTGTAATTACACCTAACGTCCCATTGAATTAATTTCAATGGGACGGCTCGTTCCTATTCACTTCTATAGGAGCGATCCGTCCCTGATTGAAATGAATCACCACTGAGGATGTGACCGCGAGCAGGTTATCAATGAAGAGGAGGCAGCGTTGGCACGGCGTGCGCCTCCTCTTCAAACAGCTGATCGGCGGGGATGCCGGCTGTCCACTGATCTGATATTGATGACATATCTTGAGGATAGAACATTAATAAATATAACTTGGACAACCCCTTTAATGCTTATACATTCAGTACCAGGCATTTTCTGGATAAAATTTATCAGATGCTGCACAGCCTCACCAGGACAAGGAGGTTCTGTTTTCTTAAAACGACCCTTGGGGTCAAGGAAAAAAAAAAATCTGTTTAACTGGGGAATGAACAGTACACTAGCATGTCGCCTTATATTTCATCTTTTTAGCAGCAGATTCGACAGTTCCTTGCCCCTCTTCTGTCATCCAAGATGGCCACCTCTTCTCAGACTGCCTGATGTATACTGGTAGCCCAAGACACTTCCTGCTTCCCTTGGATTGGACAGCACTTCTCACGTGAACAGTGCTGGCCAATCCAAGAGCAGGGTGGGGCAAGTAGGAATGTATTGGGCTTCCTCTCTGCACAGTGTGCAGTAGATGAGAAGGTGTTGGGTCATCTTGGATGGCAGAAGAGGAGCCCGGATCTGCAGCTAGGAGGTCTCCAGGTAAGTGTTTTGTTCGTTGCCCAGTTAATGTGAAATTTTTTTTTTTTTCTCAAAGTGGAGGGTCACTGAAAATCCTTCTCACATAATCACACATATTGCAAGATGTGCCCATATGATCAACCGCTGTGGGACTTCAGTATTGTCGCGCTTCACAGCGCGCACAGGTTTAAAAAAATCTCCATGACCCTACCACACATAAGAAAGTGAACTGATCTACATTAGACAAGGCATTGTCATTCTTGTCATTTGCATTTACTAATTTTAACTTCTGTTCCTTCTAAAGGAAGCAAATTGGTGACTGTAAAAAGGAGATTCGCTCACCTTCCCTATCATTACGTAAGAACTACAACATCAAACCAGAAGACTCCCAAGAAAGGTCACATCATCTGTCACCCTGCTCTCCAGAAAATTGTTGTCTGCACATTGAGCATTCACCACTAGGGCAGATGAATGGGCAGGCATACTTTCCAGGCAGTCCTTCTGCACATAGGGTGCAGTACATGAACACACCATATTTCCCATCTGATGAAGAGCAGGACGGCTGCTGTGGAAATCACCGCGACAATTTACCTCCCCCTCTTCCGCCCAAAAAGTATATACGAAGCACTATGCCAAGAACTCAGCAGAGTTTTGCACCGGCTGCACACCCAGACACATTGTCTCATGTACATTCGGTCAGTGCTGAGAAGCTTTCGCCTGGTGATTTTATTGGACCAGACGCTGACATAGACTACTATCCAAAGAAAGACTCATATCACAGCAGTGGTTTACAAATACACATACCAAATGTGTCTGGATCTTCAATGTATGACTGTCACTCAAAGATGGATATGGATCCCATTTCCCATGTAAATGACACAGTCTCCCTCACTACCTACTTCTCTGTGGACAACTGTATGACTGACACATATAGGCTGAAATACCATCAGAAGCCCAAGGTCTATATGACCGAAAGTACAGCTTTCCACAGGGATCCCGGGCACTTACAAGTACCTGAGACAGTTTCTGAGCCTTCTTACCACAGAAACCTTGATAATGCTCATCATTCACTTTCAAGATCGAAAGCTTTTGGAAATGTACCATGTAATAGGTAGACCGACTACCAGGTTACTCACGAGTCTCCTTATGGAGAGGTTTCATTTCTAACTGGTCAGCCAGATATTGTCCAGGGTTCATTCGTGTTGTGAAAAGCTTGCACATTTCCACCCAAAATTGTTACGTGGTTGAACATCTAACCCATGAATGTGGTTGTCCAGGATTTGACTAAGAACAGTAACTTGTAGAACATTAAAAATGATTATTATTCTCTGACAGATCCCTCACGCTGCTCGTCCCCGTGAGTCCTGCAGCAATGACTTCATTATGGACGTCATTCACATGGCTCCTGTAGCCAATCGCTGGCCTCAGCGATGATGCTTGTACGTACAACATGCCTGCTGATGCCAGCGATTGGCTGTCATGGTCACATGAGTGATGTACATGATGTCTTCAACACAGGATTGTCTGTGGAGCATGACGTGTGGGAGTAATTAGATATATATATATTTTACCTGCTCTTTAGTTAGGTGTTTTTTTTTTTTTTTTTGTTTTTTTTTAAATCCCAGACAACCCTTTAACTACAATGAACATAATACATTGCTCGCTTAGCACGCACTTATCTATTGTCATGTATTAATGGCCTTAAATCTGCGGCCCTGTAATAAGCCCAGAAAGTCATAACCCAGCATTTCACTCCAGGTAACAATTAACAAAGTGCTAACTGAATGAGATTTCATGGGTCACGTGGGAGCAGGTAATGGAATTTGCACATAGAGCAGTCAGGCGTTACTGCACTGTAGGTATGAATTGTACGCTAGTAAGTGGCAAATCGCCAACCTTTTGTTTTAAATGGCAATTGTCTTTTTATATTTTTACATAAGGAGAAAAAAAAGTATAGTAAATGATTAGTTGACAGGCTGAGATCTGTATTTTTAAAGATTTGTCCCAACTTCTGTTTTCATTGAGCACAAAATGAATTAGACGACGGCAAAGCTTTGTCCCTAAGCACATTGACTAATTGGTACATTATCGGCATGGATGTTGCTGCCACACCTTTTGAACATAGAGGACTCAATGCAGGCCTTGCACATGTATTTTGTATATGCACCATTTTACATATTAACACATATACATATAAAAACTGCTGAACCAGCAAAATATTTGTAGTGCTAATGTCGCACGATTAGTTTCCAAACCTATTACCAACCATACAGATTCTTATTTTCATATATCGATCGCCATTAGTCTGTGAAGGTGAGATCAAGCTCCATCTTTAATTAGCATTAGCAGTGCAGTCAGCAAATGCACAATCTAGCATTTTTGTTAAACCACTTACCATTTCTTTTCTTTTTTTTCCTGTTTAATATTTTTTTTTGTTACCCCCTGGTGAAGATTCCCAGCTTTTCACACTTTCAGGTAGTAGAATTATCAGCGTATCGGTCGTTCCTGTGGGCACATGGGGCCTTTCAAACCATGTGACATGTATGGTGCTTTGATGAGGCACCATATTCTCCCCTACGAACACTTACACCTCTACTACAGTATTATATGAATACTGTACACGGCTCTCGCTTACCATACTGTATGACCACATGTGCCATTGTATAGGTTAAGCAGACCCACGGCCTAATGAATGCATGAGGGTGTAGTGCTGTAAAGGTACCACATGGGGAGACTAAAGCAAATTTCACATGGACGATCCATCCAGATGCCGTCTATTTTGACAACGGACCGCATCCAAGCTGAACACTGACCCATTCATTTCAATTTGTTTATGCACATGAAGCTGGATTTACACGGGGTAACTGTCACACAGTTTATTCTGAATGATCACTAGTACAAACGGGTGTTCCCGATTGCCCGTGTAAGGATGCCACCGGTCACCTGATTAACGACCAAGGCGCTCATTCATCTGGTGAAATCATCATTTATGCAGACAAATAAATCATGCAGGCCTGGCACATGACAGAAGCCATTGATTGGCCAGTAGTAGTGATGTGCCAGGAGTCTGTATGTCACCCTTCAGTCTGGGACCAGAAGGTATGGAGATGCACTGCAGGAATCACACCTTGGCCTGCCATTCCCAATTTCTAATATGAACGCAACTTAGCAAATGCAGTAACCCGGGCCTTGTGCAGATTTACAAAACAGCTTAGATCACCATAGGATCCTATGTCTCATTTAGAACAGCAGGAGACACTAGGTATTGCAGTCGCAAGGCCACCCAGCTTCCAACTTGATGGATCTTTTGCAGATTTTTGTTGCAGTTGACTATTGAGTACACTACCATGCCATTTTATAAGCACTGAGTTTTTATTTTTATCTGTAACACTAGTTAGAAAAAAATCTCTCTTTTCTGGAGCAGTAAATGCACATTTTAAGAGCCACTGGCCCCTGGATTTGACACAGTTCATAAAAGCATATGCATTAGAACATCCAACCCTTTCTGAAACAGAACCCTTGAGTACGCCGACTGCTTTGAAAGCAATGCCTGTGTAAATTATGTCTACACAGTTTCTTTAGATACACTCCAGTGGAAGCAGTTTTATTGAACCTAAGCTGAGAATATGCTCTTTATTATACCAGTTTTATAAATTTTATTGAACTGTATGTAGAGGACAAGTGACAACCTCTTCTTATTTGTAGATTGTGACCTCTTATCTTTGTATGGCTTTGCTTCTGTGCCTATATATACATATATATATTTTGTGTTCTGACCTGAAAATATAGATTTGTACTACAGGAAACTCTATTTTGAAATGGCTTGTAATATTAGAACAATATATATATGTCGTAACATTTCCTTATGTTTGTGTTGGGTTTGAAAATTGAACTGACTTGTTTCTTGTGTTTTGTTATGTTGACTTTGCAATGTGTTTTTGAATTTTGTTACAGATTTTTGTAAATTTTTGTACATGGAGAGCAAGACAATTGATATTGTGTTGATATCAAAAGAACGTTAATGTGCAATATTTAGTGTAAAAATGCTTTTATAGAGTGATTTACTAACCGTGTGAGCCTAACTGAAATTTTTATATGGAGTAATTTAATCTAAAATATCAGAATCAAGTTTATCAACCTGTTTGAATTATGAGAAATCTAAAAAAATGTATATTGTATAGGCCAGAGAATGTAACCGAAGGGTCTTTTTCTAGTTTTATGCTGGTAAAGCGTTATCAGGGATTTAGAGTCAATGTGAGCACCTTTTATTCTTGATATCTAGTAACGGGCACACAGAGACAAGCACAATAGTTTCTCCTCAGTATGGTACATATATCTAATTTGCCTTCATTTATAAAGTTAGGCAGTGATTTGAATATGACAGACTTCTATTGTATGATTAGGGCTTTTACGTTTTAAATTGCAAAAATAGGGGTGGGTGGGTGGGAGCTAGAAAACTAAAGGGCAGACTTTGCACTAAAACCATCATGCACACTGAGCACTATTAACCATATTCAGCACAGAGAAGGGTTGTGCCCACTAACTTCCACAGTAGGTTAGTTGCTGCTACATGGCATAGACATAGGCATATACATAGCAAGTGTTCTCTGTTACTACTTGATAGCATTGCTAGAGACATTGGAAGGTAAAAGCATTGTTACAATTTTTGCCATCTACTTGTGCATTGATCATATGATATTTTCTGTATAAAGCCTCGATAACAATGTCCACATGTGAAGACAATCGGAGAACAAATGTTTCAGTAATAAATTGTTTTTTAAAGATGTACACTTCCTTTTTCTCTCTATAATGGTACTTATGGATTGACAACATGTAATTAGTGTCATGGAAAAACATCTCTTTAAGTAGATCTGTTAACATGATGCCATGGACTCATGCTCCCAACGATACAGATCAGTTTTCCCTGGCACCTACACAACGGCACTCTGAGGGCGTCCCCGCCTCCCCAGGACAGGAAACAACATAGAAGCTCAAGTTTAAAAAGCCCCCTCCCTTTACCTGCTTCAGTTGTTTCCTGTCCTCAGGATCGCGTGGAAGCCGCTCCGGCAGGGGTCAGGAGTTCTGTTTTAAGCGTATGGCCTGCCGGTGTCTGCCCCATTGGGAGGGCCAGTGCAGAGGACGTTTCCTTTGGCGTAAGCCCTTCAGGGAAGGCTACCCCAGGCATCTGCTCCCCAGTTTCATTATACGTAGGGAGCGAGGGATGGTGCACAGTACAGGCCGGAATTCTCTGGGCCGAGAATTTTATTGCCAGGCTTCTGCTCTGTTACTTCCGCAAGCACATGATGTCAGAGGCCTGGATATGAAGGGGGAGTGTCGGGAAGCAAGGAGCGCAGCAAGTCAGCGTCTCCTGTGTAGGGACATGTGCAAAATGCCAGCTCCTTTGGAATCCTCTGACATGCCCCTCAAGCCTGTAGGTCCTACTACTGCCCAGAGCCCGGTAAGCCTCTTTCTAAACTTGTGTCTGCTGCTGTTACCTCTCCCTATGGGGGAGGGGGGGCACGAGTTTGGGTGCTCAACCTTATTTTAGCTCTTACTATATTAGCCCAGATTACTATTATTGCATTATAGGGCAGAGAGGCCAGCACCATAAAATCCTCTGGCGGAGAATCGGGCCAAAAAAATGTGCCATTTGTGAGAAAACACTGCCGTCAAAAACTAAAAAGGCGCTTTGTCCCAGATGTATGGATAAAGTAATGACTGAGGAATCCCCGTCCTTGCTAGAATCTATTACAAATCTGATTAAGGAAGAAGTAAAGGTGGTTATAGATTCATGATTACCACCAGGCTCCCCCCAGCCATCATCCTCACAAAAATTGCAGGTGTCAGATTTTCCGGGTGAACCAGACTCTGATGATGGTGAAATATTTTCAGATGTAAATTCTGAATCCTCTGAAGACGGTCCGGGGAAACCTTTGTGTCTCCTAGAGGATACGGGAAAAATATTTACGACCATAAGAGCCACTATGAAGATTAAGGACGTAAAAGAATCCCAATCCATTCAAAACCAAATGTTTCAGGGATTTAGGGAAAAGGAAAGGAGAGTTTTTCCCATCCATAATATAAAAATGCTAAAAGAATGGAAGGATCCTGAAAAGCGAAAATACGATTCCAAATGCTTTTTAAGAGAAAATATCCTTTTGTAGAATCGGATTCAGCTTTGTGGGATAAAACTCCCAAGATAAAACGCCCCAGTTGCCCACATATCCAAAAAGACATCTCTGCCTTTTGAGTTTCTTAAAAGACCCGATAAAAAATTAAACTGGCATGGGAGACAAACACGGCTATGCTAAGACCCAGTATAGCGGCTACTTGTACTTCCAGATCATTTGGTTATCCCAATTGGAGGAACATTTGGCAGCGGGTACCCCCAGAGAGGAAATCTATCCCTATTCTGAAGCAGGCCTCAAATTTTTTGTCTGATGCCTCTAGTAAAACTCTCAGCCAGATCCTCAGGCCTCTCTAATGCCACCCGCAGAGCAATATGGCTCAGGTCATGGTCTGGAGATGCCAGCGCCTATGCTCCATACTGTGTGAGGGATAAGTTGTTCAGTTCAGTATTAGATGATACTCTAGATAAGGCATCGAACAAGAAAAAAGGCTTTCCTTTAGACTCAAAATCCTTTCAAAAATCAGAAAAGAACCGGACCAGATCACAGGAGAAAAGAGGGTTCTGGGAAATGGCAGACCTCTAGAGGAAAGGGGAGAGGTTTTTTGTTCACTCCAGAAACTTCTGCAAAGCCCTCGCAATAACGCCAGATTTCCGGTAGGAAGCAGACTAAAAATGTTCAGCTTGGCCTGGGAAAAAATTTCTACTATAATTACAGGTTGCAAACTGCTCCTCCTCCAGATTTCTACACATACAACAAGCCTTTACTTCTAATAGAAAAACAGCTGGTTCTAGAATAGAAATACTATCTCTTCTGCAAAAGCGAGTCATAATCCAGGTTCCAAAAGATCAGGAAGGAACAGGATTTTACTCGCCTATCTTTCTAATTCAGAAACCAAACAAGTATTTCAGATTAATAATAAATCTGAAGAGGTTAACACCTTAAGGACCCAGCCATTTTTCACCTTAAGGACCAGGCCATTTTTAGCAAATCTGACATGTCTCACTTTGTTTTTTTCTGAGATTGTTTTCTCGTCACATATTGTACTTCATGACAGTGGTAAATTTGAGTCAAAATATTTCATTCTTATTTATAAAAAAAAAATACCAAATTTACCAAAAATTTAGAGAAATTTGCAAATTTCCAAATGTCAATTTCTCTACTTTTAAAATACATAGTAATGCCTCCAAAAATAGTTATGACTTTACATTCCCCATGTGTCTACTTCAGGTTTGGATCACTTTGAAAATTACATTTTATTTTTTTGGGACGTTAGAAGGCTTAGAAATTTAGAAGCAAATCTTGAAATTTTTCACAAAATTTCAAAAACCCACTTTTTAAGGACCAGTTCAGGTTTGAAGTCCCTTTGTGAGGCTTCCATCATAGAAACCACCCAAAAATGACCCCATTTTAGAAACTACACCCCTCAAGGTATTCAAAACTGATTTTACAAACGTTATTAACCCTTTAGGTGTTCCACAAGAATTAAAAGAAAATGTGGCCAAAATTTCCAAATTTCACTTTTTTGGCAGATTTTCCATATGAATCATTTTATTCTGAGAATAAAGCAAGGGTTAACTGCCAAACAAAACTCAGTAATTATTACCCTGATACTGTAGTTTACAGAAATGTCCCATTTGTCATCGTAAAGTGCTGTACAGGCACACGGCAGGGCGCAGAAGGAAAGGAACGCCAGGGCAGATTTCACTGGAAAAAGTTTAAGTTGCCATGTCACATTTGATGCACCCCTAGAGTAGGAAACTCCAAAAAACTGACCCCATTTTGGAAACTACGGGATAAGTTGGCAGTTTTGTTAGTGCTATTTTAGGGTACATATGATTTTTGGTAGCTCTATATTACACTTTTTGTGAGGCAAGGTAACAAAAACTAGCAGTTTTGGCATTGTTTTTATTTTTTTGTTATTTACAACATTCATCTGACAGGTTAGATCGTGTGATATTTTTATAGAGCAGGTCATTATGGACGCGGCAATATCTAATATGTATACTTTTTTTTACGCAATATTTTTGAAGCACAAAAAAAAATCACATTTTAGTGTCTCCATAGTCAGAGAGCTGTAATTTTTTTATTTTTGGGGTGATTATCTCAGGTAGGGGCTCATTTTTTGCGGGATGAGATGCCGATTAGATTGGTACTATTTTTGGGGGCATACGCTTTTTTGATCGCTTGGTATTACATTTTTTGTGATGAAATGTGACAAAAAATGCCTTTTTTTAGACAGTTTTTATTTTTTACAGTGTTCATCTGAGGGGAGAGATCATGCTATATTTTTGTAGAGCAGGTTTTTACGGACGTGGCGATACCTAACATGTATACTTATTTTTATTTTTTTAAGTTTTACACAATAATATTTTTGAAACAAAAAAATCATGTTTTAGGGTCTCCATAGTCAGAGAGCTGTAGTTTTTTTATTTTTTTGGCGATTGTCTCGGGTAGGGGCTCATTTTTTGCGGGATGAGATGACTGTTAGATTGGTACTATTTTTGGGGGCATACGCTTTTTTGATCATATGGTATTACATTTTTTGTGATGAAATGTGACAAATTTTTTTAGACATTTTTTATTTTTTACGGTGTTGACCGGGCGGGCTGGATCATGTGATATTTTAATAAAGCAGGTTTTTACGGACATGGCGATACCTAGTATGTATATTTTTTAATTTTTTTTCTATTTTTATGTGTTTCTTTATGGGGAAGGGGCTTTTTTTTATTGAAACTTTATTTTTTTTTATTTATTTTTTTTGTTAAAACACTTTTATTTAACTTTTTTTTTAACATTTCACTTATGTCCCAGTAAGGGACTTTAACATTTCAGGGTCTGATGCCTGATTGAATGCAGCACAATACATCTGTATTGTGCTGCATTCAACTGTCAGCGTCTCACTGTGAGACGCTGACCATTGCCTAGGAGACCCAGCGCTGTGGCTGGGTCTCCTGGGCTTCCGTAGATGGGAGTCCCGATGCCTCTGGGCAAGGCATCAGGGCTTCCATCTCAACCATCGCCCCCCCCCACCACCGCCTCACGGGGACCCGATGGCTTTAAAAGCTGCCGCAATTGCCTTGTATGCCGCGGTCAGCGTGACTGCGGCATACAAGGAGTTAATCCGCCGGCATCGGTATAATCACCGGTGCTGGCGGATACAGCAGACGCCCGAATGCTCGTCCTAGGGCGTTAAGTAACGCCATATTAGGACGAGCATTCTCGTCCTAGGTCGGCAAGGTGTTAAACAAGGGGGCACAACCTGAGGTTAGTTGGGGGAAAAATCAAGAACAACATTAGAAAATATTATTTCACTGAAAGAGTAGTAGAAGCTTGGAACAAACTTCCAGCAGAGGTGGTTGATAAATCCACAGTAACTGAATTTAAACATGCCTGGGATAAACATGTATCTATCCTAAGATAAAAACAAAAGGATAATAAAAGGGCAGACTAGATGGACCAGGTGGTCTTTTTCTGCCGTCAATCTTCTATGTTTCTTCTTCTATGTTTCTAAACAAGAACATAACCTACAAAAGATTCAAAATGGAGATGATCAAGTCCAAAGTAAATCTTTTCACGTGGCAATCCTGGATCTCTCCGACGCATACTACCATGTTCCCATCCACAGAGACTATCAGAAATTCCTCATTATCGCAATATTTCTGAGGGGGCAGAAATATCACTTTCAATTTCAGGCCCTTCCTTTCGGGTTATCCTAAGCCCCAAGAATCTTCTCAAAAATTATGGCCAAGGTGACTAGTTTCCTACATCTTCAGGGCATCTTGATTGTTCCATACCTGGACGACTTTTTAGTGGCAGCCTCATCCCTACAAAGGAAGCTGTTGGAATTAGGCTGGTTGATAAACAAGGAAAAATCAGACCTAATTCCCAGCTAGGAAATATTTTTTGGTGTCCTGCTCGACTCCCACAATCTTATGTCTTTCCTTCCTCAAGAAAAACAGACTTCCCTCTCTCAAAAAGTGTCGCTATTTTGCAAATCCAGAATAGTGTCCATCAAGGACATCATGACATGTTAGGCCATCTAACTTCTTCCATTCCAGCAGTCAGTTTGGGTCCAACACCACACAAGGACACTACAGGTGTTTCCCCTAAAAATCTGGGATTGAAATCAAAACACTCTAGACAAAAGAATAAAAGTTCCTTTAACCCCTTCACCCCCAGCGCCGTACATGTACGGCGCTGGGGCGATGCGGGCACATGGCGCCCGCTCGCGGGTGCGGCGGGCGTCATGGCCGGCAAGTCTCTGCTGTTTCTAACAGCAGAGACTTGCCGCTACCTACTACATCGGCGGCGTCTTCCGGGTTGACTAGATGCCGTGATCACACGTGATCACGGCATCTAGTTGCGTCTAAACCCGGAAGCGTTCGCTTCCGGGTGGTGTACAGACACCCCGTGTGGCCAATCGGGGTGTCTGTACACCATATGAAAACTGTAATCCTCGCTGGTGAGGATTACAGTTTTCAAAGTGCAATTCTTATTCTGGCCACTAGATGGCAGGCCAGGATAAGAAATGAGCAATTCATGGATTTCTGAGTCTATAAAACCCAGAATTGCTCATAAAGAAAAAAAAAAAAGCCACAATATATAAGCCCATATTTGAGCCTTCTAATAGTAAAAAAAAAATTAAAAAAAAAGTTAAAAAATATATAAAAAATAAAAAAGATGTAAAAGTTCAAATCACCCCCCTTTCCGTATAAGTAAAAAATAAATACCTAAATAACAATAAATATAGACATCATGGGTATCATCGTGACCGAAAACGCCCGTACTTTTAAAATATAAAAAAAAAATTCCAATACGGCAAATTGTGTGGCGGAAAAAAGCGTCCAAATGGCGATTTGCCGTTTTTTGTCGCTTTTTTTTTCTAAAAAAAATTAAATAAAAAGTGATCAAAAAGTCATACACACCCCAGAATGGTATCAATAAAAACTTCAGATCGTCCCGCAAAAAATGAGCCCCCATACAGCTCTGTACACATAAATACCAAAAAGTTATAGGGGTCAAGATTTGACAAGGAAAGAAAAAAAAAAAAAAAAAAAAGGGCAACTTTCTAATTATTTTATCACTATGAAAACGCAGGAAAAACTATACATATTAGGTATTGCCGGATTCGTACTGACCAGTAGAATGAAAGTAACGGATCAGTTT
Source organism: Rhinella marina (assembly GCA_900303285.1). Lineage (NCBI taxonomy): Eukaryota > Metazoa > Chordata > Amphibia > Anura > Bufonidae > Rhinella > Rhinella marina. The sequence goes on along the minus strand of ONZH01011294.1, from coordinate 28,480 downwards.
TAATGCACATCGAACGCTGTAAATAAGAAACCCGTAGAACTGTAGCAGAATAGCGTTTTCTTTGCAATTTCACCCGGTTTGGAATTTTTTTCCCACTTCCCACTACACCGTATGCAATATTAAATGGTGGCGTTGGAAAGTACAACTTGTCCCGCAAAAAACAAGCCCTCATACAGCTATGTGAACAGAAAAATAAAAGAGTTATGGCTGTTTGAAGGCAGGGAGCGCAAAACGAAAATGCAGAACCGAAAAAAGCTCCGGGGGTGAAGGGGTTAAAAGTAAAACAGTCTCTCTTTTAGTGGAAGATCAGAAGAAATCTTCAGAGAGGAGTGTTTTGGCGACATACAAATCAGGTTATTACAACCGACGCCAGCAGTTGGGGGGGCACACCAAAGATCAAGTGGTACAAGGCATCTGGTGTCAAAAGATGGCAGCAACGTCCTACAATTTAAAGTACTTCTTTCTCGGCAGTCGACCATAATATCCCAACACAAAGATTCTGTCCGCCAACTCCACCACTGTGGCCTATCTAAATCGGCAAGGAGGAACAAGGAGCAAAGTGCCGCGGGAACTTTCAGGAAATATCTTTTGTAGGACAGAAAGGAACTTGGCTTCATTGACTGCAGTATATCAAAAAGATGGGTTATCCTGATCAACTTCTGATTAGAGATGAGCAAATCTATTTGCCACTTCGTAGATTCGATACGAATCTTGGAAATTTTCTGCCGCGAAGCGAATCCGAATTTATTGAGATTCGCTTTGTTAGATTCGAAAATGCTCTCAAGGCTTTCTATGCATTCGCTACGTACTTGTTCGATAAATTGTACTCTGATGCTACGTATAAGTTAGTTTATACGCTGATCCGTACAAATTCAGTTAATTAGCGAACTTTTACTGTTAGATCGTTATTCGTGTGGCAAAAGCCCTGGAAGAAAGCTGTCACCTGACCTAGTGGGCAGGGCTTGCTCTGATTGGCTCAGGCTCGGAAAGCCAGTGACGCATCACTTGTGCTGTGACTGCTGAGACGAGCAGAAGCACTGTGTGTGAAGTTCCTAAAGACTGAGACCTGTTTTGTTAAAATTGGGGTGTAACTGTTCTGGGAATCAATATTACACATATCAGGGATACTGCAGGGCCAGTGCAGGGCCAGTAATTATTCAGGCAGGGAGAGAGACAGGGACAAAGACAAAGAGCAGCTGCAGGGCCACAGTCAAGTGAAAAATGTCTGGAATTGATAAGCAAAAAGGGTCCAGTTCCAGCCAGACCTCGAGCTCCAAAAAAAAGAAGGTGGCACAGGGCAGCAGTGCCAAAGGACCTGTAGCCGGAGCTTCTACTTCTGTAATTTGTGATAGTTGGCCACTGTTCAATCAGGCTAAGTCACAAAGAAGCAAAATTGTAGCAGAGGAGAAAGTGGATGAGGTAGTGGAGTGGATAGCACGCTCATCTCAGTCACAGCCGGATGATCTGCTGTCATCTGCTGATACAGTATCCATATGTAACCAGGGGTCAGACTCAGAGCGTTCCTCCTGCTCCACCATTCCACTCCAGCAAAGCCTGTCATTTTCTGCCACTTCTCAGGCTTCAGTGCCCCCTCCTAGTGGTGTTCCTTCTGCAATTTATAAAATAAAAAGCCACCAAACCCCACCGCGTAATCCGGCGGTTATAGAGGACAGCCTTCCTGAGGATTTCTTGGAGGGCAGTCAGAGTTTGGACTGCCCGGAATTGGAGGTTGGTGGGGAACAGCCTAATTTGCAGTCCGAAAAAAGTGGTGGGGAGGAGTTTGATGATGAATCTAATGTGTTATGCCCCTTTCACACGAGCGGGAGACTCGCATGTCTCCCGCAACGCATCTACAGGGCTGGACTCGGCACTGACAGGGATCGCATAGCATTATATGCAATCCCAGTCAGTGCCGGAGTCCAGCCCTGTAGATGCGTTGCGGGAGACATGCGAGTCTCCCGCTCGTGTGAAAGGGGCATTAGACCGGAGGACCTGGGAGGCAGATCGGGCTGGTAAGGAGGGTTTGATCTCCGAGGAGGAGGGTGGTAGTAGTAGTGGCAGCAACAGAGGCAAGTTAGGCCCAGGGCCAGTCCTTCCTTGGGATCTAGTGACACCCCAAGTATGGTGGGGCTGGCTGTAGGAGGAAGAGATGTGAGGTTTAATGCAGACAAAATGGAGTCAGATTCCAGTGAAGGAAAGTTCCAGAGTTTTCCTGGCTGACAAGTCTAGAATCTTCCAGTTTCTAGGGACTTCTGTTTGTTGAATGACCAGTATGATAATGATGGGTGTGAGAGGGTCGTAAAGCACAGTTGTTGTCTGTGCACACTGCGGGGGTTGTAGCAGTATTATGTAACACCTTTGTGTATATATACTGTTATTGTCACTGACATTTTTTGTAACAGTACTCACCATCATGCTGTACCCTGTGCTTTACTGGGCACAGTAATAAAGATCTACTTCATATATTATAAAACAACGAGCATCTGGAATATTATTCTACTATGGTATGAACCCCTAGACGACCAAGTGCTGTCGGACACTTGATGCAGTGAGTGAGGGAGTGTATTGAGGATCCAGATGAACGTCCATTGAAGCCCTATGTCTCCCTCACTTGCACTCTATTCTCACAACTCCGACACCGGCAACATGGTGTAAGCGTGCAACGGCTACAAGCTTGGCCAGCTGTGGAGGGCGCATGTCTGGTGTGTGGAAGTATTTCACCACTCTGCCGGGGGACAGCAGCATGGCCACGTGTAATTTCTGTAAACAGAAATTGAGCCATGGGAAAGCCACAAATGTAGGGACCACTGCTCTGTGGAACCATCTGAAGCGGGGTCATGCCGGCAATTTAGAGCAGTGCATTAATACTGAAGAGCTGGCTGCTTCTCCAAGGGTCCCTCGCGTCAGGCCGGCCACATTCAGGGGCGTAACTCAGCCCACATCCAGGGACGTAATTCAGCCCGCATCCAAGGGCGTAACTAGTACATACACCTCATCGCCCACAGTGTGCATGTCTCCACCTCCTCTTATTCGCCAGCCGTCCATTGCCGAGTGCGTGGCCAGGAAGCAGGTTTACGACACAAGTTATCCAACAGTGCGCAAACTGAATAGTCACCTGACAAAGTTGCTGGCTGTGCGGTCTCTGCCATACAAACTGGTTGACTGCACAGCTTTTAGGGAGCTAATGGCTTGCGCTCAGCCACGCTGGCAGGTCCCTAGCTGGCATTACTGTAGCATATAGCATATTAGTCAGTAAAGTTAGCTGAAGTTTGCTTTCCCTGATTTTATTGGGGGCTAGCTGGCACCTGGAAAGATAGCATACAGTGTGGGTTCAGTATGTAAGTGGACCCTGACTTCCCTGCACTAAAAATTCTACCTAGTATACTCAGAGGAAGCATACCTTACTAAATTTTCCCCTGGAGGAGGGCCTCTCATTTGTTAGGATTCCCAATAAACGGACTACTCCATACGCCTGGAACCCTTCATCTGCCCCTGAATTGCTAAGTCCCCTGCAAAGATAGAGAGTGAAATGAAACTTTGCCTGCAGCCACCGCTAGAGAGCACTCAGGCGTTTACTGAAGACTGTGCCATTAGTAACTACAATTACAAGCAGTAATGTAAGTGCTGGCATATAAGTGGTGGCAGGCAGAACTGCAGCTCCAACACCTATAATGGGTCAGTTTTGCCGTAATAGGAACGCTGTGGGAACAAAAGCCATTAAACTGTGGAGGAATTGCAATTTTTTTTCCAATTCCACCCACTTTGGAATTTTTTCCCACTTCCCACTACATTGTATGCCATAAAAACTGGTTCCATTAGAAAGTACAACTTGTCCTGCTGTGCTTGAGTGGCCACAGTTCCCATTCATTTCTATGGGGCTGACGGAAATAGCCGAGACAGCTCTCGGCTATTTTTGTCGGCCTCATAGAAAGGAATGCTAGCGATATGCGCCCATTGTCTGAGATGGGAATACCCCTTTAAGTAGACAATTTCTTATGGTCCGGGCAATCACTGCAGGGGCTACTGCAGATCCAATTTGTGATGCTGTGGCTGTCCTTTGAGATACAGCATTTCTCCTCTCTACGTGAGTGAGTGCACCAATGCACTACAGAAACTTCACGTCCAATTCTTTTTGAAATTTGAAGGATGAACTATTCAGCTAAGTCCCAGTATTCGGCCCTTTCTGTAGCAGTCACAATGAACTCTTAAGCAACACCCTATCAACAGTCCTGTAAGACAGAAGGCCAAAAACAGTGCTGAACAGCCGTCAAATGTCTAGGATGACCGAGATCTTCACTGCGCTGGTGCATGCACAAGATTTCAGGGTCAGGTATCAGAGCAGTGAGGATGGCAACCCTTGTCAGGCTCACTAGGAAGGGGAGTGACAAAAGGGAGAGGAGAGCCCCTCTGTGAGCATCTCATTTCCACACAATAAAAGTAAGAATGTACCAAAATTTTGGTGCATGATTCTGCTATAAAATAAGCCAATAAGCATAAATTAAGGCTAGGGCTACCTGGTGATCTTCGGTGTGATGTTGTAGTGTAGCACTACAGTCACAGAAAATAGATAGGGTAGCAACATAACTTGCGTGTTTGCCACAACCCCAGAATTGCAAAAAATCCAACCCTGTGTTTTATGATATTCTGGAGCAGCAGTGGTGTGTATGTTTTGCAGCAGCTGTAGTGTGTATTATTATGTTTTGCAGTAGCTGCGATGTGTATTATTATGTTCTGCAGCAGCTGTGGTGTATATTATTATGTTGTGCAGTAGCTGCGGTGTGTATTATGTTCTTCAGCAGCTAAAGTGTGTATTATGAGATTCTGCAGCAGCTGAGGTATTATGAAGTTCTACAGCAGCTGAGGTGTGTATTTTAACGTTCTGCAACAGCTGCATTGTGTATTATTTGGTTCTGCTGGAGCTGAGGTGTGAATGATAAGGTTCTGCAGAAAATTAGATTTGTGTTATCAGGTTCTGCAGCAGATGAGAAGTGTATTATGAGGTTCTGCAACAGCTGAGTTGCGTATTAGGATTAGTTTTGAGTGAAATGAAGCATTCGAAGTGGAATTTGGTCCAAAGTTTAGGAAAACCTAGATTCTAAACTAATCCAAATTCCCTTGTGCTTCTTGATAACGAATCAGGTTTTTCTCAAATGGCAGAAAATAAGTATAGAGGAGACAATCCCAGGAACGCAAGATCGCCCATAATGCCTTGCAGCCAGCAAATCCGCAGATAACCATCCCCTGTGATGTGACAGCCCTATAAAACCCTGATCCCACATGGTCGCCACCATTGTCCTGTGAACTGAGCATAGGAAGAGATGTGGCAAGCATCTCATGCGCTAGGGACAGTGTTACTGAAAATGATTAATAGAAGAATATTGGAGAGGGAGAATGCAGGGAGACTTATGCTGCGTCAGTTTTATTTACTTATTCCTACATTAGCTGTAAACTAAGATACTGTATGTAATTCAATACCAATAAGATGGAAGCCTTTATTATTCTGGTGCCAGCATGCCAGCCAATACCTTCCAGACTTCTTCCAAATCAACCTTCAAAGTCTTCATGTTCTAGAAAAGTCAGTAAGATGCAGGTGCAGGAGGTGCTAGATGTTGCTGATGACATATTCTCATAGATATTAGATGATGTGGAAAAGGAGGAAAAGCTGATGACAGAAGAAGGGCTCCCACCTGTAGGGCAGGAGAGCTCTGGGGTTGGAGAATGGGGTATGCCAGAGATGATTAATATTCTGTGTTTACCATCGAATAACCTGCAGGAGATTGCAGGTCAGTGGCCTGGGTATACCCGATTTATAGCGTTTTGTGACAAATTAATTCAGAACAAACCAAATTTGTTGGTGAACTTCGGCAAAGTTGCTGAATCAAATTTTTCAAAACTTTGCTCATCTCTAATTATGATTTTCTGCAGCAGCTTTGGTGTGTATTTTAAGGTACTGTAGCAGCTGAATTTGCCCCAATTTAAAATCTGTAACAGGCCCCCAAGGTACTATTATAATACTGGCATCTTGTTATATGGCTTGAAGGGTCTTTGTTCCCACAGGCCTAGATGCAACTGCTACCCCTTACAATGTTTAAGGGGTATTAAACAATGTTTAAAAATTAATTTTAATGTTTAAAATTAATTCTAAAGTGGGCTGTGGTATATGGGATGCAAAGATAGTGGGGCCATTCTTCATCAATGGAAACTTCAAGGCCACTGGATATGTGAAATTTCTACATGATGATGTGTTTCCCTCTTTATGCACTGAAGCTGGCATGTTCCCTGAGTTTTTCCAGCAAGATGGTGCACCACCACATTATGGATGTCAGGTCCGAGCATTCCTAGATGAACAGTTTCCTGGAAAGTGGATTGGTCATCGTGGGCCAGTTGAATGCCCCCAAGGTCTCCCAATCTGACCCCCTTAGACTTTTATCTTTGGGGTCATCTGAAGGCAATTGTCTATGCTGTGAAGATGCAGTACGAGATGTGTAGCACCTGAAACTACGGATACTGGAAGCCTGTGCTAGCATTTCTTCTGCAGTGTTGCTATCAGTGTGTGAAGAGTGGAAGAAGAGGGTTGCATTGACAATCCAACACAATGGGCAGCACTTTGAACACATTTTATAAGTGGTCAGAAACTTGTAAATAACTCATGAAATATTAAAGTAACATTAAAACCAAGCACACCATTGTTTTTCTTGTGAAATTGTCAATACGTTTGATGTGTCACATGACCCTCTTCCCATTGAAAAAACTAAAGTTGGATCCAAAATGACCGACTTCAAAATGGCCGCCATGGTCACCACCCATCTTGAAAAGTTTCCCCCCTCCCACATACTAATGTGCCACAAACAGGAAGTTAATATCACCAACCATTCCCATTTTATTTAGGTGTATCCATATAAATGGCCCACCCTGTAGATACAATTGTATGCTATGGTGAAGCGATGTGCTTAATGCTCCACTGGCCGTAGCTCTCCCATGCAACAGGCACAATATGGTGATGTCATCACGCAGGAGACTAGAGAGCATGGGGTGGAGGTGTGGCTGCTGTTCTCCATTCACTTTGGTGCCCCATTCTTAAGACAGCAACCCCTTTAAGCATTAGCTATGTATTTTTCCATAAATCTAAGTTACATTTTAAAGTTGATGCTACTGATTTAGCATATTTAATACTGTATTATGGCTGCAGAGATGTGTGCCAAAAATCACCAAAAAGACTTCTCACACAGGGTGCTATGTATCCTATGGCCAGTTCTAATATTGCAATTAGCAGATCACAAAGTGTCCAAGCCTCATTCACACATCAGTATTTTGGTCAGTGATTTACATCAGTGACTGTGAGCCAAAACCGGGAGTGGAGCCTCCACAGACATAAGGTATAAGGGAAAGATCTGCACCTGTTCTGTGTCTAGAGCCGCACCTGGTTTTGACTCACAATCACTGATGGAAATCACTGACCAAAACACTGAGGTGTGAATGAGGCATAACTATGTTTTTTTAAACAAGACACCCCTGTAAGTTATGAGCAATCATACAGTTATAATGTTCTCTCATAAAAAGAAGTGTCATGTCTCTTTAAATCCTCTGCTGCATTTGTCAGCATGGTAACTGCAACCACCAATAGGATTGCTGGATTTGGATTTCAAAAAAGAAAAAGTCAGTTGGCTCCAGTCAGTAACTGATCAGCGATGAAGGAAGAGGACACTACACGCTCTGCTCAGTGAGGTACGGCTCTGCTCACACTGGGGAGATTTCCTCAGCTAAATACGTCAGTATTCAAAGGGTAACAAGAGGAAAGGTGCATGTCCCAGTGGAAGGGCTGTGGGATGAGATGAACAATGGATGCAAAAGCTGTGGCAAATATTGGGGCAAAGTAAATCAAGCAATAGGTGGTGTAAAGGTATAGAAAAGTGAATAAGAATGTACCAAATACCATCCAGCCTGAGCGGCTGTGAGACATTTGGTGGATCTTTTTATATTATGGGGCATATCTATCAAAACAAAACAACACAAAAACTGGCTTAGTTGCCCCTAGCAACCGATCAGATTCCACCTTTTATTTTTCAGAGCTCCGTTGGAAAATAATAGGATCAATCTGATTGGCTGGTAGGGGCAAGTTATAAATCTTCCCCTGTGTGGGGGTTACTACGGCGTTCATCAAGAGCTGTCATATCCAGCATGGCTTTCATGACTGTGTTATAAACAGAAGCCATGACAGTAATGTGAATAGAGTCTGACAGAGCAGGAATCTGATGGAGGTGTCATAGGGACTATACTGTACATAGATGGCAGATAGCAACGAGGAGAACAATCGCTGCACTTTCTGACAACCTCTTCTTGTTGCAGATTTCCCAGCACTTCACTGGTTGAACTGAATGTAATGTATATATTTCTATGTATCTATTGTCCCCATATGTATTATACAGTAATTATAGGTATGCAATTTCCACATGTAATATATGCATATATATGACTCATTAATTTATATTTACTCAGTGTATGTATTACATGTATGCATTGCCCACACATATATAATATATATGCCTGTACTATAACCATAAGCAAAATATTTTATTTTTTATTTGAATATTTCATTAAAATATTTTAATTTTATTTTTTTATTTCCATAATGTTCCCGTAAGTGAGTGATGTATTGGAATTACAGTATTTATAGGGATGTACTTTCCCATATAAGTTGTCCCTATTTGTAATGTACAGAATTTATGGCATATATGTAAAATATTTGTATGTATATAATGTCCTAATATGTATTATGCAGCATTTATATTCATTTTCCCATATGTAATGTGTGTGTGTATATATATATATATATATATATATATATATATATATATATATATATACTAGCAGAAAGACCCGGCTTTGCCTGCGTATATTTAATCTATTTCATTTAATGTTTCTGTGTGTCGTTGCAGAGAGAAAGTCAATGCAGCTGACAGAAATTGATTTTAGGTCCTTCTTTTCAGGGTGGCCTGAATTATAGGTCAATGCCATGGTAATTTGAGGAAACACAGTGGGTAGCAGTGGAAGAAAACATTGCTTCGCACGGGTATATTTAATCTATTTCATTTAATGTTTGTGTGTGTGTCATTGCAAAGAGAAAGTCTCCTTCCCACTCATTCCTGTAGCTGACAGAAGTTGATTTTTACCTTCATTTTTTAAATCCCCATTGGCTGCGGAGTGGGAGAGGGCGTGGCCTGACCGGGGGCGTGGTTTAGCGGGACCTTGGGGGGGGGGTTGCTTTTAAGTCCTTTTAGTGGAAGAAAACATCTTTTATTACTACTGAACGGTAGTAGTCTAATATTAGTCTATTTCATCTAATGTTCTGTGTGTTGTTGCAGAGAGAAACTCACCTTCCCACCCCTGTAGCTGACAGAGGTTGATTTTTACCTTCATTTTTTCAATCCCAATTGGCTGCGGAGGGGGAAGGGGGCGTGGCCTGACAGAGTCGGGGTGTGACTTAGTGAAACCTGGAGCAGGTGTTGTAAGTCCTTCTTTTGAGAGTGGTGTGAATCACAGGTCGGTGCCATGGTAATTTATGAGGACACGCAATGGTTAGCAGTGGAAGATTTACTACTGAACAGTCATAGTCTAAAATTAGTCTAAAACATAAGTTATATTTATGGTAACCGGAATACCCCTTTAACAGTATCATCCACCGCGCTCTGCCCCTTTAAAGCTTTGAATAGAAATGACTGGATTGTTACCTGAGATCCTCAGCTGTCTGCCAATTACCTGGCTGTGTTGTTATGGAAACCTGCCCTCCCTGTGTGTGTCTGTGCAGAGAATGGCAGTTGGGGTTTAAAACCAATGCTGTCAGGCTAATATTGGCTAATGCAGGTCATATTTTGGGAATATCTCGGGAACGTTATGTCATAGAGAGATGAGACCTGGTCTAAAACCTTCCTGGGCACCTGATGTACCTGTGTGCCGAATTTGGTGAAAATAGGTCCAGTAGTTTGGTCGCGCATAGAGAACAGACAGACAGACGGACAGACAGAAACTCATTTTTATAATATTAAGAGATATTATATTTACTGTCCCTATATGTAATGTATTTCAATTTATGTAATTAACCGGTATATAATATGTTTATATGTATATATTGACTTATATGCAGTATATTTATAAGTATATTTGGGGGTAATTTATTAAGACCAATGTTTTAGATGCAAGGGAGCTGGCGTAGATTTCGATAATTTTCTACGCCTAAAACTGACATAAAAAATGATAAATGTGACGGGCCTACCGGCCCACTCCTTACCCGCCACATCACACCCCCTTTTTTAGAAATGACGTGAGCAGGGAAAAGTCGCAGATTCGGCTGCAATCCCCTTTGCGACCATATCTGCGACAGATATATGCCAAAAATATGTATATATCTGATAATAAATTACCCCCACTATTTACAAATATCATATATTCAGCTGTATGTATTGTCCCCGTATGTAATGTAATTTATATTTTTATGTGGGTATATCTCTAGATGTAACATATTTATATATGGTATACATGTTTTCCCTGTATGTTATATATTTATATGTATCTATTGTCCACATATGCAATTATATATATGTAATATATCTGTCATATCCCTATATGTAATTTGTATATATCATCCCCATAATATATAGAGTATTTATAAGTATATATTGTTCCTGCATATATTACCATGTAGCTATTGTCCCTAAATGTAATATACAGGATTTACATATATACTTTCTTCATATGTAATAAATTAACTAGATATGTAGTTACCGAAATCTAATATATTTTAATGTATCAAATGCCCTTTATCTGTTTATATTGTTCTCAGATGTAACATATTTATGTAAAAGTTTTCCCTATATGTAATGTATCTATATGTACATATCTATTGTCCCTGTATATTATACTATTTATATGTATGGACTGTCCACATAGGTAATATAATTTAATCTTAGTAATGTAATATATTTGGAATATGTGATATGTTTATATGTATATTATTATATTTACTCAATATGTATATATCATATATATATTTCCCCAGATGTAATATATTTATATGTATCTATTGTTCTCACATCCTTTATGTAATATTTACATGTATGTCTCCATAAATAATATATTTTAACATATGTAATTTATTTATCTGTGTGTATTTGTACTAGGATGTAATATACAGTATTTCTATCTATATCTTTTACTCAAAGTAATAAAATATATATTTTTTCTCCATATGTAATATATGGTATTTATATGTATATACTGTTCTCTCATGTAATATATTTGAAGGTCCCTTTATATAATATATATTTACCTGTGTGTAGTATCTCCAGATGTCATACATTATATATAAATATATATTTCCCATGTGTGATATATTTATGTAATATACAGTTATTTATATTTATGCACTGTCCCCATATATATTAATATGTATCGATTTATATGTATATATTTACTCATTAATGTAACATAGTAACATAGTAACATAGTTTGTAAGGCCGAAAAAAGACATCTGTCCATCCAGTTCAGCCTGTTTTCCTACAAGTTGATCCAGGGGAAGGCAAAAAACCCTGTGAGGTAGAAGCCAATTTTCCTCACTTTAGGGGGAAAAATTCCTTCCCGACTCCAGTCAGGCAATCAGAATAACTCCCTGGATCAACGACCCATCTCTAGTAACTATAACCTGTAATATTATTACCCTCCAGAAATACATCCAGGCCCTTCTTGAACTCTCTTAGTGAACTTACCATCACCACCTCCTCAGGCAGAGAGTTCCATAGTCTCACTGCTCTTACCGTAAAGAATCCTCTTCTATGTTTATGTACAAACCTTCCTTCCTCCAGACGCAGAGGATGTCCCCTCGTCATGGTCACTGTCCTCGGGATAAATAGATGATGGGAGAGATCTCTGTACTGACCTCTGATATATTTATACATAGTTATTAGATCTCCCCTCAGTCGTCTTTTTTCTAAAGTGAATAACCCTAATTTTGATAATCTTTCAGGGTACTGTAGTCCACCCATTCCAGTTATTACTTTAGTTGCCCTCCTCTGAACCCTCTCCAGCTCTGCTATGTCTGCCTTGTTCACAGGAGCCCAGAACTGTACACAGTACTCCATATGTGGTCTGACTAGTGATTTGTAAAGTGGCAGGACTATGTTCTCATCACGGGCATCTATGCCTCTTTTGATGCAACCCATTATCTTATTGGCCTTGGCAGCAGCTGTCTGACACTGGTTTCTGCAGCTTAGTTTGCTGTTCACTAAAATTCCTAGGTCCTTTTCCATGTCAGAGTTACCCAATGCTTTACCATTTAGTATGTACTGGTGACTTGCATTATTCCTTCCCATATGCATAACCTTACATTTGTCAGTGTTAAACCTCATCTGCCACTTTTCTGCCCAAGCCTCCAGTCTATCCAGATCCTGCTGTAGCAGTGCACTGTCCTCTTCTGTGTTAATTACTTTACACAGTTTAGTGTCATCTGCAAAAATTGATATTTTACTGTGCAAGCTTTCTACAAGATCATTAATAAATATATTGAAGAGAATAGGGCCCAATACTGACCCCTGTGGTACCCCACTAGTGACAGTGACCCAATCTGAGTATGTACCGTTAATAACCACCCTCTGTTTTCTATCACTAAGCCAGTTACTTACCCACATACAGACATTTTCTCCCAGGCCAAGCATTCTCATTTTGTATACTAACCTTTTATGTGGTACAGTGTCAAACGCTTTGGAGAAGTCCAAATATACGACATCCATTGAGTCGCCGCGGTCAAGTCTAGAACTTACCTCCTCATAGAAACTGATTAAATTGGTTTGACATGACCGATCCCTCATGAAGCCATGCTGATATGGAGTTATTTGCTTATTTTCATTGAGGTACTCCAAGATAGCATCTCTCAGAAAACCTTCAAACAGTTTACCCACAACAGACGTTAAACTTACCGGCCTATAGTTTCCAGGCTCTGTTTTTGGACCCTTTTTGAATATTGGCACCACATTTGCTATGCGCCAATCCTGTGGAACACTCCCCGTCAGTATAGAGTCCTTAAATATCAGAAATAAGGGTCTGTCGATTACATTACTTAATTCTCTTAGGATACGGGGGTGTATGCCATCCGGTCCTGGTGATTTGTCTATTTTAATATTTTTAAGACGTTGCTGCACCTCTTCCTGGGTCAGAGAGGGCACTTTTAAAGGGGAATTTACTTTTATACTCTGCATTTCATCTGACATTTTATTTTCCTCAGTGAATACAGTGGAGAAAAAGTTATTTAGCAGCTTCGCTTTCTCCTCATCGCTCTCTGCTACTCCCCCCTCATTACTCTGTAAGGGGCCCACACCTTCAGGTTTATACTTTTTAGTATTTATATAATTGAAGAACATTTTAGGGTTAGTTTTACTCTCTTTGGCGATTAATCTCTCGGTCTCTAGTTTGGCTGTTTTTATGTGTCTTTTACATATTCTATTTTTTTCCTTATAGTTTTTCAATGCTTCCTCACTCCCCTCCTGTTTTAGTGATTTAAATGCTTTCTTTTTGTCATTTATTGCTTTCTTTACAGTTCTATTTATCCACATTGGTTTTTTCTTGTTTCTTATTATTTTATTCCTATATGGTATGTACCTCTCACAATTAGATATTAGGATGCTTTTAAAAATATCCCATTTTGTGGCTGTATTTTTATTTTTGAGGACTTTGTCCCAGTTAGTTAGGCCTATGGCCTCTCTTAGTTGGCTAAGTTTTGCTTTTTTGAAGTTTGGTATTTTTGTTCCTCCCTGAAGAAACGCTCTTTTGAATGACAATTGGAAGGTTATTATATTATGGTCACTGTTTCCCAGGTGTCCCCCGACCTGCACATCTGTTGTTCTGTCAGGTCTATTGGTTAATACTAAGTCCAGTATGGCCGTCCCTCTAGTGGGATCCTGAACCAGTTGGGAAAGGTAATTGTCTTTGGTTATTTCCAAGAACCTGTTTCCTTTATGAGATGTACAGGTTTCAGTTTCCCAGTCTATATCTGGGTAGTTGAAGTCCCCCATAATAACGACCTCATTATGATTTGCCGCCTCGTCTATTTCATTTAGAAGTAGATTTTCTGTGGTCTCTGATATATTGGGTGGTTTATAATAAACCCCTAGTAGTATTTTATTATTGTTTTTGGCTCCATTTATTTCTACCCACAGTGACTCCACATCTTCATGTCCCTCATTTATATCTTCCCGGAGTGTGGGCTTTAGGCAGGACTTTACATAAAGGCAGACCCCTCCCCCTCTCCGGTTTTGACGATCCTTTCTAAAAAGATTGTAACCCTGTACGTTAACTGCCCAGTCATAGCTATCATCCAGCCATGTCTCAGTTACTCCCACTATGTCATAGTCCTCCTCACACATCACTAATTCCAGTTCACCAGTTTTATTAGCTAGGCTTCTGGCATTAGTGTACAAACAATTAAGAGGTTGGTGTATATTTCTTACCCTACACCTTTCCTTCTGATCTGTTCTAGTTCCTCCTTCCATTCCTCCCCCAGTTCCATTACCTTGCCCCAGGTCTCTATCTGCACTATCTAACCCTCCTATTATGTAGTTACCCTCCCCCCCAGTCCCTAGTTTAAACACTCCTCCAGCCTTCTAGCCATCTTCTCCCCCAAAACAGCTGCCCCTTCCCCATTGAGGTGCAGCCCATCCCTACGGTAGAGCCTGTAGCCGACAGAGAAGTCGGCCCAGTTCTCCAGGAACCCAAACCCCTCCTTCCTACACCAGTTCTTGAGCCACTTGTTTACCTCCCTAATCTCTCGCTGCCTTTCTTGTGTGGCTCGTGGTACAGGCAGTATTTCGGAAAACACTACCTTGGAGGTCCTTGCCCTAAGCTTATGCCCTAGATCCCTAAAATCATTTTTAAGGACACCCCCCCTACCTCTAACTTTGTCATTGGTACCGATATGGACCATGACTGCTGGATCTTCTCCAGCCCCTCCCAGTAATCTGTCAACCCGATCCACGATGTGCCGAACTCGAGCGCCTGGAAGGCAGCACACCATCCGACGATCCCGGTCTTTGTGACAGATTGCCCTCTCTGTACCCCTAATAATGGAGTCGCCCACTACCAGCACCTGTCTGGCCTGCCCTGCTCTCCTGGTCCCCTGCTTACTGGAGCTGACATTCCCCTGACTGGCAGAGGAAGTGTCCGGCTGCAGCAGTGCTCTCCCTGAAGTAACATCCCCCTCATCTGCCAAACTTGCAAACTTGTTGGGTGTGTCAGATCAGGGCTAGCCTCCCTGGCACTTTTCCCTCTAACCCGCTTTCTAACTGTTACCCAGCTAGCTACCTCACTTTCCTGTGCCTCCTCACTACCACCCTCCCCCACATCTACCCCATAGAGTGCTTGCTCACTGAGCAGCAAACTCTTTTCCAAATTGTCAGCGCTTCTCAGCGTTGAAATTCGCCCGCTTAGATACACGATGTGCGATTCCAAGCGGACAATTTGCTCACATTTTGAACAAATATATGCACCCTTAAACGGCTGTTCCAGGACTGCATACATTAGACAAGATGTGCACTGGACTGCGCTGTCAATGATGGAAGCCATTCTAATGGGGATTACACAAGCAAAAGCGAAAAAATACAATACAATGATATGGACAGACTTACTGTATTCCCTTTTAAAGTTCCCGAATCTGAAGTCACGCAATCTAAAGTCACACACTTAATTCAACCACACACTTAAAAGTCAAACACGCGAACGCTCAAACTCGCGTATTATCTCTGCTTTTATAAGTGGGAAATGCAAACCAGTCTTTTTTTTCCTCTGGATCTATTGTTCCTATAAGAAATATATAGTATTTATAGGTATGTACTGTCCATATATGTAATATAATTTAATGTATGTAATATACGGTATTTATCTGTGTGTATTTAATATACAGTATCTATATGAATGTCCTACCCCCATGTGTGATATATTCATATGTATCTATTGACCTCATCTGTAAAATACAGTATTCAGGTGTATGCATTTTTTACTTATAGTATATTAACTGTATATGTATGTGCAGTTTCAATATTTAAGATTTTAATGTATGTAATGGATATATATATATATATATATATATAGTTTCTCCATTTGTAATATATTTCTATGTATATACTGTCCCCATATATATGTAAATTTAATGTATATAATGTCCCTATATGTAATATATTTGTGTGTATTGTATTCAGTTGTAATATACAGTATTTCAATGTACATATTTTACTCAGTGTAATATAAATATATTCCCCATATGTAATATATTTTAATGTATGTATATATTTATCTATGTTTATCGTACCCAGATTTAATATATTTGCACGTACGTATTTTACTCATTAATGTATATTTACCCAATAAGTATACATGATAAACATGTATTTTCCACACATGTAATGTATATGTATATATTGTTCTATGGTATCTTTAATATATAGTATTTATATGTATATAATGTCCTCTTATGTAATATATTTTAAGGTCCCAATATAGAATATATTTATATGTATATATAGTTCATATGTATTTATAGGTATGTACTGTCAAAACATGTAATATATTTATGTGTCTATTGTATTGAGTTGTAATATATGTTTCCACATATGTAATATATAGTATTTATATGTATATACTGTCCTCTTATGAAATATATTTTAAGGTCCCAATACAGAATATATTTATTTGTGTGTAGTGTCTCCAGATGATATTGTACCCAGATGTAATACATTTATATGTTCATATTTTACTAACTAATGTATTTTATATTTATCCAATGTTTATATTTTATATATATATATATATTTTCTTCATAGTTCAAATTTTAAATGTTTATGTATGTACTCTCAATATGTAATATTTTAATGTATGTAATGTCCCAATATGTATTACATTTATCTGTGTGTATTGTCCCCTGATGTATATTTATATGTATGTATTTTCCCCATATGTAATATATTTATATGTATATATTGTGCCATATGCAATATACGGTATTTATACATAAGTACAATCCACATCTGTAATATATTTTACTGTATATAATGTCACTATATGTAATATATTTATATGTATGTATTTTACTCATTAAAGTATATTATATACTTACTCAACAGGTACTGTGTATATGACATATATGTATATTTTTCCCCTCATATCTAATAAACGTATATGTATCTATTTTCCACTTATATCATTTGTAGTATTAATATATATGTTATCCTTTCATATTAGCTTATGTAATTTGTTTGGAGAAACATTTGAAGGGGTAAATCGGTTGTTTGAAGTTATCCCCTATCCGCAGTAAAACTATTAGATTGGTGAGGGTCCTACTGGTGGGACTCCCACCGATCACGAGCATAGGGGCCCCCTGAATTGAACAGAGCAGCCTTTTACACATGCACATGGCCTCTCTCTATTCATATCAGTTCCGGAGCTAGCCGGCTATGTCCAGAACTCCAATAGAAATGAATGGAGTGGTTACATGCTCCTTTCATTCATGTATTCCTTTGGATAGGGGATAACTTCAAACGACTGGAATACTCCTTTAAGCAAATGTATTTCATAATGATGGCTTATAGTGTATGTTCTTTGTTTTAGCCTGTTAATGTAGAAGTTAGTGTTCCTCCAATTTTATACCTTCATTACTGATGAGTTTGATTTTTATAATGAGCTTGCTGAGACATAGGTGTTTTCTGGACGAGCCTTTAATCTGTCTTGAGCTGGCATGAGATGAGCCACAATTATTAAAGGGGTATTCTCATCTTAGACAATGGGGGCATATCGCTAGGATATGCCCCCATTGTCTTATAGGTGCGGGTCCCACCGCTGGGACCCGCACCTATAGCCAGAACGGAGCGGGGAGCGCTGCGCCTGGAGGACCCCAGGTTTCCGGGGGTCCGGCCACCACCAGGCACAGCTCCCCGCGCCGCTCATAGGAATGAATGGGAGCCGGGCCGTGCATGCGCGGTCGGCTCCCATTCATTTCTATGGAGCCGACGGAAGTAGCCGAGCCAGCGCTCGGCTATTTTCGGTGGCCCCATAGAAATGAATGGAGGGCGGCTGCGCATGCGCAGTACGCCCTCATTCACTTCGGGGGCTCCGTTCTCGATATAGGTGCGGGTCCCAGCGGTGGGACCCGCACCTATAAGACAATGGGGGCATATCCTAGCGATATGCCCCCATTGTCTAAAATGAGAATAACCCTTTAAGAGGTACGTGCTTCATAATAATTGTGGTGCATCTTAGGCCACACTGTGTGTCATGATAGGAGCTAGCATACACTTAAGGTATGATTTACTCCATATATAATAATAATAATAAATGTGGTAGCATGGTCAGGCCCACCTCACTAGCCACTTTGTAATAAAGTGGCGATTGAGGTGAAAATCCACCATAAAGTCTAAAATTGGGAACTTGGCAAAAAAATGTAATGCTAGAAAACTGGCATAGTACCGGTAGTAAAATAACAGTGGGCCAAATACTGAATTGATAACATTATAGATAAAGCCAATCAGCTTCCACACAGGTCTCAGCGTGCAAAGCCTTCTTACTGCAGCTGTCTTCAATTAGCTTCCAAGCTCCCCCTAGTGGCTGAGCCTCTAAAATGACGTATTACGAATCTAAAGAGCACAGAAGTTTGAACTTAGAATTGAAGTAATACAACCCCTGGCAAAAATTATGGAATCACCAGTCTCTGAGGATGTTCCTTCAGTTGTTTAATTTTGTTGAAAAAAAAACAGATCACAGACATGATAAAAAACTAAAGGTATTTCAAATGGCAACTTTCTGGCTTTAAGAAATACTAAAAGAAATCAAGAAAAATAATTGTGGTAGCCAGTAACAGTTACATTTTTAGAACAAGCACAGGGAATAAATTATGGAATCACTCAATTCTGAGGAAAAAATTATGGAATCATGAAAAATAAACAAACAAAATAACACTCCAACACATCACTAGTACTTTGTTGCACCACCTCTGGCTTTTATAACTGCTTGCAGTCTCTGAGGCATTGACTTAATGAGTGACAAACAGTACTCTTCATCAATCTGGCTCCAGTTTTCTCTGATTGCTGTTGCCAGATCAGCTTTGCAGGTTGGAGCCTTGTCATGGACCATTTTTTTTTAACTTCCACCACAGATTTTCAATTGGATTGAGATCCGGACTGTTTGCAGGCCATAACATTGACCTTATGTGTCTTTCTTCAAGGAATGTTTTCACAGTTTTTGCTCTATGGCAAGATGCATTATCATCTTGAAAAATGATTTCATCATCCCCAAACATCCTTTCGATAGATGGGATAAGAAAAGTGTCCAAAATGTCAATGTAAACCTGTGCATTTATTGAAGATGTAATGACAGCCATCTGCCCAGTGCTTTTACCTGACATGCAGCCCCATATCATCAATGACTATGGAAATTTGCATGTTTTCTTCAGTCGTCTGCATAAATCTCTTTGGAACGGCACCAAACAAAATTCCAGCATTATCACCTTGCCCAATGCAGATTCGAGATTCATCACTGAATATGACTTTCATCCAGTCATCCACAGTCCACGATTGCCTTTCCTTAGCCCATTGTAACCTTGTTTTTTTCTGTTTAGGTGTTAGTGGTGGCTTTCTTTTAGCTTTTCTGTATGTAAATCCCATTTCCTTTAGGCAGTTTCTTACAGTTCGGTCACAGATGTTGACTCCATTTGTTCCTCATTTGTTCTGTTGTACATTTTCTGTTTTCAAGGCATATTGCTTTAAGTTTTCTGTCTTGATGCTTTGATGTCTTCCTTGGTCTACCAGTATGCTTGCTTTTAACCATCTTCCCATATTGTTTGTACTTGGTCCAGGTTTTAGACACAGCTGACTGTGAACAACCAACATCTTGTGCAACACTGCGTGATGATTTACCTCTTTAAGGAGTTTGATAATCCTCTCCTTTTTTTCAATTGACATCTCTGGTGTTGGAGCCATGATTCATGTCAGTCCACTTGTTGCAACAGCTCTCCAAGGTGTGATCACTCCTTTTTACCTGGATACTAACAAGCAGATTTAATCTGATGCAGGTGTTATTGTTTGAAATGAAAATTTGCAGGGTAATTCCATATTTTTTTCCTCAGAATTGAGTGATTCCATAATTTATTCCCTGTGCTTGTTCTAAAAATGTAACTGTTACTGGCTACCACAATTATTTTTCTTGTATTTTTTTTAGTATTTCTTAAAGCCAGAAAGTTGCCATTTGAAATGCCTTTAGTTTTTTGACATGTCTGGGATCTGTTTTTTTTTTTAACAAAATTAAACAACTGAAGAAACATCCTCAGAGACTGGTGATTCCATAATTTTTGCTAGGGGTTGTATTCAAAGTTGGAGGACACTTCACCTATGGTATCCACAAGAGAGTTTTGACTGCAACAATAAGTTAAATAAATGTATTAATCCTTACAGAGTGAATAGTGTATCATTATGAACATGCAGAACAAAATCCATGTACTAAGGCTAAAGCATTCCAATTACACTCAATATTGTCCCACAATAAAATAATGGTCGCACACATTTTAAACACCTTCTTAATCCCATCTGAGTCGTTCTTCAGATGGGTCCCTACACTAACACTCAGGCCCTGATTCATCAGACAGGTATCTGCTGCACGAGTCTTGATGGGACCTGCACCGCCAGAGAAGGCATATCATTTATGTTGGGGCGCAGGCCGCCTCATAAATTACATGCCTCCTCTGGCAGTCCATGTGTCAGATTTCAGTCATTATTATCGCCAATTTCTATTATTCGGAAATTAGTGAGGGTGATGTAAAATGTGACTAGAAAAGTCGCAATTACAATGTAAATTCAGTGGATTTACGACTTTTTTATGCCAAAAAAACGGCATGGGGGATAATGTATTACCCCCTTTATTTGTAGAAGAGGAGATCACAAGTGTAATTGGTTGGCTTTATAGGGATTCTCAGGGAATATATGAAACAGCATTTATATAGCGGTTATATAGGTGATCATTAGATGAGCTCTAACCCTGTTACTCTCTCATCTGTGGGACCTTTTGTAGGGGGAGGGCAGCATTTATACTGCTCAGCCATAGATGAGTATATAGAGGGTCAGAGTACGTCTAGTGATCAGTTATATGCCTGTTGTTTATTCCTGGAGGAACCCTCGCTGGTTTGTACTTTGCTTTATGATCACTCATAGCACTATTACTTGCGCTTTTATATAAACCAGCATAACAGATTAGGACAATGTGATTCTGCACTTTGACAGATGCCACATATAAAAGGGACACATACTGTATCTCAATTTCTCCGCTTATACAAATAATGTCTTAGTGTAGGGACCCATCTGAATGAGGTCGCCTTGACGGGGCAGATGGGCTCGCACAGTTTGATTAAAACGTGCGCTAAGAACCTCACTTTTATACGGTAACAGTAGTCAGTAATCTGTGTCATGGGGATATCTGTCATGAAAAACTTCTCATTTGGAAGCATAGTCATGCATGGTACAGTTGGTTTCACTCAGGGATGTCGTATACAGGGTGTGGAGGTAGGTACGTCTTTGGAGTGTGGGAGGAACCCACATACATGCCCTATGTACTCTTGCTAAAATTGCGGTTAAATAGTCATATATCTATCATATTGTGACAACTAAGTGCAGGATTGGTTGTGGAGGAGAGTTATGCTTTCCTACATGAAGTAGCAGACAAGAGACTTTCACCTGCTAGCAAGGCAGTTAAAGGGGTTGTCCGAGTTATTTTTTTGTTCTTTGTATGTTACTAACTTGTCAAGTATAACAACTTTCCCATATACTTTCTGCTTCTAAAGCTGCTGGTTTCTCAGGTTTCACTGAGGATCACATGACCTATGATGTCAGCTTATCTCCCTGCTCTGTGATGTTTCGTGCACAAGCCTCAGAGATCAGATAACAGTCTGTACACAAGATGTCACTGGCCACGCCCCTCTGCATTGCCGGGCTGCTATCTGCTCTCTCCCTGGATTCCTTCAGATAAAACATTAACCCCTTCAGCCAGAATACACTGAGGGCTCAAGGCTTTACAACAGGCTTTACACTGCAGGCAGTGAGGAGACAAATGCTGGTCACAGGAGTTGACAGAGGAATTGTATTGCACAAGAACAGGTAGGGGGAAGTATCAGCATTGTCATTGCACAGCGGGGACTTGTAGTCCTACACCTACAACATGCTGCTGAGTATCCTAGAAGGCAGACATGTCACTCAGGCCAGCTCTTGTATTCACTCCCTTTGCAGAGAGGGGGGGGGAGGGGCGGAGATTGTTATTACTGCAGGTAAACAAAGGCCAGAAGAGAACCAGGGAAATGAGGAAATATAGATTTTTTTGGCCTAAAACTTGCTGAACTTAGTTATATATTGCTGCCCATCAGATTTACAGTGCTATATATTTTTTTCCATAAATCGGACAACCCCTTTAAGGGCATTCTACATTGGCCAATCATTGGGAATGAATGTTCCTGCAAATACTAATTCCTGATAATTGACCTTCTCTGCTCTGCTGGTAAAGTTATATCTGCAAATCCGCTGCATATCTGCCATATGTGAACCCACCCTTAAACCACGCACAATGGGGTAGATTTAGTCAGCCTGTAGATGCCATAACCTTAGACTGTGTAGACCTGCACCACATTTATCACAGTCGCTCAGGCGATGATTTGGGAAAGACACTTTTGTCTAGCTTTATACCAGCTATTGGTTGGCTAACTTTGAGACAGAACTTACTCCACCCTTTCCCAGTAAGCCATGCCCCTTTGTCAAGCAAGCTGCCGAGGATTTAATAAGGAATAGATGAACCAAATTGGGCCAAATCTTGGCAAAGTTTACAACCGTGTACTGACGTTAGTAAACCTGAACCAATGCCTTGTAGGGCTAGCTCAGCAGAATGTAACAATAGCCTCCACTTAGTGATCTGTTGCCTTATTCTGGAGAAAAAGTAGATTTAATCCATATGCAAATTAGTAGTTAAATGCACCGAGGGTGGGCCCTAGACACTCTGTGCACCCCTTGCTCCTCCCGTTTCCTCTGTCAGCCCCTCCCTCTCCTTCTTGATAACTAGGGTCAGGGTTCTGCATAGTCATCTGGCCAGAATTAAACAATGGATCACTAAGGGTGGGTTCACATCACGTTTTATGCATCAGTTTGATGTATACGTTAGGAAAAAATGATACAAAAACACAGCACACCCCGTTCTTGTATCCTGCAGAGTCTGGTAAAAAAAAAAAAAAAAAAGTATACTTTTTTTTTTTTTTACAATGGAACTCTATGGTGAACGAGTGCCACTGTATGGCATCAGTTTAACGTATACATTTCTCTGTATATGCTAAACGGATGGGAAAAACGTGATGTGAACCCAGCCTAAGTGAAAGGTATCATTACATGATGAGCCAGCCCTGAAAAACATTGTGCCTGATTGAACTGTGAATTTCTAGGAGACAGACTCCATTTAAAGAGGTATTTCCAGCTCATAAAGTGATGGTAAATTGCTAGGATATGCAATCATTTTAGGATATTGGGGGTCCAATGTCTGATCAGGGGAAAAATAGCCCAAGGGCCATTGAAAGGGGTTTAGGCGGTAACCCTTCTGTCCTGTGTGGGGGCCTGGTTTGATCCTTGCTATGGGGCCCTTAGTTCTCTATGTACGCCACTGTCTGGGACCCCAGCTGTTTCGGACAATGAAGGGGCTGCAGTACTAGTGTTGTGCAGGGAGCAGCAGCTGACCCATTCATTTGAACAGAGCTGTGTTACACAGCTATGATGTGCCAGGAAAGACTATGAGGGGGATGTAGCCCTTATATTATTAGGGTAGTTGTGGGGCCCAGAGGATACCACCGATGAGGTGGAAATATTCTTTTAACTTGTCGCTTTACTTCCACTCTCCTGTCCAGCCATAGATATGCAGGTAACCTGGTACAGTTGCCAGTATAGCTGCATGACACCAGAGAACTCACACATCCAATGCGTACACCCTATTTTAATTATAGATGAGGAGTCAGGTCTGTGCATGAGTTGGAGATTTCTGGTGTGATGTGCACGTTAAAAGAGGCAGGCAAAATGGCACCCTTTTATGATTCCGAACTGGAATAGACCTATAGTAAATAAGCCCCACTGAATATTTTCTAAAAAGTATTCCAACACATTGGAGCGACTTCGTGAATAATGGATTTCGCCTCATTGGAGGCAGTACATGCTAATGCTGTACGGAGAAGGATCTCCATACATTATAACAAATTTTTTAGCGAAGCGACTTCAGATGTAGCATCCAAAGTTGTTTCGCTCATACTCTATCAGCCACCCTTAGTGACAATGGCATATCACATAGGATAATGAGGTCTACAGGTGTCACTACGCATGGCTCAACTGATATTAAAAGAGCTATTCCCATCTGGACCTGGATGGCATATCCACTGGACAGGGCTCGCTCTCCCAACTGCTGCAAACGTATGGCTCTCTTCATGCACTTCTACAGGAGTTCTGAAATCAGAGCATTCGGCTAACCTCAGTACTCCCACAGGAGCAAATGGAGATATGGCATTTATACACTGATAGAAAAGTCACAAACACTCCATATAGAAGAATATTGATGTATTTTCACTGTAGCTCCATGTACACCTTCTGTAAATGTGCATTGTACTCTTTACAGTAAAATAAAATCTGTTGATTACATGTTTTATTGATTTGTAACTATTTCCTTAACGTGATTAATTAGCAATTACACTTCATCTTTCCTCTCAAGGGTTAATGCTGGTCTCTCTTCTGGGACCATCACATGCATCAGATTCCTATTTTGAATCTCTTTGGTCATTTTACAGTGCGAGGTTTTCTTTATATCAAGAAACAAAACGTAAAAGAAAGAAACACCAGCCGTTAGCCAGAAACCAGGAGGGCGTGCACTTTATGATGCACCCGTATATCTTGTATCAGCAGGATGTAAGATGTGCCAGTCTGTAACATACAGTACGTGCCAATTTGGTGCTGGCAACTTGAATAGTTCTGAAGTTCCCTCAACTCAAACTGGAACATACTGTGAATTACAAAACTTGAAGTAGATCTTCTGAGAAGGACCAGAGCTCGTTTCTCCTGCAGCATCAGTGAAGCTTCACACCAACCGGACTGAAGAAGACTCGTGTAGGTCGTGTCATTTAGTACAATTAGATTACAATATAGGACTTGAGAAAATAAATACTTCAGAAAAAGAAGAAACAATTCTTGGTAGGAGAAGCCGTCTTTCCAAAGCCTGCAGGTTCAGATGAAGGAACCTTGGTAAAATGGTGGTCATAATTTCTGACAGCAAGCCAATAGAAGAAAACGTATCTCGGAAAGTTCCAGAGCGTCCTGCAGAAACATCAAAATGCAGATCCCTTAGTAATGAACGATGAGCAGCATGAGATACAAATGAGACTATTACTTTGTTTTTCATACCCATATATCCAAGGAAGGGGGTTGTCTCACCACAACATCTGTATATGTACCCTTAGGGCCCCTCAGGCTCCATTCACACGTCCTGTTTTTCTTTCCTGATTCGATCCTGATCCTGATCTGGATCCATTCATTTCAATGGGTCCTGAAAAAATCAGGATCGAATCAGGAAAGAAAAACAGTACGTGTGAATGGAGCCTCAATGTGCCAAAAATAAAGTGGGGAAAATGTATTAAAACTGGGGTAAAGGAAACATAGTCTAGTTGCCCACAGAAACAAATCAGATTCCACCTTCCATTGTCTAGAGGAGCTCTTAAAAATGAAAGGTGGAAGCTGATTGGTTGCTATGGGCAACTAAACCAGTTCTACTTCACACCAGTTTGTTAAATCTCCCCCAGTGAGTGCCGCACCCCCTTCTCAGTAAAGCATTACACAGACGACTGCTGATCCCATAAAAAGGGATTGTCATTTTGTGCACCATCAGGTCAGCCATGATAAAATGCTCTAATACAACCCCCTGATGAGCTGACATCAGCATGGGAAGAGGTAAGTGACTGCCCATGTGCCCTACCAGATATCAAGCCGCTCTTATGATCTCTTCATATCTGGGTAATGGTTCTTGATAGAAAGAAACCACAATATAGTGCCTGGTCTGACACAACAGAGCCCCTCATATGTCACCCGGATCCAACATTATAAACATCTGCAGTGCAAGTCTAAGGACTCTGAGACGTAGACGACTAGCCACTGTAATGTAGGGGCACCCATCTATGTGGTCCATACACTGCAGGGGGACACAGGGCATTATCCACTGTAATGTGGGGGCACCGATCTATGTGGTCCATACACTGCAGGGGAACACAGGGCATTATCCACTGTAATGTGGGGGCACCCATCTATATGGTCCATACACTGCAGGGGGACACAGGGCATTATCCACTGTAATGTAGGGGCGCCCACCTATGTGGTCCATACACTGCAGGGGGACACAGGGCATTATCCACTGTAATGTGGGGGCACCCATCTATATGGTCCATACACTGCAGGGGGACACAGGGCATTATCCACTGTAATGTGGGGGCACCCATCTATATGGTCCATACACTGCAGGGGGACACAGGGCATTATCCACTGTAATGTGGGGGCACCCATCAAAGCGGTCCATACACTGCAGGGGCAGACAGGGCATTATCCACTGTAATGTAGGGGCACCCATCTATATGGTCCATACACTGCAGGGGGAGACAGGGCATTATCCACTGTAATGTAGGGGCACCCATCTATGTGGTCCATACACTGCAGGGGGACACAGGGCATTATCCACTGTAATGTAGGGGCACCCATCTATATGGTCCATACACTGCAGGGGGACACAGGGCATTATCCACTGTAATGTAGGGGCACCCATCTATGTGGTCCATACACTGCAGGGGGACACAGGGCATTATCCACTGTAATGTAGGGGCACCCATCTATATGGTCCATACACTGCAGGGGGAGACAGGGCATTATCCACTGTAATGTAGGGGCACCCATCTATGTGGTCCATACACTGCAGGGGGACACAGGGCATTATCCACTGTAATGTGGGGGCACCCATCTATATGGTCCATATACTGCAGGGGGACACAGGGCATTATCCACTGTAATGTAGGGGCACCCATCTATGTGGTCCATACACTGCAGGGGGACACAGGGCATTATCCACTGTAATGTGGGGGCACCCATCTATATGGTCCATACACTGCAGGGGACACAGGGCATTATCCACTGTAATGTGGGGGCACCCATCTATGTGGTCCATACACTGCAGGGGGAGACAGGGCATTATCCACTGTAATGTAGGGGCACCCATCTATGTGGTCCATACACTGCAGGGGGACACAGGGCATTATCCACTGTAATGTGGGGGCACCCATCTATATGGTCCATACACCGCAGGGGGACACAGGGCATTATCCACTGTAATGTGGGGGCACCCATCTATGTGGTCCATACACTGCAGGGGGACACAGGGCATTATCCACTGTAATGTGGGGGCACCCATCTATGTGGTCCATACACTGCAGGGGGACACAGGGCATTATCCACTGTAATGTAGGGGCACCCATCTATGTGGTCCATACACTGCAGGGGGACACAGGGCATTATCCACTGTAATGTAGGGGCACCCATCTATGTGGTCCATACACTGCAGGGGGACACAGGGCATTATCCACTGTAATGTGGGGGCACCCATCTATATGGTCCATACACTGCAGGGGGACACAAGGCATTATCCACTGTAATGTGGGGGCGCCCATCTATATGGTCCATACACTGCAGGGGGACACAGGGCATTATCCACTGTAATGTGGGGGCACCCATCTATGTGGTCCATACACTGCAGGGGGAGACAGGGCATATCCACTGTAATGTGGGGGCACCCATCTATGTGGTCCATACACTGCAGGGGCAGACTGGGCATTATCCACTGTAATGTGGGGGCACCCATCTATGTGGTCCATACACTGCAGGGGGACCACAGGGCATTATCCACTGTAATGTGGGGGCACCCATCTATATGGTCCATACACTGCAGGGGGACACAGGGCATTATCCACTGTAATGTGGGGGCACCCATCTATGTGGTCCATACACTGCAGGGGGAGACAGGGCAATTAATCCACTGTAATGTGGGGGCACCCATCTATATGGTCCATACACTGCAGGGGGAGACAGGGCATTATCCACTGTAATGTGGGGGCACCCATCTATGTGGTCCATACACTGCAGGGGGAGGACAGGGCATTATCCACTGTAATGTGGGGGCACCCATCTATGTGGTCCATACAACTGCAGGGGGAGACAGGGCATTATCCACTGTAATGTGGGGGCACCCATCTATGATGTGGTCCATATACTGCAGGGGGACACAGGGCATTATCCACTGTAATGTGGGGGCACCCATCTTGTGGGTCCATACACTGCAGGGGGGAACAGGGCATTATCCCACTGTAATGTGG